>CP053466.1:16457820-16918702 GCA_022644695.1 Cenchrus purpureus
TGACACTTGGCGTGCAAGTCAAGACATAGGCACGCGGCCCATCTAGGCAGTATCGCGGGTATTCCTTGTAATCCCAAGTATATCTTCCCAGTTATGTAACACGGACACAGTCCGACCTTGGATGGAAACCCTAGCCCGTCCCCCCATATAAGGCGGCCTAGGGCTTCATTTGAGGGACATCATCTTCATCCTCTCGCATAATCCACCAGAACTAGACGTAGGGTTTTACTCTCCGGAGGCCTGAACCAGTCTAAACCCTTTGTCTCCCCGTGTTCTTCACCATACTCGCCAAGTTCCGAGTTCACCACGTGGACTACCACCTACGCTCTTAGTCCCGATCCTCTCCATTAACCTGCAAACCTCTAGGGTAACCCCCTAGCAGATCTGTCCAGGTCTCACCCCCTGACAGTTGCACTAGTAGGGATGTTGTCAACCATGACGTTGACATAACGTCACTGAAGATGCCATAATCGTCATTGATGTTCATTTGTGACGATTTGGGTTTCGTCACTATGGTCGCGTCACATTTGGTCATCCGTGACGAAACACAATATTTCGTCATAGATGTGTGTCCATTCTATGACGAATTATATGTCATCATAGAACTGATTTCAATCTATGACGAAAGCTGTTGGTCACGGATGAATCCCCATTTTCGTCACAAGCGGCCGTCTGCCTGACGCACTGACGGCGCCGTTAACGGCGTTTATTTTTTGTGACGATCAGGTTTGGTCATGGAACTTCGTTTTGTTTCGTCATAACCTGCCGTTTGGGAGCAAGGCGACGACGTATGGCCGGCGGCGGTGGCGTCATTCTTGATGTCGGTGGCGTCATCATTTTGGAATCATCATTGAATACATGTTAGCATCACGAGAATACTATTTCCCATCGTCACACTTTGAAGTAATGTGGTCACAAATTTGCCATATAAATGGTCACAGATTGGACTTGATTTGGTCACAGATATAACATAACTATGGTCACAGATGTGACATCACTTTGGTCACAGATAAATTGCAGTTTAGAATGGGATTGTAATTTGCAGATGATACTAGAATGGGAACACCATTTGATAAGATTAAAACTAGTATTCCAGTGTGCATACAACTAAGTGGACAACACCACTTGACATCACATTTCACTAAACAAGACCAAACATAACTAAAGTTGCACACGACCAAACCAAGTTCACAGTACCC
The DNA here is from genome assembly GCA_022644695.1 of Cenchrus purpureus. Lineage (NCBI taxonomy): Eukaryota > Viridiplantae > Streptophyta > Magnoliopsida > Poales > Poaceae > Cenchrus > Cenchrus purpureus. The sequence goes on from CP053466.1 coordinate 16,459,020, forward strand.
AAAGAATATCCGGTTCATGGGGATGAAGAACTATTTCCATGGAGGGACAAGAGCTTCTTGAGGAGCAAATTGGTCTCTGTCATCTCCTTGGTGTTCCTCTCTATAATCTTCTTGTACTCCTCCAGCTCCTTTTGTGTCTTCCCCCGCTCTTCCTCAGCTTCTTGAATTTTCTTCCCGAGGTCGTCTAGTTCACCTTGAGCAGTATTGCCGTCGCTTGGTACAAGTTGTTCCCAAAGCTCCTTTGTCATTTGATGAACCTAACTTGGTGGATGGCGGTGTTTGGAAGCCAACACTCTTGAAATGGTTGGGCTGATGCAGGAGAGCACCTTGGACACGACTTGCACACTTGATGAGGGCATCTCATCTTTAGAACAGGTTGACCCTCAAAGCTTCCATATCGACTGAAATTTATGAACATAAAAGCAGTTACATGTAAATACCTTTATTAGAGTAAGATGATAATTGATAAGACCAACCAATGCAATTAGAATTAAATATCAACTAGTAGAGATAGACCCTATGCACTTACAAGTGCCTCTCTTGTCGGCTCACTCATGCCACGTTTGGAGCTGGTATGGCAAGTCTTGAAGGCCTCCACCGCATCTATTGCTTCATTCTGATCTAGGTTGGGGTCGTCTATGATTCTATTCTTCTTCTGTATAGTGGATAAAAATCATAGCAAAGTAATCTCAGATGAAATGAAAATGAATTTGTTCGTGCAATGTGCATGTAAGTGAAGAAGGTAATGTTTTACTTACATATGCATGTAAGTGTGCCACATAGCAGCGAGAACCTGTAGCCTGATGATACTTGACTTGATTTGCGGTTGTTTCTTTTCACATGTTTCCTACAAGAGATTCAACATGTGAGATGATATCACAAGTTCAGAATGTTAAGAGTCTTTGGAAAATAAGTGAATGAAGAATATATTGCAGTATACCCATACCATATTCTTTGGATCAGACCACTTTGCAACAAGTACCCTCCATTCTGCATCAGTCATGTAACCAACATGAGAAGTTGTCTGAACCTCATTTGCAGGTACACCATTGAAGTATCGCTTCTTGAGCCGATAATGTTGGTTCTTTATCGCATCAAATCGGTCATAGCTACCTTTGTTGGGGCATGGTTTGTGTTAACAGCCAAACGACCCTAGGCATATGATAGTTCGATACTTAGTTAGACAAATAAGGTTAAGCATGTATGAAAGTTTCAAATAGGAACATTAATGCACTTACAGCTAGCTGTCCCTCAAAGGTCTTGAAGTGTTTGTCGTCTTTCTTGTAATCCTTCCAATGTGGAAGGACAGGAATCTTTAGAATGATGGCCGGCCTCTGAAGCTAACTTGGCAGCTTGAACAGGTTCATGTGGCCTTTTTTTCCTTCCTCAACAACTATGGGCAATCTTCTTCCCATAGCTTTAGTCATCCTATCCATATTTTTCCAACGATGGCTAGTCCAGGCCTCTTGGATGTCTCTGTTGAGGACCTACAAAATAGAAATTGCATTTAGTTAAATGATTTAATTTACGCAAAATGAACAAAGAGATGTCATAATGGAAAAATAGAACTTGCCTTCAGCAAGTGTATTGTCATCAGCAGCTCCAATGTCTTCCTCTACATCTGCATTGTCATGACCAGCTGTGACATTGGCTTCCTCGATCTTTGTGTTGTCATGCCCGGCTGTTCCATTGGCTTCTTCTGCAGGTGTAGTGTCATCATTAGCAGTTGTAGGCTCCTGCACATGCAGCCTTTTGACCTTCTTTGTTTCGGATGCGAGGCTGCGCACTTGACTTCGGATTGCCCTCACTCTCTTACTATTCTAACCCGGTGCCATTGTGGGATTAGACTTCTTGATCTTTGAAGAGATGATTTTGCGACTACGGTGAGGAATCTGTGGGGAAAAAAATACTCGGTAAGTCATGTGCATTAATAACGAATAGCATATATTAAACAAGATGTATGTTTCAAAGAATGTGCATCTAAATCCTATAGCATACTTTAGAACAGAAACATGTAATTGCAATGCTAGTATGGCCCACGAACTACATTGAAGATAGAAGAAGCACCTCATTTGCCATGGGTTGTGGCTGCTCATTAGATTCAGTGTCATCATCATCAGTACTATCTCCTTGATCATCCGCATCAACGAGATACTCCGATGATGATGAATCTTCATTATCTGTTCCCTTGTTTGCTTTTTTTCCCCTTCTTTTTGTGCAATTGGGGCAAGGAGTTATTAAGGTCGAAGCTAGTGTATTCAATCAGAGCTCTTCAAAGATCTTTTGATTCTCATAACTTGTCTATCTCGGATTCTCTCATAGTCCTCTATTGTAGGTTCTTTGAAGGACAAGAAATTGGGTGTATTAGAAATTTAAAAGGCTTCAACTAATAGGTAGAGGTAATAAGACTACTTGAGGTCTAAGGTGCGAGATAAGAGGTACAACTATTTACGAGTCCTAGATATTAAATCCACAGTTATGACACTAAACCATACACTCTTATAACTCTATGAAAAAAGTATGTACATAGATGGGATTGAACTATTATTTTCGTATCAACATACATGGACGAAAAATTCCATTAACACACACTGAACTTAAGAATGGACCCATGAATCAGACAAATGCAATTAAAATGGCGGACAAATAGAATTGAATAAGAAGCATGGTGAAGCAATTTCACAAATTCTATTATCTAGAACTAGATTGGTTTGACACAAGCAATTGCAACAATATAAAGTAAACAGAATGGTACTGCGCTGACAAGTCCTCAACAATTTCAACAAAAATGCAGTTGTACTTCAACGAAATTGTTGATCTCGTTTAACAAATAAAGTTGCAGTATTCCACATACTGCGGAGTGCGTTCTTATGTTGACCTAGTGGCCACCATTGAGCTTGTGGCCAAGTTGGGAGTGAGACTGCGGATGTGCTTAGGGTTAGGTTCGGGAATCAAAAGAGATGGATGGGGAGAGAAATGTAGGTGATAGAGAGGGATAGGGGGCGGCGTGTAACCAAATCGTATTCTGGTGTGGCTGTGGTTAGGGTTTCGTTGTTGTGAGTGAGAGGTTGATGGGGAGAGATAGGCGGTGGGTCGTTGAGAGAGGATAGGTGGAGGCGGGGTGGAACCAACTTACAGGATGAGGAAGGAGGTCGTCGCCGGCGATGGGGTCCTGTGGCACGGCGGCTTCTCCGGTTCGAGGAATGGGGAGGGGAGAAGATAGAAAGTTTGGGGGAGATTTGATGAGAAGTGGGGGAGGGAGGTTAATAATCCACGATTTAGGCGCAATTTTTTTCGGGACAAAAGGCACAGAAAACGTTTGGCGCCAATCTTGGCGCCCTTTTTGTCGATCGATTTATTGTTTATGTAAATGTCTCGACTCATAACAAACTGAAATAACCCAATGGTAAGGCCAATTGACTGCCAAGACTTGGCTCCCGGGTTCGAATCCTAAGGGGCCCATATTTTTTGGACAGTGTTTTTATTATACTTTGTAAAAAGGTGTTTGTTTCTATGTTGTTTAATTTTTTTTTTTGCAGAAAACCTCTTAGTTTGTGTCCATGAACACCCTATTAAAGTTGAAGATGATTTGGAGATAGTGGTGATACGAATATCTCACAAAGGGGGCCACAGTCTCACAGTCACATAGGTCTTAGTTAGACATGTAAGCCGTTGTGAGGATGTGTAGTACCAGATGCTTGAAATCATTTGAAACTTTTTTGGGATGCTTATGGATCCAATCTATGATGTTGTGTGAAGTTTTCGAATTTTCAGACCAAGTTTGCCTATTATTGTAAATATTTGTTGATTTAATAAAGAATAAATTTTAAAAACATCTAATCTTGCTTAAAAAATCTCAAAACTTGCAGGAGCTCCTCTTTTTGATCTATTATGTTGTCAAAAAAGTTTCAAGTGATTCTGAGCAAGTGATGATGCACATCCCCACTAAAGCATACATGTCTCACACATGTCATTGTCACTCCGCGGGGGATGTTCATCCCTATGTGGGATGTATAGTACCAGTTGCTTGAAATCATTTGAAACTGTTTTGGGATGCTTATGCATCCAATCTATGATGTTGTGTGAAGTTTTAGAATTTTCAGACCAAGTTTGCCTATTATTGTAAATATTTGTTGATTTAATAAAGAATAAATGTTAAAAACATCTAATCTTGCTTAAAAAATCTCAAAACTTGCAGGATCCTTTTGGTCTATTATGTTGTCAAAAAAATTTCAAGTGATTTCAAGCAAGTGATCCCCCCTAAAGTGATTCTGAAACAAAATAGAAGAAAAAAATAAAACAAAAAAAGGGCTCCCACAGGATTTGAACCTGGGAGCTGTGGTGTTAGATTCAGAGTGCATTGCCATTGGGCTAGGAAGGTGTATTCGTTTGATGTGAGGTTCTATTCAATTTAAAACGTTGAAGGGCCGCCTGTCACCCAAATCGTCACACAGTTTCACACCACCAGATCTATTAAATCCGTTTCCCCCCAAATCGTCACACACATTTCACACCACCTCGTCTCCTCCGCTTCCTCTCCCGCGTGCGCCACCACCACATCCGCCCGCTTGCGCCGCCGGAGGAAAGATGACGAAGCGGGTGAAGAAGAACCCAGGCGCCTGCGAGCAACCGGGACCCGGACCCGACCGTGAGGTTCACCAAGCCTCCCCATAGCGTGGTGCTGCGCAGGGGCTCCGCTGCCTCCGGCACCTCCGCCGCCTCTGCCACCTCCGCCGGCATCGGGGACATCGTTCCTGACGTCCCACCAGGCTACGGTAGGGTGAGGAACGATCCCAATCGCGCCGGCGGATCTACATTTTCGTCTGCACAACCTGAGGTTCCATCTCTTGCCTTTCCCAGTTCGTATTCAGGGTTTCTTTGCAATCTTTTTTAGTGCAGTTGCTGAACAAATGAAGGAGATTATATTGAATCTTTTTTAGTTCGATTAGTCATTGAAAAAAAGTTAGCCCTAGATCAGATGATGTTGATGCTTTACACAGAGTGTGGGAAATGATTTGTGGGTCTGCAAATTCTACGAGAGGGTTTTCAATTAGTCACTGAATCAGACGCTTGCATTTGTTAGTAGAAGATATGGATTCACATATTTAGTTTTATGCATAGTTCATATCAGGCACATGTATCCTTATGTATTAGTGTAAAGTTATTATATGATTTGTGGGTTTTTCCTCTTTGGATTAATTAAGAAATTTTAAGTTACTTGTCAATGTAGGTAGTGTAGAAATTATTCATGCTCACTTAGTGCCCAGTTTATAATATGGTCCAAACAATGGTTTAGGTAGTGTAGAAATTATTCATGATAACTTAGTACCCTTTACAATATGATCAAAACAATGATTTAGGTAGTGTTTATTAATATTCTTTGCAAGATTATTGATTGGCATTTACAATATGGTCTTCTTTATCAAATATCGATTTGACTAAGGGATTCATGGTCTTGCTTATCAAATTTTGCATGCCGGATCTCGTCCAACAGCCAGAAAGACTAGAGTCGCGAGCCGAACAAGAAGTCGAGGAGAAGGGCAAGGAGACGCGGCGGAGGTCAAGATAGAGGAGAAGGGGAAGGAGGCAACTGTGAGGTTGAGATAGAGGAGGAGGGAAGGAGACAACGACACTGATGACCTCAGGCAATAAGGTGGAGTTGAGTCTGCTGCAGTCATCTACTTTTTACTTGATCCTGCTATAGTCATCAATAATATATAACTGGCAAAGCTTGAATTTGCTTGAGTATGCATTTTTAAGTGTATCCATAAACTGTTGTTTTAGTAATGTCCGTACATGCTAAGCATGTTTAATTATATGCATGCTAAGTATACATGTCGATGTTTTACTTACATATGCATCTTGCTCATTTTCAAATGAACTTCAAGCCCAACATCAAGGAATACGATGGGCGCTGAGACCCCAACATGGGCAGGGCGACCTACGACCTCTAATTTGGCACCAGGTAGCTTCCATCACATGGTAGCCTACTTCCCATCTTGGTCATGGGCAAGGCCCTCTCGCTTGGCTCCCGAGCCTCGCGCAAGATCAAGACTGGGCCGAACTTTTACCTCAACTTCGCACACCTATGATCGTCACGAAATGCCTTCAACCTCGGGAGGTCGTCATGAAGCCCAAGGAGCGGCTCCATGACTACAACAACCTGGTTCTTCGAGAATCCGACGTGCGACGGATGTCCGGTTGAAAGCTACAAGAAGGGCATCAAAGATCGCAAGCTCTTTGAGAAGATCCGGAATCCGCCACCACCGGCAAAGAGCGGCGAACGTCCAGGCGATGGACACGGAAGAGTGCGTAACCGCGGGCCACCGACCCGGGCACATCCATCGAAGGACCCCGTGTCCAAGCTCCGCAAGCGACCTCCGAGGTCCCAGGTTGGACGCGGGCTTCGACCTTCAACCGAGGAGTTTGGCGGCGCTCGGCGGACCTCTGCGGGTTCCATGAGGAGCCACCCACACTCTTCGTGAGTGTTCCCGGTTCAAGAGGGCCCCTTGACCCCCTCGGACCCAAGCGACCTAGGAACAACGGTGGTCGCCGCGACAACCGCCGGTACAACAACTACTACTGTCGTGACGACCAGGGGACCGACGTGATGACCACGGCAACCAGGACCCCGCGACAACCGACGTGAGGATCACCGCGACAACTCTCGCGTTACTCCCACCTCCTCCACGAGGCCAATCTCCTCGTCTCCACCTTCGCAAGCAAGCCGGGCCTTTCCAAGTCGCGACCCACACGATCAACATGATCGTTGTTGGCATTTCTTAATCTCAACACTAGGTGCCGTGGAGCGTGAGTATGTAAGAAACTCCGGGTACACCGCGAGTGCGAACCGAATCGTCATAGCGCCGCGGATACCTGTAGCACTTCTCCCTCGGAGAATGAGTATTCCTCGCGGTTTCGTTCCCTAGGACTACCTCGAGTAACCGAGGGTCTATCCAAGGACACCACCGCCGTCCTGGGTCGAGATCTGAGCACTTCCTTAAGGGACTTAGCTCTCAAGATGCACCTGTCCGGCAGTCATCCCGGCGGCGCGAGCACATCCTAACTTTAGGAGAGGCCAATGTCGACATCGAGCCCAACTAGGCGCTTGACGCAAAGGGTTTGCAAAGGGTCAAGCAGGTTGTCACCATGTGGCCTACCTCACGCCACGATCGTCGTGGTCTTCGCAGAAAACCAGGCCCGAGACACCACGCGTGCAGCCATGAGATAACTATACTAGTCATGTCCGTCGACCGCGCAACTACACTATAGCAAGTATAGATCGAACCCACGAACTAGAAGATTGGATTGACCATCTTATTATTCATCGAGCTACGGAGCAGAAAGGAAGCTATGGATGCCAACAAACGAGATACAGCAGACTCACTTAGCTAAACAGGATCGAGCATGCAAAGATCTATGAACTGGAAGATGAGTGGCTCTAAAGGATCGAAGCCACACGTGTCACGAAGAACACAAGCCTCTAACTTATGAACGAGCCAAGAACACAAGAACAATTCAACCATGCATGATGTCCACTATAGTCTAAATAAGAAAGAAATACTCACTTTGATCTAAATGAAGAACAAGCATCCACGAGGACATCAACTCACTCCTCACCCCTACACTACCTCTCAACTACTCCTAATCTAGATCTCTCCTCATCACCATTCTACCACATAGAGGTGAGAATCACCTCACATGTGCGAATTAGAGAGAGAGGAGAGCTACACAAGAGAGAAGTGGAACTTGAGAGCTTGGTGGTGTGTGTGAAATGGAGCCTCTCCTCCTATTTATAGACAAGGGAGTGGCTTGCTCAGGCTCAAGTGCTCCAAAACACCCTGCACGCAGCCGGACCAATGAGCAAGCAACACGTGGAGGGGAGATCAACGGCCCCAGGTCGGTTCGGCCGATCTAGGGTAAGCTCCCGCCTCCATCCGGGGTGTGCTTCCTCCTCGCTTCCATGTGGGCCCTAGTGCCCCTCCTCCATGCATGACACGTTTCCTGGCGGTTTAGTTGGCAAAGTGGGCCCATGGATCCATATGATGCTGACATGGCAGCGTATGATTCGTCGAGAGTCCTTCACATGGATTGGTGACATCATGGATCCGGGAGAATCCATGTGGCGACCGATTGGCCAATTGAGAGCCTTGGATTGGAGTGGAGTGAAAGTGCATGGATTCCTCTCATTTCTTATGCTAAATACCGCATTTGAATAGACATCGACATGGTGGAAAGTATGAGTTTAGCTCCTATTCTAGTGTGAATGTGCAATTCATGCTCCAATTTGCAGGAGTTGACGGCCATAAAAATTGCAAATATCAGCATCAACAATCATTGGGGGCCTCAAGTCCAATGTCAGCAGAGGCACTCGCAAGGACAAGCGCAGGTCCACCTCATCCGAACCAAGCTGCGCCTGCGTTGGTCTAGCCGATCACGTTCTCCGAGCCGATCACCGGGTCCACATCCGAGATCCTGGTCCTACCCACTTGTCGCCCACGGTGGATGGGGCCTTGCTCTCCCGGACCACGATCGATGGGGGCGGGCTCAACATCATCTTCGTTGAGACCCTCAAGAAGATGAACTTCGACTTGACAAGCTCACAAAGTGCTACGAGCCCTTTACGGCATCGTCCCGGCTCCCACTGGTCGGGTCTCCCTCCTACCTTGCACGAGGCCAACTTCGAGCTTGAAGTACCTAAACTTCGATGTCGCCAACTTCAAGTCCTCCTACCATGCGATCCTAGGTCGCCCGTCTTGGGCATTCACCATCCCGCACTACACCTACTTGGTGTTGAAGATACCTGCTCAAACGGGTCCTCTCCATCTTGGGGGACCTCATCATCTCCTTCAAGTGCAACTCGGAGGTCCTCGACCTCGACTCCGCCTCGATGCCTCCAGTTGGTCGTTGAGGCCACGTCGAAAAGCGACCTATTTCCGGAGCAAAAGCACACCGACAGACAGGGACACCATGCCCGCCATGAAGAAGGTCTACCTCGGCCTTACTGACGCAGAGAAGACGGTGGTGATCGGCGACGGCATCGACCCAAAATAGGAACTCGCGCTCACGTTTCCTCGGGCATATAAGATATATTCGCATGGAATCCATCGGATATGGGTGTCCCGGCGGCATAACACTCCTTGGATGTAAGCAAGGCGGCCAAGCTGCCGCTGCTTGCCGCTTGCAAAAGATCGCAAGGGCGTCATTAGGGTAGAATTAATAAAGCTCCTAGCCGGATTTATCCGAGAGTGTAAAATCTGGTTTCGCCAACCGGCTTGTACCCAAGAAAACCGGTCAATGGAGAATGTATATCGACTACAGGCCTCAACAGCACTACCCTAAAGACCCCTTCCCTCTTTTCACATCGACCGGTCGTGGACTCCACATCCGAAGCCGTCCTCTTATGCTTTCTTGACTGCGAGAATATCACCGATAGCCTTGAAGGTCTCGACCAAGACAAAACGCGTTCATAACACCGCACGACATCTCTACGGCCATGACCTTTGGCCTCAAGAACGCCCAAGGACCAGGCCATCCGTGCGCGCGCCGGATCGGCAAAATGTAGAAGCCTCGTCGATGACGAGACTCTCTTGAAGAGGATTAGCTCATAGTGACCTCGCGAAACCCCGCCAACCTTCACTATCGGAAACTTAACCCTTGAGAAGTGCGTCTCGGTGTCCCTCCAAGCTCACGGGCTTCATGGTCGCAAGGGCATCGAGGCGAACCCCACCAAGGTGGATGCCATCCGCAGGATGAAGCGAGACTCTTCAGGCAAGAAGGACGTCATGAAGCTAACCGGCATAATGGCGGCCCTAGGTCGATTCATTAGCAAACTTGGAGAAAAAGGCCTCCCCTTCTTCAAGCTGCTAAAGAAGGCGGACAAGTTCGTCTGGACCGACAAGGCGGATCAAGCCCTGGAGCAACTCAAGGCCTTCCTTACGTCACCGCCGGTGATGGTGCCCCCGGCACCTAAGGAAACTCTACTGCTCTACATCTCCGCGACCACCACGGTAGTCGCTGCCTCGGTACGAGCGACAAGAGAGGTAGACCCTACCACTTCTATCTATTACGCCAGGTCTTGTCGACAAAACCCAGAAGCCAGCCTTAGAAGATGCTCTACGCCCTACTCGTCACCTCTCGCAAGCTCCGGCACTACTTTCAGTCGCACAAGATCAAGGTCGTCTCGGCCTTCCCCCTTGGCGAGATCCTGCGCAGCCGCGACACCACTGGACGTATCGTCAATTGGTCCATCGAGCTAGGCGAGTTGGACCTAGAGTTCTGCCCCAGGCAGGCCATTAAATCCCAGGTCATCGCAGACTTCATTTCGGAGGGATCGATCCCGACTCCACCGCGAACACGAGCATTGGAAAATGTACTTCGATGGTTCGCTGAACCTAGAAGGAGCCGGTGCAGGCGTACTATTCATCTCCCCTCAGGGTGACTACCTGAAGTATGTCTTGCAGATCCACTACAAGGCGTCCAACAATGACGCCGAGTTGAGCCCTCATCCATGGGCTCGCGCCATCTCCACAGGGATCAAGCCTAATGGCTACTGGCGATTCCAAGGTCGTCATCGACCAAGTCAGCAAGGACTCCGAAGCCAGGAAGGACACAATGGATGCCTATTGTGCTGAGGTGCGCAAGCTCAAGCGTCACTTCGAGGGGCTTGAGTTCCACCATGTCTGTCGCAACTACAATGTCGCGACTGATGTCCTCTCCAAACTCGGCTCCAAGCGTGCGCTGGTGCCGGCCGGCGTATTCGTCCAGGACCTACGCAAGCCGACTAACAAGCTTCTACCCAACCCATTCACCGGAATGACCCACCGGAGAGTCGCGATGTCCTCATGAGGCGGGCGGACGTGGCGCCTTGACTTCCTCGCTTTCCTCCTTGAGCATTGAGTACCTAAGGAGAAGGTGGAGCACGAAAAGATCACGCGACGTAGTGCTAACTACGTCGTCATCAGCACAGACCTCTATTGGAGGTCCGCCTCCACCAGGGTTTTCATGAAGTGCATCCTGCGATCTGAGGGCCTTAGACTCCTAGATGACATCCACGGCTGTTGATGGTTGATAGTCGTATCAAAGTTCGTTTGGACTTGCAAGCGGACAAATCTCCCGTCGTAGTCAAGGGACCCTTCTTCCCTTGAGTGGTGAACCCAAGGTATCGAACCCGTGGAACAATGTGTAACGCAAGATCCAATCTAATAAGCAGAAAACACTTTGATCTTGACAAGGGTTTTTGCATCTAATCTATGGATGAGCCATGAAAACACATCTAATCTACTAAACACCGGAGGTAGCAAGAGAAAGAGAGGGGAGGTAAAACCAATCTAGAGATTGGATCAGGTCTTTTGTTGAAGTTCCAAAACCAAGAAGAATAAAGCAAACGAATCTCATTAAAAGCCTCTTTAAATCTTGGCTTTCGTTCCAACCCTTGAAGGCACCTACCGTACACATGATCAACATCCTGTCATGATGTCCCGCATATTGTGTAGGTGAACCTAAGAGCACATTCACGAGGAACGTGTTGAAAATGCTCGGAAGGTCAGGTATGCACCTCTAGCCACCATGGCTACAAGAACAGCCTATGCAATCTATCCGCAGAATAGATTGGAGAATAAGAAAACCCAAGCGAAGACAAAGTCGTAGTAAAAGCACTTAATCGCTAGAAATCGGATTCAATCTCGCAAATTCAACATGAAGTATAATACATGGACAAGATCACCACCGGGATCCTACCTTGATCTTGATCCTAGCTTCTGGAACTCCGACGTGGTCTTCCATGCAAGGTTTCCACGTCGGCTAGGGAAACCCTAGTCAACCATCTCGACCCTCTCCTCTCCGGAGCGGTGTCCCTCTCTTATCTGCTCCTCGGCGGCGGATGACGAATGGCTTGATGCATGGCTCGAGACACGAGGACTATAAATAGCCCGAACGTCATCTAGGTCAAAGGGGGCGCCGAAACCGGGCTCGAAATGGGCTGGGCCGGCCGACCTGGGCCCATTTCGGCCCAGTTCGGCCCCGGCTTCCTTCCTGTCATTTCTCGTGTCTTCTAGAACTTTGGTCGAGTTGCATGTGGGTCCTTGACATCATTTTCCTCGCGGTTTAGATAAGGGTGCTTTACGTATGAACTCCCGCATCTTTCGTCTAGGTCCTCGACACTTCTCGGCTTCACGCTTTAGTCCTTGGTTCATTTGGAGTCATGTTCATCTTGTATGTTGACTTGTACCGGGCTCCATGATCTTCTTGTAAAACCCTTGATGAACTTTTGAAGTCCTCATTTAGGCTCTTAATCTGTGTAAACAATAAACTCCAAATACCATGCACGTGAACTTGACATATAATGAGGGTTAGGATCGTTAGTGTGAATAACAAATTAATCGAGGGCTTGGCTTTCACTAATCTAAGGATCTTATGTTTCCTTTTCTGTCTTAAGTGTTTTCCTTACCATAACTCTTATAGAGTAGCTTGTATTCTTAAGTAGTTGCGACATTACCCGCCAGGTCCAGACCCCTTGCTTGTGATTGCATAAGCCTCCTGAGCCCAGGCAGTGTGGTGGAGTAAGCCATTCCTCCTTTGTCAGGTTCAATGTTAAGCGGAGGGGATGCCATACATCGCAACATAATGTACTTCTGCCATTCTCATATTCAGTGTTTTTGCCAAATAAGGGGTTAAGCTCTCTAATTAAAGGAACCTTTTCATTCATGCTCTCAAAGTTTTTACACAATACGAGCGGTTCCCGAGAAATCTAAATTAATAGATCCTAATACACCACACGAACTACATTTTAGAGGTCGGCCAATAAAAAATAACCATCTTGATGATCTCCTCATGTGACTCTCTAAACGTCCTCGACTTTCACCCCAAGCTGCACATACGATTCGGACTTCCTCTGCAATACATGGGTCAAGCGTTTTGAGCTCGTGGGAACTATCACTTGTAATGAGGCCAAAGTGTTAGTACCTACCAAAGATGAAACTTGCTAGTGTCCGTATTAGACAAGCTGCCTTCATCGGCCCTCAAAGTCAAAACGGTGTTGGCTCACTGTCACCAGGCTCCTCCACCATCCTCCCCGAGTGGGACATAGATGTCCGCCAATTTTAAATAGGTGGACATCCTTGAATGGTCCTTATCTGATCAGAGGCACAAGATCACAGATCAGCCGGTATTTCCTTGATGGTCAATGAGGTTGTCTGCATGGGCTGGGAGATCGATCTCAGTCTCGGCGTACACCATGGCTCAATAAAGCATGCGAACCGAGAGCTTTTAAAACTCATTGTCACAGGCCTCCTGAATTCTTATCATTGAGGCTCTTGACTTGGTCAGCCGACTCCTTGAGTTCTTTCTTAGGTCCTCCTTCATCACTTACTTGGCATGGAACCATCAACTCAAAGGTGGAAGGAATGATACAACCTTTGAAATCAGGTAGGTATGTCGGGCACTTCCTTGGCCACCTTCCTGATGACCCTAAGGTCTTCCTCTCGGTGTCTTTTTTTGCCTTCTTGGTGAGGCTGCCGGTTTTCACTTCCTCGGGCAGCCATTTCCTTCTCGCAAATCTACTTTGCCATAGGCGTCCTTGGCCGCGTTGGATATCCGTCGGAAGCACGATCTTGAGTGCAAGCCTTACTGACACTCCCAGTCTCAAAATGGCCTTCCAATACTCTCATGTTATTGCGCCTTAAGCCTCGCCCTTCACGGCCCGAACTGTGCCCCGGTGTTTTGTGGTTGGATAAAGCCAGAAAAGCGAGGCAAGCCATAAACACCGAAATCAAAGTGGGCTTCGCTTGAAGAAAAGACTTTTACCACAAAAGGCGTAAAACGCAATGCCATAATAATCGTTGTGCTGCCTTGAACTCATCAAGGTCGTAAAGCGGTCAGCGATGATATACATCTCCTCCATGGGGTCTGCGTGGGCACTCAAGTAAGTTCTCATTCTTTGGAAGGGTAGAGGCCAATGGCGGTCCCACATGATGCAGGCCATCTGCGCATAACCCTCGTTGGCGTGGGTAGATCAGAACAAAGATCCTTACAGCAATGAGAAGACCTTCGACTAGCTACATATTGTGGGAAGGCGACCTTTGTCGCCTTCACAAATATTTGTTGTCCCTATAACCCACGAGGGCATTCGAGGCTCAAAGTCTCCGGCGTGGCGTATTAAATGGTGGCTATAGGGCGCCCTCCAGGGCCCTCCTTGTGCCCAAAAGGCCTCCTGGCACGAGGCATTCTTAAAATCATATTCTCCAGGAGGTAGCGGTCGAACCTCACCGCAAAAAAAAGATAAGCAAACACATCCCAGCAGTGATTATTCACCTGTTGAGACGTGCAAATCAAATATGCATTCACATGGTAAAGAAATAAAGTTCCTTTAAAAAATGGGAAAAAGCTGCTACATATTTCAACCCGAACTGAAAATGTTAGCTGAAAGAGGCGGAGCAGAAGTTAGAGGGCATCGTGCCCATTTTCTTCTTCCGTGACCGCGGTTGCCACCGGCCTGGCCCTTTAGAGCAGCAGTGCGTTCCTCCTCCATGCGACCTTGGGAGCAGTGGTCCTTCACTAGCGACCTTTCATTGCAGGTCCTCACGCGACCTACGTCATTAATATCACCGTCATGCAATGGGTCTACATTATTTGAGGTAAATCTCCGTCTCCGGCCCAGTTTGGTGGTGTCCTTCTTCCTCTTTTATTCTCCATTGTATGGGTGGTGGCGGTCAGGCAGCCATACCAGGCAGTGTCTTGCCGGCGACTGCATTCTGGACGTGCGTCTGGTCAGGTAGGGATGGCGAAAGTTGATTGCATCCGTTGTTGTCCCATGGCGGGAGTCGGTCACTACCACCCCCCAGCGTGGCATACTTCAGTCGGAGGGTAGTGGCAGAATCTCTGCTGGCATGTGGTTGTCTCCATTAGCAGCTTGATTATAAAGCGATCGCCCTCGTCTTGGAGAGGTTCTGAGTACGATTTTTTCTTTTATTTGAGGCGACCTGTGGGCGACCTTATACAATCACCAAATAATCAAAAGTTACACAAAGCAACAACCAATGTGAGCCCATTAGCCTTTGGCAGGTGACTTACCGATGTGATTGGGGGCCTTGTGGCATGCTTAGGAGCACATCTCCGGTTGGATGCGGATGCGTGAACTAAACCGCTATTCGCCACCCATTTGCCCATCTTGCTCCGATTTATGATTCTTGTTGCACCCATGGGGCCAGGCGCCCCCCAGATTACTCATTCATGGGGATCTAGATCTTGATTGGGAAGCAGAAGGCTCGGTCTTAAGGTTGATGCCTAGAAACGCCCGCCGTCGGCCCTTAGCCTTGCCTTGCAACCTCTCAGTTCGTCCGGCGGATATTACGATGGCATCGGTCTCTTTGGATTTTGTTGGTTGGCCCACTCCCGACGGGACGGCGCGTACCACGACTTGTTGGTAGCATCGTCTTGAGTTGTTGATTTATAAAATTCACCCTTTCAAATGGTCCGGCCTCGGTAATTGTCCAAATGCAGGAAAGCTTGGCCATCTTCGGCTTCTGGCTTAACATTAAAGAAATTTTCATGGGCGGCGAAGCATACGGCCATATTTGGCGCTCCCCCCAAGGACCTCGGTTCCCGATTTGATTCTTGACTCATTTCGAGGAGATGCCGCCACGAAGTGGGGAGTGTGGCGGTATCCCCAGAAACTCGCTGTTGTTCTTCCATAAAGATGGATGGAAAACTTGACCGAGATGGATTGTGATAAGCTTGATCTTGGGGGCAACAAGTGATTACGCTTCCCGATCCTATAGTGGCAAAATCTCCAGCCAAAACGCAGCGGAAGAGTCACTGTGTTTGGGGACTGCAGAATCCACTTCTTTCGGCGTGCAAAGTAGCTAGGCCTGGTCAATCGTCAATCTTCACCTCAGTGACGAATCTCTGCGCACCATGTTCGATGAAGCCTCAGCCCACCCACTTCCTCCTTGGGCTTGACCGTACCTTTTCTCACGGCATCATTCGGAGTACTAATGAACTCCTCCGGAAATGCTTCACCGTCGAGGGCTCCCCAAATCAGTGCAAGGGCTTTGGGTTTCCTTGTTAGGCTCACTACTCGAAATTATCTCTTCCTGAAGCTTCGTGGATCTAACTTGCTAAGCACCACTAGGGACTTCCGCTAGCCATGGCAGGTGCATCCATAAGGAACTGGTTGCTCAATTTGGCATGGCCGGATTTGAATGAGATCTAAGCAGCAGCATTGAGACATGGATTCGCGGAGTGCTCTTCAATGACGGCGGAATGAGGTCACACCCTCCATTAAAAGAATTTGTAAAAATGGAAAATGGAAGCAGTGGGGCCCCGAGGCCGCCCAGCTCGGCCTTTTATAGATGTTCTACGCTTGGAGGAGCAGTGGATGGAAAGTCAACATTCTGGCACGGTCAACGTCTCTCAATCTCTTCATTTTTGCGGGATCTTGACCGCAGCGGATCTTTTGTCTAATGGCCCTTCGGCCCATAGTATCACGGTCGTCGGCGATGGCAGCTCGTGTGAATGCGGGAATCTGAGAAACCCTTACGTGTGTCCTTTGAACTATGGTGTAGCGGCCGGAAGCCGTCCCCTTATGACGGGGGCTTCATCAAGCCCCCACCTCTACTTACCTCCGTAGCGGCTGGTCAAGGTCTCTTGGAAGGCGTCGATATACGACTATCACGATGATGGTGCTTCACCTGGGGTCGCCTCAGTATTTCTCTACAGCGGCGAGCCGAGGTTCATTCCACCACAAAGGCTGCGTGAGGGGGCTATCTTGTCCTCTGCTGGAAAAAGCACCTACAATGAGGGTGAGTTGAGGTGGGTTCACACCACGGCTCCACGCCTGGCACCTTCTAGGTCACCTCGGAATACTTGAACATGCAGCCTGGGGTTCCTGACTCCCAAGGTGAGTCCTGCTGCCTTACAAAGGTCACCTCGGCCAAGATATGTCTCCGCGGTTCTACACCACAAAGCTCAGGTAGCTCTGTCAAATGTCCCTCAGGTCGCCTCGGCCTCTGACAGATCGGAAAACTCCACACGGATCTGGGCCTGCTGCCTTACAGTCGCCTGCCTCTGTCGGCCCTCCCCGACGGGTTTACTTACCAGCAGTGCAAGTAATGGCTGGTTGAGACAAATACTAGTGGCCTTTGACCCATGAGATTCCATGTGGCTTGTCATGCCTTTGCTTGCATGATTTGAGTTCCACTTCTCAATTTTTGCTTCGCTGGGCCATATTGCTCCCTGGGTTGCCCTGGACCTACAAATTTCTCGAGGCCCTTGACACCATGCGTTTGTCCTTTTGCAGTACTAAAATTTAAGCCGATTGTGTCGATTCGGATCGATGGGTTATTATCATTCATTTTCAAAAACCTCCCTTGATCATGTTTAAGGCCTTCCGAGGTTACGGTCCTGCTAATATATAACTCACGTTGGGACCTTGGGAGATTCCATACCATTTTTACCCTTGGGGCCGCAGTATAAGGTTGCCTATACTTGAAATACAGGATGATTTTGCTTTCATTAATTGATATAGCTCCTCCGTGCATACGGGGCATAGGTTTCATTTAAAGGGCAAAACATGAGAGAGAGAGAGAGATTTTGAATGAAGCAAAAGGACTTTGGCGGCTTAGAAAAATTACAAGATCTGAGGAGACTATGTCGAGTGAAATGGCTACCCTACTATAGCATTGCAAGTCCCAGGACCATCGTCTACACTAATAAGGCATGGTTAAAGGAAGTTTTTCCCTAACGTAAAACTTGAACTTGGTTGAAGACCTCTCGTACAGCCAACAGCTTGGATGAGACAATCTGCGACCTAGTTTCTTGAAAAGACCTCTACCATGGGCTCCAACGGGTTTCTGTGGTTGTTCTCGTGCTGAGCTTCACCACAAGATTCCAAATGGAAACATCATCCTCCTCCGCCGGCCTCTACGGGTGGGCGTGGTGTTCTTCAACATCACATCAGGCCTCTGCGTGTAAGGCAGTGACGCGCATGTCTTGTCCCGTGCGGATTCCTCGGTGGGCAAGAGTGAAGCGGCATAGGCTCGAAGTTGGGCATATAAAAGAGTTCAATTCTAGCTTCCTCAAGCATGAATAGGCATTAGCTATGCTCTGGTGGGCGACGCCAAGTCAAAGGATGGAAAAAAGGCTTTACCATCGCCATGGCTTCCACAAACTACAAAGCTCCAGGTGCTTTGTTCAACAGCATTGTGGGTACCTATTTATACCGATGGTCGTGCTTTGATCTTATGTAGCCCAGCTTGCGCGATTATCCTCAAACTGTTACATTCGTGTAAGACATGGGAGTCCTTGTTGAGTAGGGGGCATATGGGAAGGACTCATTGGGGTGCTTTTTGCTAGAGTACGGCTCATCATCGTGGGAAGCCGGACACGTATCACTCTGCGGATGGTGACTCGAAGCAACTTCCGGCGTTTGGTGTTTCCTCAAGATTCAGAATGCGTTAATTGGCTCGGGTTAAATCCGAGAGCATCATCTTGTGACCAGTGATTGCGGACTCTTTTCTTCTTGAACATCCGTGTACAAGTGATCAACTTGGGTTCGGCTTTCTTTGCTAGATGGACTTACTACACTAGTGCGTGCTTCATTCCTACCGGGTTATGGTAGGGCTCATGGCTCATGTCATTGGTTTAAGATCGAAAAATCCAAATAAACGGCCGAGCAAATAAAAGGTTCTACGAAACTTGTTCAACCACTTAAGAGTTAATAAAATGTTTTATGAGCAAATTCAAAGACTCACTTACTTGAAATTGAAAATCTTCCGGTTGCCCTCCCTAACTTTGTTCTTGATCGGGTTGTCCTCCGGTAGCTTATTCTTGACTCGACGGTTGTCTCCCAGCGCTTCGTTTATAGTCTATAGCCGACTTCTTCTTCTTCACTTGGATCAACGCTCTTTGTGGGCGTTGCAATCTTGGGGACCCCACCACCATCCTTGGCCTTGGTGTAGGTTTATTCTTCGGCTTAGTCATCTTTTTGGTCTTCGCAGGCGGGCGTTGATTCTTGGTCTTGACGGATGCAACAACTTTTGTGTCTCCACTTCATTCTTCTTTGGCTTCTCTCTTCCGATGTAACGATGAGGTAGAATGTATTTTATATTGACCACATTACATACCTTGAATCGTGGTTAACTTGAATGCACTCCTCTCGCCATCACTTGATCTCCCCCTTGCCGACGTCGATTGTTGCTCCGCCGGTCTTGAGGAACGATCTCCCTAGGATGAGTGGCGGATGAGGTTGATCTCCTTTTGATCTTGTAGTTGGAGTTTCTCTTGGAGATTCCGACGATGTCCGGCCTCTGCTTTTAGATCTTCGTGTTCCACGTCACCTTTGCCTGCAAAATTTTTCTAGACCATCCACAAAATATATGTTTTTTTGTTGGAGATGTAGCCGTCCACCTCCCATTAGGGTTAGCCAAATATATACAAAAACTAAAAGAAAACTAGGGTTTAGCAAAACCCTAGATTGAATTTTTTATTGAGGATGATCAAAATTAAGAGATGCAAAAGAAAAATCAAGAGAAAAACTGAAAATATTTACAAATGCAATACTAGATTGAATCTTGATTACTTGTTCCCCGGCAACAGCGCCAGAAAAAGGGGCTTGTTGACGGTTGATAGTCGTATCAAAGTTCGTTTGGACTTGCAAGCGGACAAATCTCCCGTCGTAGTCAAGGGGCCCTTCTTCCCTTGAGTGGTGAACCCAAGGTATCGAATCCGTGGAACAATGTGTAACACAAGATCTAATCTAATAAGCGAAAAACACTTTGATCTTGACAAGGGTTTTTGCATCTAATCTATGGAAGAGCCATGAAAACACATCTAATCTACTAAACACCGGAGGTAGCAAGAGAAAGAGAGGGGAGGTAAAACCAATCTAGAGATTGGATCGGGTCTTTTTGAAGTTCCAAAACCAAGAAGAATAAAACAAAGCGAATCTCATTAAAGCCTCTTTAAATCTTGGCTTGGTTCCAACCCTCGAAGGCACCTACCGTACACGTGATCAACATCCTGTCATGATGTCCCGCTTATTGAGTAGGTGAACCTAAGAGCACGTTCACGAGGAACGTGTTGAAAACGCTCGGAAGGTCAGGTATGCACCTCTAGCCACCATGGCTACAAGAACATCCTATGCAATCTATCCGCGGAATAGATTGGAGAATAAGAAAACCCAAGCGAAGACAAAGTCGTAGTGAAAGTACTTGGTCGCTAGAAATCGGATTCAATCTTGCAAATTCAACATGAAGTATAATACATGGACAAGATCACCACCGGGATCCTACCTTGATCTTGATCCTAGCTTCTAGAACTCCGACGTGGTCTTCCATGCAAGGTTTCCACGTCGGCTAGGGAAACCCTAGTCAACCATCTCGACCCTCTCCTCTCCGGGAGGTGTCCTCTCTTCTGCTCCTCGGCGGATGACAAATGGCTTGATGCGTGGCTGGAGGCACGGGGACTATCAATAGCCCGAACGTCATCTAGGTCAAAGGGGCCGAACCGGGCTCGAATGGGGCTGGGCCGATGGCTGGGCGGCCGGCCATTTCGGCCGCCCGGCTTCCTTCCCGTCGCTTCTCTTGTCTTCTAGAACTTTTGCCGAGTTGCATGTGGGTCCTTGACGTCATTTTCCTCGCAGGTTAGATAAGGGTGCTTTGCGTATGAACTCCCGCATCTTCTGTCTAGGTCCTCGACACTTCTCGGCTTCACGCTTTAGTCCTTGGTTCATTTGGAGTCAGGTTCATCTTGTATCTTGACTTGTACCGGGCTCCATGATCTTCTTGTAAAACCCTTGATGAACTTTATCCGGAAGTCCTCATTTAGGCTCTTAACCCCTGTGTAAACAATAAACTCCAAATACCATGCACGACTGCGAACTTGACATATAATGAGGGTTAGGATCGTTAGTGTAAACATCAAATTAATACCAACATAGAAGGTAAACATGTGGCTAGGTTGACGGAAATCGACCGCCAACAACGGCGGCGAGTGCGGCAACCACGCCGCCTCTGCCAACCTCGTGGGCAAGGTCTTCAGGTCAGGCTTCTACTGGCCTACCACCATGGCTGATGCGCAGGAACTTGTACGTCGATGCAAGGGGTGCCAATTCTTCGCCAAGCAGCAGCATGTCCCGGCTCAGGCCCTGAGGACCATCCCTCCATCATGGCCCTTCGCAGTGTGGGGCCTTGACTCCGTAGGACCTTTCAAAACCACCCCTGGCGGGTAGAAGCACATCATTATGGTGGTGGACAAGTTCACCAAATGGATCGAGGTCCTACATCCAAAGATCACATCGAAAGAGGCGGCCAAGTTCATCGAGGAGATCACCCACCGTTTCGGGGTTCCCAACAGGATTGTCACCGACCTTGGTACGGCCTTCATGGGAGCCGACTTCTGGGACTTTTGCCAAGACAACCTGATCGACGTATACTATTCCTCGATGGCGCACCCATGGTGCAATGGCCAGGTCGAGCGGGCCAATGGCATGGTACTGCAGGCCATCAAGGACCGCATCTTCGATGGCTCATCACCTTACGCAACCAGGTGGCTCATAGAGCTCCCTCACATCATCTGGGGTCTCCGAACCCAGGTCAGCTCGGCTACAGGGTACTCCCCCTTCTTCTTGGTCTATGGGTCAGAGGCCATCCTCCCCACCGACGTTGCCTTCGGGGCTGCTCGCATCCAGCACTTCGATGAAGGAGAAGCGGAACAAACACGCCGGCTCGACCTTGACAACATCGAAGAACATCGTGTGGCCGCGCTCATGTGCCACACCGCCCGACGGCGGGCTACGTGCTACCACGACCGCAACGTGCGGGAACGTTCCTTCAACGTTGGTGACCTGGTCCTGCGGCGGATCCAGAACACTATAGACATGCACAAGCTCTTCGCACCTTGGGAAGGCCCTTTCATAGTTAAGGAGGTCATTGGACCGGCGACCTATTGCCTCTAATGGGCCGATGGCCAGGGTGTCCCGAACTCCTGGAACATCGAGCACTTACGTCGCATCTATCCGTAGGAGCTTTGTATCGCAATAAAAGCTATGTACTCTATCTCTTGTAATTCATCAGCAATATATATAAAGATTTCCTTTTGGCAGTTTTTCTGTCGACCTACTATTATGGGTCTTTATTGCTACATTCACCTCCCCTCGACACGCTCGGGGCTTGGTTTAAAGCTTGGAAGCGCGCTCGAGGGGCTGGTTTAAACCAGGCCCGTTCACGCTCGGGGCTTGGCTGCCAACCTAAGGTCGTTTGACACAGGGGTTTTACCTTTCTTTTTACAAGTTTTTCCCTTACACACAACCTTTTTTACCCTTTATAAGTGTTCTTAAGTCATGTGTTGTGACCTTGGGTCCAAGGCCCCCCTCACGCTTGGGCTGCATGTAAGCCTCCACCGAGCCATGTGAGTCGGTGGCCGTTCCTCCAGAGTTGGGTTAGCGGGGGGAAAGGTTTTGCATTTCATTACTTTTGCATTCTTATAATAAGTATCTGAGTCAAATAAGGGATCACAGTCATTAATTAAACATGGCATTTTCATTCATGCAAGGTTTATCTTACATCAAAAGGGTCCATGACCTACCTGCACTAATAGTTTGTCAAATCTTAAGTTACATTTCAGAGATCTAACTTCTTCACGATCTCCTCATGGCGACACTGGATGTCTTGGCCCACCGTGAGCCAAGTCAATTTCCTCTGCGACCTTTTGAAGGTCGAACGCCGGCTCATGGTGCTTCACTGTGGCCAGTGCTGCAGCCGCGGCGAGCTTACCGCTGTCCATCAGCAGGGTCTTCATTTGACCTTCTGCCTTCTCCAGCCGCGCGACGAGCTCTTGCGGTCCGCCCTCGACCTTGGGGACATAGACGTCCATAAGGTACTCAGCGGCCTCCTCCTAAGCCCTCGCTCCTTCTGAAGATCTGCAGTCATCTCTTGATGGTCAATAAGGGTTTGGATCGCCCGCGAAAGGTCGATTTCCAGGTCCCTGCGTACACCAAATTCATATGCAGCCTTCCGGGTGTAGTAATACTCACTGGTTTCGACCTCCTTGGTCTTCTCCTTGAGGGTCTTGTCCTGGTCTTTGGACTCCTTGAGCTCCTTCTTCAAGGCGGCCTCCCTCTTCTTGGCCTCTGCAACCAACAAGGTCAGGACCAGCGCACGTCAAAGTAAATTTTAAATATCAAGGTCGAGGGTACTCCCAGACATACCTGAAGCGGTGATCTTGAGCTCATCATCAGCCTCCTTCGCCTTCACCTTGGTGGCCTCAAGCTCCTCCTTCAGGGTGGCCACTGCCTTGTCCTTCAGGGCCATCTCGCCCTTGAGGCGCCGGATTTCTTCTGCGGCCTCGATCTTGGCCTGCAGCACGACCTCCCGAGCCGCGGTCACCTCTGCGTGCAGCTTGGCGCCCTCCTTCAGCAAGTCCACTCTGCCATGTGCCCACGCGGTGAGAGACTGCATCAACATCATACCCAAAGGTCGTCAGACCCAGCTATCAAAGCAAATTGAATTCTAAGTGCCAAGGCAAAAGCTAAAACTTACGATGAGCGTCCTCCCAATCGTCTGCGACGCTTCCCGGAAGTCGTCAAGGTCCTTGCCGTCAACAAGGATGTCCTCTTCCCACGGGGTGCCGGAGTAGAGGCACCTATCCCTGTCGCTAGGTCCACTACCCCCTTCGACCTCCGCTTCGTGCGTCTGCGGCGGGTCCGACTCAGGTCGGTCCTCCTGTCGAAGACCTTCCCCTGGCGCTTTGAGCGACCTTGGTCGCCGCCCGAGCTCCCCACGGTCTCGAGGACCTGGCTCGTAACATATCCGCCTGATGTAGCCGGTGGAGCGCGCTTTCTCTAGCTTGCGCCCAAAGGCCTCGGCTGGCGTTCTTGTTGTCACGATCAGGGTCCCCTGTCCAAGGAAGCGGCATTTGTCGGACGGCATACTCGAGCTGCAAGGTTGAGCAAATAAAGATCATGTTTGACGACGTACTTGCTGCCAAGCTTCAACCCAAGCATTATCGGCCTGGGTGGTACCCACCTTGGTTTCTTCCGCGACCCTTGGTCGCTCACACCCTCAGCACTTGGCTTGCGTCCTAACCCGGCGAGGTCTCGTCTTCTGCGTCGCCCTGTCGTCACGACCAGCATCATCGTCTTCGCCAGCGTCGGTGACGACCTCAAGGCTGACTGTCGCCGTCTCTGATGACGCAGTGGTGACCTTCCTCTTCCTCTTCTTCTTCTTCTTCTCCGCCTCGATGGTGGCGGCTACGACTTTAGTGGCCTTGTTCGCCGCCATCTTCCCAGCGACCCGTCGCGCGCCACGGGTGACCGGCGCGGAACCCCCCGCGGCGGGATCTTCATCTTCACTACCTCCCACCGACGAGTCGGAGAGGTAGTTGTCGACCAACTATTGCGGAGGCACCTGGATGTCCTCCGCAGCCCGAACTTTGAAGCTTCGCTCACCCTTGTCAGGGAGAGGAGCTGGGCTCTAGTACACACCCTTGCGACCCTGCATCAGGCGACCTTCGTCATAAAGATCAGGAAAAAGCAAACATAAGCGAAAGGAATCAAGGTCAAGGAGCAACGAGCGACTTACAGCTTCGGTGTGGCGCTTCAGGCAAAACGCCTTGGGGCAAGTCCGGTTCCGGATCACCCCACTGAACAGGTCCCTCACCCGCGCCACCATCTCCTCCTTGGAGACCTTGCGCTGTGCTACGCGAGAAGGGTCGACGGCTGGCCCCGATGCTGTAGGCGGATGTACCCGATCTTGGATCGGTTGCGGAGACTCCGGTGGGCGATGGCTACCGCGCCACCGTCGACCCTCCGCCTTCAGCCGAGGTCCTCTCGCGGCTTGATGGCGTCCATCTCCGCGATGTCAACTGTTGCTCCACTCGCACCGGGGGCCGAGCCGGACCTGGTCGGCGCGGGTTGTCGATGTAGAACCACCCTCGCCTCTCCGGCGGGTGTTGTCTCGGCAACACCATCTCAATGTATCTGAGCTTCATGTGGCGGCGTAGCATGAAGCGCAGCGACCTCGACCTCCTTCCCGTCTTCTTGACTCGAAGAAAGTACCGCCACAGTCGAAGTGTGGCGGTATCCCAGTATGCCTCCTCGCACGGTGGATGAAGGAAGAGATCGTGGTGATGGCATTGGGGACGAGGTGTACCAGGTCGATCCTGTAGTAGTGGAGGAGCCCGCGGAAGAAGTCGCCCGCAGGGACTCCGAATTCGCGCTCCACGAGCACGATGAAGGCGACCGTTTCTCCAGTCCCGGAGGAAGGCTTCGCCGCCTGGCCTCCGCCACACTGCTCCTTGGGCTTCAGCGCTCCACTAGACCTTGGAGCTGCGCCTCGGTCACCGTCGAGGGCTCCCAAATGCTCTCTGGTGCCGGCGTAAGCTCGGGAGCCATTTCTTCTTCTTCAAATCCGGTGGATCTAGCTCTAAAAACTACCAAGGATTTCGTGCGCATGCGGTGGCGCTGCGCGGATCTAAGTGGCGGCGTGGCGGATTCGCGGAGGATTCTAAGCGGCGGGAAACCCTAAAGGCTACACGGAAATGGAAGCGAGTGGGGTCCTCAGCCCCTCACTCAGCCTTTTATAACTGGGCCACACCAGTGATATGGGTCACAGCGTCCCAACGTCTCTAAGGGTTCGACGACATTCTCGGCGACCCAACGGATCTATTACACAATGGCTCTTTCGGCCCTAACGGTCACGAGTGGCTCGTGCCGATGGGAATCTATGCCCGTTGGCTCTCTGCTCAATGGCCTAGTGTCCATAGACTCGTTATGCCCTACTTCAAGCCCCATACCCTGCTTCAGCTGACATTTGCTTCAAGGTCTCTTGGTCTCTGGACGACCTTCGGGTCCATTACTTTCTCTTTGCAAGGTCGACAAAGCTCACCACGCTGATGGTCACTCGGCCTACAATGACGGGTTCACACCCCGGCTCCTAGGCCCTGCTGCCTATTGGACCGCCTTAGCCTATATGGCTAGTTCATACCAACGACTCTACGCTTAATGGCTCTACTGCCCGTTGGTGGCCTCCTGGTCGCAAACACAGCCCCTCCTTGAGGTCGCTAAGTCTCCATTGCCTTCTAGGTCGCTTAGACCTATCATTCTCAGGCTGACAACCTGCGTTGTGCCACTACACAACGGTCGTGTCGATCCAGGTCGACACAGGCTTTCAGTCTCTACGAAAGGCCTTCTGAAAGTTGGCGTGCTGTTACAGCTCCACTGGGACCTTGGTAGCCATACCATTGTTGCCTGGACGCCCCTGCAACCACTTGAAACATGACATTTATCATGTAAAAATATATTTACAGCTTCGTAAGCTACAAAGGAGTTTGGCCCTTGGCCAATTACAAGATACAAAGACATTTATGGCCCTGAGCTATCCTACATAATGCCTGCGACACAGTCTACACTAATAAGGCGCGTTGCAAGCTTTCTCCTAGCTTCAGGACATATCCCAAGACCTCTACAGCCACTATAGAGGCAGCTGCCACACAGCCACCTCTACTCGAGCTCCAGCAGGTTTCTTGTGGTACCCAGCATCAAGTCTGAGTTTAACCACAAGATTCCAAATGGAGCAAGCTTCAACACCAGCGTCACCGGGTGGAATGTCGTGTTCACCAGCGTCACATCTGGCCTTAGAGTGTCAGGGCCGACGATGCATGTACTGCTCCATGCTCCACCTGGGTTCCTCAGTGGGACCGGGAGAAGAGGCTGATCGAGTTCTTCGAGCTTCGCAAGCATTCTTCTAGCTTCAGGCATGAACTACACCGACTCTATGCTCTGGTGGGCGGACATAAGTCCCTAGCATGGAAATATTACTATACAGCTTCGCCATGGTTCTCCTTCGAAGTGCGGGTGGTTTGCTTCAAGGTATGGGTGCCTATTTATACCCCCAGCACCTACTCTTTGATTTTATCCGCAAGCCAACTTGTGCGGTGTGCTTATCTTCAAGACTATTGTACCCTCGTGGGACACGAGGTCACTGTTCGCCCGTGGGAGGCGTTGGCGCGCGTTTCCCCTACCTGACTGCAAGATTCTGGAGTGTCTTTGTCTTTTGTGGGTGACAGCGACCTGTGCTTCTCCTGGAAGCCGGCCCGTGACCGTCTGATGCACCATGATTCGAGTTGTGTCGTCCGGCGTTTGATGACCGCAAGATTACGGAGCTTTTGTCCTATTGGATTGGTCTCACAGTCTGATTCTGTTTGACGAGAAGGTTGTAGGTTCGGATATTTATTTCTTCTTATTTGGAGCATCAAACCGGCCATTCTGATCGCCTTATTGCTCGGGGGCTACTACACTAGTGCATCTTGTGACGCCCTATTTTTCCTAGGTAGCCTCGACCTCATGGAAGCCTGCTTCCACTGTTTCTCTGCTCGACCTACCTATGGTAGGCATGGCGACCTTTCTAAAGGTCGCAACAGTTACTTCATGGTACCTGACTCAGGTCAGGTCGGCGGTTCTTCAGGACGACACCTTGTCTTCACTTCGACCTTCTGGCCTTTCGTCCCAGGAGCTCGATGTTCAACTTCGTGCGCGCATCGGAGGGGTTTTTTCTTTTTTGGATCCCCGTGCACCCTTCACGACCTTGACGGTGTTGCACCTTCGCTACTCTTCGACACAACCTCGCCTCGGTCGCTATGCCTACACGTCGATCGGGGGCTTGAGAGACATAGGTGCCCATGGGTCCCCACCGGCCAGGGTCCCAGAGGTCCCTGACAAGTGGACCCGACCTTCTAGAAGCCCCGCCGACCTGCAAAGTGGACCCAGCGACCTGTTGACGATTCAAAACCGTGTTGAAGTTCACCGCAAGCCTACGAGTGACTTGGTGCCTTTTTCACCAAGGAGGGTCACCCAAGGTTTGTCAATCCAAGGATCGGAAGCAAACCGCTAAGGATCTCTACCTTATCTAGTCAATCTAACCTAACATGTAGCATAGATTGCATACAAAGGATAATTAACCTTGATGTATATGAGTGATAGCACAAGGTTGGTCACATCTATGAACAACGGCTAAGCTCCACCGAAGGGGTAGCTAGGCCTAGCGTCTTCTAGTTGAAGCTCCGGCAAACAAGCAACGAATCGAGCATCTCATCTACTAGCACCCTTAAACTCCTACCTCCGCCCTACCTCCCGAAGACATCCGCTCTTTCGGGGCCATCACCCTTTCACGGTGCACCCTTAATGAAGTGGGGAATCTAGGGGCACACTCAAACATGAGCAACGTCTCAGAGGGTCCACATGCTAAACCTAATCGCCACGATTACATAGAGCATGCTATATAGCCTAACCATGTATTAGACTAAGGATCAAATCACATTCATGAAAGGTAAAAGGTGTGAATGGAGACATGGAATCGCTAATAGATTGGATGACAAGATTATCATTACTCACATCAAAGTATACATTACACCATCACCACAGGCCATACCTATGATGATGAATCGTAGCTCGGAACTCCACCATGGCACAACCACGAGTGCGGCCATGGCGGCTAGGGTTGGCCTAGGCCATCCCTAGACAACCGAGGACTCGTCATCGTCTCCCTCCGGTGCTCACTTCTAGGTTTGCGAGTTCGATGATTGGATGCGTGACCATCGGGGGGCCATAAATAAGTCGAGGAGGAGCTAAGTCAAAGGGGAGCCCGAACCGCCACAAAAAGGGGCCAGGCCAATCCGCCTAGGCCGGTCGGCCTAGGGCCTTTTTGGCCTGGTTCGGGCCCATCTTTCGCGAGCGAGCTTTTCTTGCAATTTTGACCTTTTGCCCTTTAGGATGTATGGCCTTTTGGTGTCCTCATCCTCGTGAATAGATAGGGGGCCTTGTCGTATGAACACCGGTCTTCTCGTCTTGGTCCTCGGGAGTTTTGCCATCTTGCATGTCGGTCCTTGGGTCATTTGGAGTCATGTTCACTTCGAGTCTTGACTTGTGTCGGGCTTCATTATCTTCTCATAAAGTGCTTGATGAACTTTACCCGGAAGTGCTCCTTTAAGCTCGTAAATCCTGCATAAACAACATACTCCAAAAACCACATGCAAATGCGAACTTGTTACATCATTAGTATGCCTAGTGGCGGGTTAGTTATAAATCAAAGCTCAAACCAAAGTGTAACAAGTGCTCTTGGTTGACGGAAATCGACCGTCAACACGACCTTATCCACAACTTTGACGACCCTGGGCGACCTTGTCAAGATCCCGGAAGATCCGCGACGCTTGGCGTGCAAGTCAAGACATAGGGCGCGGCGCGCCGCCTGTAGGCCCGAGTATCGCGGGGTATTCCTTGTAATCCGGAAGTATATCTTCCCAGATTGTAACCGACCTGGACACAGGTCCACCGACCTTGGATGGAAACCCTAGCCCGTCCCCCCATATAAGGCGGCCTAGGGCTTCATTCGAGGGACATCATCTTCATCCTCTCGCATAATCCACCACAACTGGACGTAGGGTTTTACTCTCCGGAGGCCTAAACCAGTCTAAACCTTTTGTCTCCCCATGTTCTTCACCATACTCGCCTAGTTCTGAGTTCACCACGTGGACTACCACCTACGCTCTTAGGTCTCGATCCTCTCCATTAATCTGCAAACCTCTAGGGTAACCCCCTAGCGGATCTGTCCAGGTCTCACCCCCTGACAAACAGTGAACCTAGTACTAGGGTGTGTTTCCTCTGAGTCACTGCCCGTTTCTCTTGCCCCGGATCGAATGGCCCACTTCATTGCCTACATATATGTGACCACTCTTCTCCGGTGCCCTTCTCAACACAACAAGCACCAATGAGTTCTGGATCGATGATGATGGCTCGTCGGTCCAGCCGTGGAGCCGGCAAGATCAGTTCAACAACAATTTTCCAGTCTTAGATAAGAGAGATTTCAAATCCATGCGTGATGTTAGAAAGTACGCACCAAATCAAACGGTGAACTGGCCAAGGTGTGCACACGGTGAGTTTTGTGTGATGCAAGTTTACCAAGGATGGAACAACTCTAATCAACGCTTCTGGCACTGCACACGAGCATGGGTAAGCAAAGCTACGTGACCTTTGTCCTTCATCATTTTATGGTTTACTAATGTAATCTCGATTTCTGTAGTACTCCGACCAACCAGATAACTGCGGTTTCGTGCAATGGGTGGATCCCCGACTATTCACCGTATCAAGCGATTACATCGACTACCTCGAGGATGTTGTCATCTTCAACCTGAAGCAAGAGCTCGTGTCGGCATTGGCTTCTCCAGATCCGACATCTACCAACGACGACGACGGACCAGTGATCGGACCAATGGTGGTGAAGACAAACACCGGTTGTGAGGACGAGTTCTGCTGTTGTCCATGCCACGAGAAGAAGGACAACACTCCACCAACAACTCCATCTCCGCCACCGTCACCTCCACCTCCACCCCCGCCAGGGTACGGGTACTACATGTCCTCGCAGCACTCCGGCGGGTCTATGATGTCCGGGTTCTCCGGGCAGTACTCATACAACTAGATTAGAAATGTTGTAACCGTTTATCTAAATTCCCTAAGGCACGTTAGGACTAGCAGCGGCACAAGGTTAGGGTATTTGTGTCGTACGTGGCATTGTTTATTTATGTGATTGCTCGTTAAGTATCATGTGTTCAAAAATGTAAGATACTAGGAAAAAAACTACCGCCGTAGGGCACGGCGGTAGGTTCCTACCGCCCGCCGTGCCATACGGCGCTTGCTGCAGCCTCTGCTGCCACCTGGCGGCAGGCTCCAACCGCCGTCCCACACGGTGATTAGCCCTACCGCCGTGTGGTACGGCGGTTGGTGCCCTCGCCACCGTGCCACGTCAGCAGCCGCCGTACCACCTACCGCCGTGTGGCACAGCGGCAGTAGTATAGATTTGATAATTTTTTTGACCGGCATTTATTTTTGCAAAATCGAGGAAATATATATATATATATATAAATATATAAATTTGTCTACTCTATAGTTTAGTTGGGCCATAACTCAGACGCATTGTCGGCCGAAAATAGCCCATCGACCCCAATTCATCAACTCCCACCCCCCTCGCTTCGGCAAGGCAACATCATTTGTGCATGTCGCCTTCTCAACTGTATGCTAATCCTAACTGATATAGCTGTTTCAGAAGTGCTCTCTTCTCTTATTAGTAATCAGTCAAGGTTTAAACCTTTGCAGACGTGGTATTCCTGTGCACGGCTCATCAAACGCTGAGGACTTATTAACCGTTAGAACATGAAACTTGTATATACAATATGGACTGGCCCCTGCGTTTCCTGGGTTCCTGATTGACACTAGAACCGGTTATTGTTGGGTGTCATGCTCAGACGCAGGCAGTTCTGGATCAAAATGCCCCCTTCTGTTGAACATGAGATAGCATAGCAACCAACAACCCTCAAAATCAGATAGCAAGGCAAGTGCCGGAAACAATTTTACCAGTGGTAGATAGCAAGCATAGAATAAATACAAACCTTCAGAACATCAACCTCCCCCTTTGTATGCTATATACATTGCGATGTTTGCTAGCGTGAATTTCAAAATTTTCGTTGTGTTGGGAAAGTTTAGACAGCAGTAGACTCAGGGGGCACCTATATAGCTACCGGAAGGTAGGTAAAAGTTGAAACTTCCAGCCCACCAAATATTATTAGCTAATAGTTCCAGCCTACCAAAATTAATGACTATTAAATAAAAAATGTTGAAAATTTTTTCAACATTTTACAAAAATGTTGTAACATTTTTTTCTTCAACATTTTTCATCAACATTTTACAAAATGTTGCAATATTTTTTAAAAATGTTGAAACATTTTTAGCAACAAAACCAACATTTTGCAGGCGTCTTCTCCGGTGGAAGTGGTGGCGCTCCGACCGTGGCGGCGTGGTGGTCTTGCGCCGGCGGCTGCGGCCAGCTGCCGCCACCACGAGCCGCGACGCCAGCGACCGAGGTCGGCAGCGGAACCGGCGGCGGTCATGGCGGGCAGACAGCGGCTGACCATGGCGTCGGCCCAGGCGGCACGGAAACGGCGGCCCGGCGGCAATGCTCATGAGGCGGAGCACGGGGGCGCGGCGGCGGCGGCCATGGCGGCGGGCGGAGCACGGGATGCGGCGGCGTGGCGGCGCGAAGGTGGAGGATGGTGGCTAGGGTTTCTGCTGTTGTTGGGTTATATGGGCTATTAATTGGGCTTGTATTGGGTTATAGGTTCATAGCATTCTAACTCCCGGAAGGTATATAGGATTGGAAAAAGTCTTTTTTACCTTCCTGAACATTGGTTGAGTCTGTATTTGCTCCCTCAACCACAAAACTGGGTAAATTACCTCCCTCTACTCTTGAAACTGTTCACTTTGCCTCCTTGATCCGGTTTTAGGTGGTTTTCAAGCGGTTTTGTCCTTTTTAATCTTTTAAAACTCATAACAAATTACCAGAAAATCATAAAATAGAAAATACAAATTTTTGGACTCCACAGAAGTATATCCACATAGTAAATATATAATATGGTATGCTCTAATACAAAGTTTTTGTCTTAGCTTTAGATCTATTCTTTTTGGTAATTAATTCATAGCTACAACATCTATGATCCAATCATGGTGCAATTTTTATGGTGGTCTTACTATTGTATGATTCAATTGTAAAAAAAAGTTTCATTGTTATTGCATCATGTATAACTGAGTTATTGATTTATTTAGTTTTATTCCTATTAAAGTGTTTTTATAAATATGTAAAAGTGTGTAAAAATAGAAACGAGTATGAAATATTTAGTAAAGTTAAGTCATACAATAATTACCCCATCATCAAAATTTCACCATTAGGTGACCATAGATGCGGATTAATTACAGAAAAACATAGATCTAAATCAAAAACATACTATTTTATATGTTTACTGTGTATGTGGAGTAAAAATAATAATTTTCAATTTTATGATACTTTTGTGATTTTCTATGATTTTTCAAAGATTCAGCACAAATAAGAAAAAAGAAAAAGACAAAACCACTTTGAAAACCATCAAAAACCGGACAAGGAGGTAAAGTGAATGGTTTCAAGAGTCGAGGGAGGTGATTTACCCGGTTTTGTGGTTGAGGGAGGAAACACGGATTCGGCCTAACGTCCAGGGTGGTAAATAGGACTTTTTCCTATAGGATTCCCCCGGTGGACTCATGGTCCGCGGCCCACGGCCCACGGTGCATGGTCGGCGGCCCACGGCCCTCTGTCCACCCCTTAAAAAAAGAACTGCCTCTGTTCCATTTTTTTTTTTTTTTGCCCTGTATAGGAGTAGTTAGTTGCTCTGTTCCTGATTTCCTGTCCGTGCTTGAGCTCTGAAATTCTCATGTCTGTCGGCACTTACATGTCAGAACTAGTTTCGCTTTGCGAGGCAGCAAGCAATATAGAAGCAAAACACGTTACAATGTACGTATGCTGCTAAACTCTTTGCAAGAAATAGGAAATTAGGAACCAGTGAACCCAAATGGAATCTTGGGAAAAAAATATGTATTGCCGTGGCGTGTTCAATCAACTTCGGAAACGTACACACGACGTCGCGTTGAATGTAGCACCACATGACCACATCGCAAACGTCATTACCTCAACTAAAACATAATAGTAAGTAGATCCATCCATGGTTTGTGCCCATTTGAAATCTAAAGTACAAATTCGTTGCCATTAGGCGGAGATTCAGACATCCTATTTTGGAGGGTCGTCCTCCCGGGCGCCGCTGGCTCGTCCGCCGCCGAGGCACCTCGTCGTCATGGGCGGCGCCATCCGCCGCCGCCACCTCCGCCCGTGGCGCGCGCACCTCCTCTCCTCTCTCCTCGAACCCTCCCTTCCTTTCCTCTCCTCCTTTTCCTCCCTCTCCTTGCCTCGCCAACTCACACAGTGGGTCGCCCTCCCGGTCGCCTTGCCCACGCCCTCCTCCCTTCACAGCCGGTGTGCAGCCGGGCTTGGCCCGCCCCTCTCCTCCCCTTTCCCTTCGGCCCGGATCTAGGTCGGGTGGGCCACTCCGCCGTCGCCGCCACACCGCCGCCTCCGGCTCCTCTTGCGCTGTGCCGGTCAGCCCCTTCTCCTACGTCGGCCTCTGGCGGCTCACCGGGGCGCTCCTCGGCGAGCGTGCAGGTGGGCCCGGCGGCGTCTCCATCATCGGCGTCTGCTGCGGCGGCTGCCACCTCGGGTGGATGGGCGGTTCTCGAGGAGGAGCTTTCGGCCGGACCCTTCACTGGCACAGCCGGCGGCCGTCGGCCTCGTTGCGTCGCCGCCCCGTCGGCGTCGGACGAACGGGGCTGGATGGGGACCTCGCCACCGCCCCTACCGCTCGGCGGACGGGGCTCTTGGCGGCGCGGCGACCGCGCCTGCCCCGGTGGGACCCCGACGCGACCCTCACCACAGACGGCGGTGCCCTCCCTTGCTGCCGCCGACCTGGGTGACGCCGCCCGCCCTGCCGCCGGCCCCTCCGTCGGTGGGCGCGTGGCCGTCTCGCCGTCGCCTTCCTCCGATTTGGGGCATGGGGGCATGGCCGGCCCTCCTCCTGCGCCGTTGTCACCGTTTCCTCCTACCCTAGATCTGGGCCCGGGGCGGCGTCCTGCTCTCCGCCGGCACCCACGCCGCCCGGTCTTGCTGCCGTCGCGCTGCCCGTATCCTCTGCACCTCTATGCCCCGGTGGTTCCCGGCTCCAGCGACCGTCCCTCGGCCTCGCCGCCCGGCGGCGCCGTGGACCTTGCCCGTCTCCCTCGCCGGCTTCCGGTGGCCGCGAACCCTCTCCCCCTGCCGCCGACGCCGACGCGATGGGGAGGGTGCCGGCGCCACCGGCCTCGCCTCCATTCCGCCTCGGCGCGGAACCGCCGCTCACTGCTCCCCCGGCAGTCCTCGTCGCTTCCCTGCTCCGTGACCGCTCCATCGTTGGTGGCCTTCTTCACCTGCTTCCGCGACTCCGTCGTTACGCTGTTGCCGGCCGCCGCCTCCTCTTCAGCGGCCACGGCCGCGGCCCCCTCCCTCCTGGCGCCCCCCTCCTCCCTTTCGCCGGTTTGGGTGCGGGCGGCGGGCAGGGAGAGGGTGCCCTCCCCTGCCTCTCCTCTCCCTGCCTCGGAACTCCGGTGACGCGGGCCTAGGCGTGGAAGATGTTGTCGTTGGCGTCCGTCGCGGGGTGTGGCGTCCCGCCGGCCGCCGCCGCCTCTGCGACGGCTCTCCCGGCCACGCCGTTCTCCTTGGGCCGGCGGTCTTTGGCCGGCGGCCGTCGGGGATGGCTGCTCCTAGTAGCCCCTTCCGGCCTCGTGGTGCCGCTGCTTGCCCTTCGCCTTGCCTTTCTCCTCGACTATGACGGGCGGCTTTGAAGGGTGGATTCTGGAGGCCTGTGGCGAAAGTCGGAACTGTCGACAGGGGTTGCGACCCTACGTAATTCACCCTGCTGGGGCGCTGTCGCGGCCTCCATGATCCTTCGGCTGCCAGGAGAAAGCTTGGCACTCGCTCCCGCGGGCGGACGATGGCGGCGTTGTCGTCGTTTCCTTCTTGAAGGCGTCGTCCTGCCGGCCCCCCTCGTTCGGCCTCCGCCTACTCCGAGATGTTGGTCAGGCGGAGATGTGCAGGTCCCCATAATGTTCCTCTCTGTAGGCTTCGGCGTCGTCTTAGGTCGATTACATTGTTGCTTCTGCTTTGTGTTGTGGTGTTGGTCAAGGGCTCTCCCCTCTCTAGTTGTTGTCAGTCTTTCTTTCTTTCTTTCCGATTTCTCTCGCGCTTTAGGGGTTCTCCTAAGCGTCGTTTTTGTAAAACTCTCTTCTCTTAATGAAAAATGTGCTTTGCACGTCTTAAAAAATGACCTATTTTGGAGTTCTACTCACTACATCCTAAATTACGTACAAACCGTTTTGTCTTTCTGGGTTAATAATTTTTGTTACACGCCTAGACATAGCGTATGTCTAAGTGCGCAACAAAGTAGTTTGTGAATATAAAAATACCAAAACTAAGTATAAATTGAGGTGGAGGGAGTATACAAGAGGAAGATAAATTATATGCCACCCGCCGTTGGATTCGATAAGAGGGAGATTGTCACCCGCCAGTGGTTTTAACGGCCGGTGAACAACCCATGGAACGTTCGTACGTGACCAACTTCAATCCCTGTCGCTTTCAAAAAAAAACTTCAATCCCTGTCGTGAGATTAGATATAACATAAAACACATTCTAATCAGGTTTGCCTGGAATCTGGATGGACTGAGGGGTGCGTCAACTCTTGGAATTGTCCAAGCTAGATGTTCTTTCACTTTCCTACGTACATATCTTAACATTTCCGACGGCCGTTGCAAACAGATTGTGACACCAGTCACTCACCAATAATCGGATAGCTTAGCTAACCGATGGAACGGAAGTGGAAAGCGAAACAAAAATGCCGTTCTCTTCACTATATATATCAAAAAGGTATTCCAAGTCTCCAACACGACATACTGTAAATTCAAAACAAAGCACCAGCAGCCAGACACAGGCGGATTCAATTTGCTCAAAAAGATCTAAGATAAGCCAATATCGGAACTCGATCTCCTGTCTCCTGCAAGTATAGCGTACCATGATCTTCCACCCTGCAGGAATCTTTTGACGGCGATGGAGATGACGAGACTTCAGCCCTTCATGACGACGGAGAAGCCGCCGAGGGCGACGACGGTGGCGAAAGGGGCGACGGAGGCGCAGAGGACGACCCCGACGAACCTGCGGCAGCGGGAGACGCAGAAGGCCACGGCAACCTCGGCCATGCCGCACACGGAGATGACGGCGAGCGTGCCGTAGTACGCCGGCTTGTAGCGCTCGAAGACCACACCCCGGGGCGCCTTGTACAGTGCCGTGGCCACGGACACTATCAGCGTGCCAAGCCCCATGCCGAACAGCAAGTTCGCCATCTTCCTCAGGTTGGCGGCGGTGGCCTCCTCTGCTGGGTTGTTGATGTTGATGCGGATTGGAGGAGGGCCATCGTTGTTGTCAGCAACCTGCAGCGTGCCATGTCAAGGGATCGGGGAGATCAGATATCAAGCTAAGGTAGACTATTGTTTTTCATAGACTATTTTCAGGAGAGTATATTGCCCCTACTTTTGATCCTATTGCAGTGTAAGGATATAATGAATTGAAGAGAGTTCGTTCGGCAGTGCATATTGATTCAACAAATTGTAAAATGTTCAATCTAGTATAATAAATTATCACGCATACACAGATTAGCCTAACAATTTATATAATGTTCAATCTAATACAATATTAAGTTGGCAAATTGATCCAACAACTTGTAAAATGCTACAATTAATTAGTGCAACAAATTGGTAAATTGGTTCACCCATAGTATGAATATCATAGCAAGCAACGTATTTGCTTATATTGGGCCATACTATATCATATAGGAATAAATTATTCAACATTAGTATTTGACATTGATATTCATGTTGCAAAGGTAATATATTTAATCATGATTAGTATCTAGAAAATATAGAAAATATTATCAATATTGATATTTTTAAATATGTATATTAACGAAGTATACTCAATGTTTAATCTAAAAATACTTACAACTCATCATATATTGTAATACATTCTTTACAAATTTTGGTCAAATTTTAAAAAGTTTGACTTCTTAAAAAATGAGATGTGCATTTATTTCGGAACGGAGGGATCAATACATCTTTGAGATTTGTTTCACTACTAGGATAATACCAAAATGTACTGGGTAGCGAACATTGTATTATGATTTTTCCACCAGCTAACATAATAAACAAAATTAATTGTTAGACCCACCAAACTGATACTTCCAAGTACTACCTTATTGGTACTTTCTCATACTATCTTCACCGTTATATTTGATCGGATGGATGACTCACGTTAATTACAAGTATCGTAAAATTCTTCATCTTTTCAGTTAAGAGCAAAGGGGAAGAATGATCTACTAGTAGCACTCGTCATACTCTAAAAATCATCCTCTAAAAAGAATATTCTCATCCCAAAGAAGATATTGCGATGCGATCAATTTCTCACGATCATCCCTATATCTCCTACTCCATACCAATCAATACCCGCGGGGCCCACTTATTATTCATTTTTTTACCCTTCCCCCGCGGTTCCCCTCCCTCTCTCTCCTTTCCTCTTTCCCCTCCGGCCTCATCCCACCTCGTTACCTCCGCCCACCCCTTCCCTTTCGGCTTCCCACGTCGAGCTCAGGGCGGCGCCCAGATCCGGGGGAGAGGACTTCGCTACGCGCGCGGGAGTAGTGGCGAGCGGCGGAGCTCCCCTCGCCGTCGACTCCGCAGGCGTCTCCACGGTCTTCCTCGTGTTCCCGGCGTCGCGCCACCCGCACCGTCGACTCCTTCATGGGCACGCGGCGGCGACGGCTCCTCGATCCGTTCCTCCCTCGCACCTCGTCGACGGGGAAGCCGAGGAGCAGGTCGTCGCCACGCCGTTGACTGCAGCGAGCGCAGCGGCGGAGGACAGCCGGTCCGCTCGATGGCGGACGACCTCGGAGCTCCTCCAAATACGCGGCGTGGCGCCCTCCCCCCTCCACGCGGGTTCGGCGACGCCCGCTCCGCCTCCGTCGTCCTCCTCCTCCCGGATCTGAGGTTGGCGAGTGTCCATGGTCGGCGAGCGTTGCGTCCATGGCCAGCCGGCGGCGTGGAGCTCCTGCGCGGCGGCGTGCGTGGAGGCCGGCCGGCCCGAGGGAAAAGGAGGTGGCGGCGCGGCTCGGCTCGGCGGAGCTCGTCGACATCCATGGACTCGAGCAGGAAGGCTCCTGCGCGGCGGCGGCCATGGAGCTCTCTGCGCGGCGCGGACAGCCTCGCGAAGTCGTCTTCCTCGTCCTCGCGGTGCTCCACCGACCCCTCCCACGGCGGCGGAGGGAGGCGGCGGCCTCGACGGCGCCCAGCCACCCAACTCCTGGAGGGGCTCTCTCTTCTTCCCCGCCATCCCTCTCTGCTCCTTGGCTAGCGGCGCCTCTGCTCTCCTCTCTGCCATGGCGCGCAACAGCAACAGCGATGCGTGGTGGGGCCGCTGCGTCCCGTAGCGCACGTCCGCGAGTACCCTGGATTTGGCGCTCGCGGGACGCGAACGGGACGTCGCGCACGGTTTGTCGTCCCCCGGTGCAGAGAGAAAAACGCTAAAGACGTACGCGACCCGGCCACCGTGTCGCATCCCGCTCCCTTTAGCGCACCCAGTGCGGGCAGCCTAATAGCAAAAATATCTCTTCTCACTGATCTCATGCCACTACGGATCACCACGTCAACACAAGGATGGGTTTGACCAAAAATAAAAATTAGGTGACGATTGAATTGATCAATGTGAGAGTTGAATGAAGA
This sequence comes from Cenchrus purpureus, assembly GCA_022644695.1. NCBI lineage: Eukaryota > Viridiplantae > Streptophyta > Magnoliopsida > Poales > Poaceae > Cenchrus > Cenchrus purpureus. Next base: position 16,498,270 of record CP053466.1, read on the forward strand.
ACTCGACCCTCGAAACAAAGTTTAGGCATCAAAACACCTATTTGACTTTAGTAAACTACGGAGGAGAGACTCGCTCAAGCAGGACAGTGTACCTGGCCATGTGCTTGAGGGTTCCAGTTGGAGTCATCGGCACCACCTTGATGAGGAAGAACCCCGGTCATGTCGATGTAGAAACATGACGGAGCGGCGACGCCACTGTTGCCGTGCTGTGTCGCCGCATTCGAGTAGTCTGGCACCTGTGTACACGGAAACAACAAGAAATTGGGCATGGGGATCGACGATATGCACGATTGAAAGCTGGAATTCGAAAGTAAAGCACATACACTTACTACACAATTATACTATACCTGCGTGCCGTACCGCGCGTTCTTCTGGGCGGGGAACGGCAAGGACTCCGGGTCCAGGACGCCGACGAGGTACCACCGGTGATGCTTCATCTTGGCGCCGCAGATGTTGATGAGCTCCAGCACACCGTTCTTCAGGACCTCCTGCGGCTTCACCAACGACGACTTGGCGCCTTGAAAGATCTCCTGATGCTTTATAATCATGGAGAAGGAGGAGAAGGAGACGTCGTCGTCCGCGTTCTTGTGTGTGCACGTGCTTGCCCACAACTCTAGCGCCCTCTTCTCCATCAGCGCGAAGATGTCGTCGTCGTGGTGCTTCGCGAGCTCGGGGTCTCGGGCCATTTCGCTGCCCTTGGTCACGGCGGCGCGACCCTCTCCTCCTTCTCCTCCTCTCTACCAACTGTTGATGTTGTTGCAGAAATGCAGAGAGGTTGTTGTTCGGTGGGAAGCAGAGGAGTATATAAAAGGAGGTGTGCAAACTGCGCGCGGGTCCCTGCAGCCCCCGATGCGAATGCGAGAGGGAGCCACCGGCCTCTCCACCTTCCGAATGCATTGACAGGGCGCGGGCAGTTGACATGCCAAAGTGCCGGCCTGACCGGTTGAGATGGCACGCTGCAGGATGTCAACTTGTCCACCAAGCAAGTGAAGTGACTACGGAGTACGACGTACCCTTGCATGCGGGGGGAACTCCGCATTTCAGGAAAAGTATCTGCGGCAAGCTGTTAACTCCGTTTATGATTAATAATGATTCGAAACCAAATCAAAACAACAGTAGATTTTAGTACGGATGGGATGGCATACAAAACAAAAGCTAGCTATGAACATGTCCCGCCTTGCAACCATCACTTATTACTGTATATAGTTTTATACAAGACTCAGAAGGCGTGATGACAAACAAAGACAGGTGCTGTGCTAGATGGAGGAATGAATTGAACGATGCAGAAAGTAGCAAGCCGGTAATTATTAGATATATATCCTTTCTGCTTGGAAAATATAATGAATGATGCTCTCGTCTCTTTATCGTCTGTCAAGCAAGTACTAGTTTTTCTTCCTGCTGCATACTTTTGAATATTTGGAATTATTATAGAGCTCTCAAGAAAAGAAGCAACTGTTTGATTTGCCAGACTACAGAATGCAGTGATGACCTCGACCATTCCAAATGCGACTGCTAACAGCTTCTGTTTGATATGTCATCTGGACTAAAATTTAAGGAGAAGTGCTTTCACTTTCCTGCATTTTTTTTATGGCCGTTAGTTGCCGCCGGGCTGGGTCAGCGGGCAAGGCTAGCCCTATCCGCCACGGCTGGCAGCCCTATCCGCCGCGCCCGGGTTCGTTCTCATCCCTAGCTGCGGGGGACAGGGACGCGCAGCACCGCCTTGGCTCCAGCTGGCGTGGCCGTGGCCTCCCACTCCCAGCAAGTTCGACGCGGCAGAGGCCCACCTGCCTGCCAGCCGCCTCCCTTCCGTCACCGCTCCACGCGTCGGCCAAAAATCGCCCACGCGGCGGCCAGCCTGGCTGGCTTGGGAGTTGAAGCCCCCAACGGAAAGCAACCGCCGTAACCGCGTCCGGTCCACGCGCCAAAATCCCGCGCGCCTCCGCCTCCCCTTTCCCCTCCGTCATCGGCGATCAGCTGCGAGTGCTTCCAATCTTCAAGGCATGCATCGCAACAGGCAAAAGGCAAGGCACCAGTCACCAGCACCACCAGCGACATCTTTCTTCTTTCCTCGCGGGCGCCACCACCGTAGCAGCAGGCAGCGCCATGGCAAGTGGAGGTCGGGACAAATTTAGGCAGCCGGTTTAAAAGAACTAAAAATCGGCAACTTTGCTTTCGCGTTCGTTCGGCAAGAAGCTTTGTGGGCCGGGTCTGGGCGAAATAGATTGTTGGGCCTTGTTTTATTGGCCGGCCGGCCGATCGAGAATTTTTTTTCTCTATTTTGCAAAAATAAACGGTCCGTCAAAAATTTAGCAAAACTATACATCTGCCGCCGTGGCCCACGGCGGTAGGAGACTACCGCCAGGCGGCAGCGTGGCCTCCAGGTACCGCCGTAGGTCACGGCGGTATGTATGGACCTACGTGCGTCTTATGCGACGGTAGGTTTTTTGGTAAATTTCAATTTTTTGAAGCATTGATACTTAACGACGAACCATTGATACTTAACGACGAATCACAGAAACAAGCAATGACACGTACGACACAAATACCCTAACTTTGTGCCGCTGCTAGTCCTAACGTGCCTTAGGGAATTTAGATAAACGATTACAACATTTGTAGTGTAGTTGTACGAGTAGTACCCGGAGAACCCGGACATCATAGACCCGCCGGAGTGCTGGGAGGGCATGTAGTACTCGTACCCCGACGGGGGTGGAGTTGGATCAGACGGTGGCGGGGTGGAGTTGTTGGTGGAGTGTTGTTCTTCTTCTCGTGTACCAGACGGCAGCAGAGAACTCGTCCTCACACCCGGTGTTCGTCTTCACCACCATTGGTCCGGTCACCGGTCCGTCGTCGTCGTTCGTAGATGTCGGATCTGGAGAAGCTAATGCCGACGCGAGTTCTTGCCTCAGGTTGAAGATGACAACATCCTCGAGGTAGTTGATGTCGTTGATACGGGTCAATAGTCAGGGATCCACCCATTGCACGAAACCGCAGTTATCTGGTTGGTCGGAGTACTGCGGAAACTATGATTACATTAGTAAATCATAAAATGATGAAGGACAGAGGTCAAGGAGTTTTGCTTACCCATGCTCGTGAGCAATGCGAGCGTCGACGAGTTGTTCCATCCTCGTAAACCCTGCATCACACAGAACTCACCGTGTGCACACCTTGACCAGTTCACCGTTTGATTTGGTACGTACTTTCTAACATCACACATGGATTTGAAATCTCTCTTATCGACTGGAAAATTGTTGTTGAACTCTGGATCTTGCGACTCCACGGTCGGACCGAGGAGCCATCATCATCCCCAGTCCAGGAACTTATTGGTGCTTGTTGTGTTGTGAAGTGACACTGGAGAAGAGTGCTCACATATATGTAGGCAATGAAGCAGACTGGACGGTGGGCCATTCGATCCGGGGCAAGAAAAAAACGGGCAGTGACTCGGAGGAAACACACCCTAGTACTAGGTTCACTGTTTGGTGTAGTGAATCGGAGGAAACACACCCTAGTACTAGGTTCACTGTTTGGTGCAGTGACTCACAGAAAACACACCCTATGTGTCCACTGTTTGACGCAATTACTCACAGAAAACACACCCTAGTACGAGTTTTACTGTTTGCGGAAACAAGCTCTAATGCATCTGAAATCAAGTTCTTAAAGATACAAGCCGACTCTAGAGGTTGTGGGTAAGCTCTGTGAGCAAGAGCAGCCTTCTGTTTTGTGGTCAAGTACTCAGTCATCCATGTTGAATACACCTTTTGACAGTAGCACGCTCAAGAAAGTACCTCATTGTGCGGCACAAGAAGAACTCAATGATACCAACAAGAGGGAGAGCTCTGGCACCACGCAAAACCGCGTTGTAGACCTCATCAAAATTTGTTGTCATTATCCCATGTCTCACACCTCCCTTATCAAACAGGAGACACCATTTCTCCTTAGGCTCATTCTGAATCCACTGGCTGAAGGTCTTCACACGTCCCCTTCTCCTTCGACATTTAGAGCATCTAGCCCACGTCCTCCAGAGCCGGCTCTTCCCGGGTTCGATGATTGGCTTCTTAGCTATCTCTTCCGATGCTTTCTTCGTCAGATCATCTAATTTTTGCCATAGCTCGTAGAACTTTGTCAAACATAACCGCTTGAACAATTGTGTAAGTTCTTTGTTCTTGAACTGGCTATGAAAGTTTGCTCCCATATGCCTCATGCACCACCGCTATGCACATCGACCATTGTCGCTCTGACGTTCTTCACCTTCTTTGATGTCATTAATGACTGCAAAATACCTTTGTGTCTATCGTGTATCACACACACGTCTGACACTTCTTCCACCACCATCGCTTCAATCTCTCCGTAAACCAATACCAACTGTCACCATTCTCTCCTCTCTCAGTATTGCCAATGGCAACAACTGATTGTTGCCATCTACATACCACAATCAGTAAAGATTGTGCCCTTGTATTTTCTGTTAGGAATGTTCCATCTATGCAAATGACTGGTCGACACTATTTGAAGGTAGCAATAGTTGGACCCAATGCTAAGAATACCCATGAAGACTTGCTTCCACGGCCTTGATACAAGATTATAAGTCTTGATATCATAATAACTACCAGATTGAGCGTGGCAATTGTGTTCAATCGAATCGAGGCGCATTGTCGAGGATGCTTCGTAAGTACCCACCTCATCTCCAATACCTTCTTCTTATGTATGCCTTATCATAACTTATCGGTACCTAAATTTCTCCTCAATTGCCAAGATAATGGACTTGGGCTCATAAGCGTGATTTTCCACAATCTTAGCAAACATCCGGTGGCCACAAAACCGACAAATTACGATGGCTTGCATCTAGTCGGTCAAGTACACAAGTGTGATCCACAACAGATCTGATCTCCCAAGAATTTTTCCACTTGCCCTTGGAAGCATACACTCGAAAAGGACGGTTGGGCTTCACATTGTACATCATATATGTGTGGAGAACTCTTCACTACCTGAACTCTCTCTCTGTTAAGGGTGGCCCACTTCTTCACCTTTGCATCCTTCACCTTCTGCACTCTTATACATGGCGCCAACGAAACTTGATTGTCTCTATACTCCCTAGGACACATTCTCACCGGGATTGACAGACACCGTGAGAAATTGTAACTTTCCTGATCCCTTGGAACTAGCGGGTCATCCTCATCATCGAGGAGTCCTCTTCCAACCCACGTTCATCCTCATCGGTCTCCATTTCGTCTTGCTGAGTACTTCTTCATTAACTTCCCCCTCGTCAATTTCACCACGGGCCTCAAAGGGTGTGTCACCATCTCCTCCTTCTTCGCCTGGCACACAATCTCCTTCTTGTGGCTCGGTTGGGGACCATCTCCTCGCTTGTAGTTCACTCACCAGTGAGCGGCACTACCCTCCTCATGCACTTGACTACTAGACCCGGCCTTATGAACAACTTGGATAAATAACATGACAGCAAACCAATTTCACATCTTTGTTTTGATATAACTCCTCCAATGTTCAGTGCCTTGAAGTGGTATAAGCTCCCAATATACTGCCTCACTCCTGTTGATTAGAGCTATAATGAACAAGTCATGTTGCTCTGCATCTACATGGAATGCCCTATAAAAAAAGTTGGTAATGGACCCCAAGTTCTTTCTTGCTTCTTCTAATCACATGGTCAACCGAATTAAATTCTGACAAGTCAACTCCATATTCACCATATCTAATCTGCCAATTACCGAAATACAACTTGACAGTAACTGCATCCGACATGTCTGACAATATGAAAAAAAACGCTATTAACAAGTGGATCTGTAACTACAAAATATATCTACTCAGAGCTACACTACGACTATAATTTTACTAATCGATCTACACTAAAACTATATTTTTACTAAGCAGATCTACACTAAAACTATATTTTTACTAAGCAGATCTACACTAAAACAATACTTCAAAATATGAATTATCACAGTTGAAAATATTAAGTACTAGAGTATTATCTCTAACGAGACGAAAAATCGGCAGAGCTTCGCACCTTCACCACCTCCTCCTCACTCCCTTCTCCTCTCCCCCCTCTCTTTCTTTTTTTCGAATTATTATGACATTTTCTACCAATTTGCCTTATATAGCAGCAGCCTAGCGTGGGGCACGGCGCATGCAGCCCTGCCCCACTGCTAGGACCTCGCCGTAGCCCACGCGGTATGTCCTACCGGGTGGTACGGGCAGTATGTCCGTCGACGCCACGCCCACGCCTAGTCAGGCCACGGCCCCCTACCGCTGCGTCAAGACGGCGGTAGGACCGTGGGTCACGGCGGCAGATGTATAATTTTGCAAAATTTCTGGCGGACCTTTTGTTTTTGCAAAATAGAGAAAAAAAATATATAAAAAAAATTCGCCGATCGATCGCGCGGACACGCGGTGAATTATATATATATATATATATATCATCTCTGAAAAATAAATGACGTAAACAAATTTTATGAAAAATATACCACTGCCTCTGTACCTCACAGCGGCAGGGATCCCTACCGCCATATGGCACGACGGTAGGGGTGCCGCCAACGGTCGGGCACTAGCATGGGGGGCTGTGCACCTACCGGCCAGATCCCACACGGCGAGAAACTCTACCGCCGTGCCACACGGTGGTAGGAGCCTGCCTCACTGCTATATAAGCAGCCCGTGGTTGCCGCCAGCCCCTCCCCCTCCTTCCCTCTCTCCTACTAAATTTTCGGCTTTCAACCCTTCGAAGCACTTTTAACTCAGCTATGTTTCTAACTTTAGTTAGTTTAGTTTAGTTAGTTAGTGTATGTAGTTTAGTTAGTTTAGAAAAATTTGAAAGTTTAGAAATAGTTATAATTCGTTGAAATTGAAATAAAATTCAATTAGTAGAAAATAGTTTTAATTCAAAAAATTTGTTTAAATTGATATAAAAGTCTTAGAAAATAGTTATAATGCAAATAATTAGATTAAATTGGTATAAACTTCCTAGAAAATGGTAATAATTCAAAAAATTGTTTAAATGCAAATAAATTTCGTAGAAAATAGTTATAATTCATATAAAATTCTTAGAAAATAATTATAATTCAAATAATTCGTTTAAATTGATATAAAATTCCTAGCAAATGGTTATAATTCAAATAATTCGATTAAATTGATATAAAATTCCTAGAAAATAGTTATAATTCGAATAATTAGATTAAATTGATATAAAATTCTTAGAAATTAATTGTAATTCAAATAATTTATTTAAATTGATATAAAATTCGTAGAAAATAGTTATAATTCAAAAAATTCGTTTAAATTGATATAAATTTCATAAAAATTGATTATAATTCAAAAAATTCATTTAAATTGATATAAATTTCGTAGAAAATAGTTATAATTCAAAGAATTTGTTTAAATTGATATAATTCAAATAATTGATTAAAATTTTTTGCGCTATGGCTCAAATACCACCGCTAGTAAATCGTCGAGAGTTGTTCAAGGAGGCGGTGGACCGGCACCACCGTTCGTACGTCTCGACCGTTCTTGACGTACATCCCATAGCGTTCTTGACCACCCGCACGTTGATGCCGATACACCAGCGCTGGATTCCATAGTACGTAATTCATTTGTTATATTTATTTCTGTTTCTTTACAATAGTAATTGCGTTAAGTAAATTGTTTTTGTTCTTTTTGTTTTGAGCCACTGCAGCTGCCGGACTTACGCCTTTTGCGGTTGGTCGAGGGGACAAGCTACGAGCTCGGAGTTCCCGGCAGAGCGGTTGACGCGGTTCAACTACGACACCCCTCTGATCGCCGCGTTTATGGACCTGTGGCGACCAGAGATGCACACCTTTCACTTGCCTGTCGGCGAGATGGCGCTCACTCTGGAGGACGCCGCGCTTTTGGGAGGACTCCCGTGTGCTGGCGAGGCGATGGGGCCTATCGACATCCCCGCGACGTGGCAGGCCGACTTCCTTGCCGGTTACGCGAACGTTCCTCGTAAACGATCAGTGCGCCTCGGCCCGCGCGTTTTTAGCCAACTCCCACGGTCCCACCTGGGCTTGGATCCAGCAGTTCAGCGTACGTGCTTCTAACTCTTATTTTCAACGTTTGTATGCATTTAAAACGAATGTGACGATCGACCTTTGTGTGCAGGCTGACTACATGGCGGATAAGGCCGAGGACCAGACGTCGGACAGGTTTCTGGAGGTCTACCTGCTCTGGTTGTTCGGGTGGGTGATGTTCTGCGAGTCTGTTGGCGGTCGATTTTCGTCAACCTAGCCACTTGTTTACCTTCTATGTTGGCATTAATTTGACATTCACACTAATGATTCTAACCCTCATTATATGTTAAGTTCGTGCATGGTTTCATGGTTTTGGAGTTTATTGTTTACAGAATCAAGAGCTTAAATGAGGACTTCCGGGTAAAGTTCATCAAGGGTTTTACAAGATGATCATGAAGCCCGGGACGAGTGAAGATACAAGATGAACATGACTCCAAATGAACCAAGGACTAAAGCGTGAAGCCGAGAAGTGTCGAGGACCTAGACTAAGATGCGGAGTTCATCGCCAAGCACCCTTATCTAAACCGTGAGGAAAATGATGTCAAGGGCCCACATGCAACTCGGCAAAAGTTCTAGAAAACACGAGAAGCAACGCGGAGGAAGCCGGTCGAATGCGGCTGGCCCAGCCACTCGGGCCGGCCCAGCCGCCCTTTGACCTAGACGACTCGGCTATTTATAGCCCCTGCAACTATCAAGTCATTCGTCATCCACCGTCGAGGAGCAGAGGAGCTTGAGGGACACCATCTCGGAGAGGAGGGTCGTGATAGTCGTCTAGGGTTCACCTAGTCGGCGTGGGAACCTTGCATGGAAGACCACGTCAGAGTTCCGGAGGCTTGAATCAAGATCAAGGTAGGATCCCGGTTGGATCTTATTCATGTATAAAGTTATGATGGAGTTTCATTGAATCCGATAACTAGCAATCGAGTGCTTCCTCTTTGGTTTTGTCTTCTCTTGGTTTTGCTTCTTCCTCGATCTATACTTAAGATAGATCGCTTAGGGTGCTCTTGTAGCTGCGGTGGCTAGAGGTGCATACCCAACCTACCAAGTGTTTTCAACACGTTCTTCATGAGCGTGCTCTTGGGTTCACCTACACAAGAAGCGGGGCATCGTGACAGGATGCCGATCACGTGTATGGTATGTGCCTTTGAGGATTGGACCGAAAGCCATATGCTTTTTATGAGATTCTTATTGCTATCTTCATCTCTTGCTTGGAACTACGACAAAGACACGATCTAGACTCTCTAGATCGGTTAATTCTTGCTTTCCCTCGCTACCTCTCATGTTTTAGTAGATTAGATGCGTTTGAAACCTCTTTTAAACAAAGTGCTTTCTCGCTTTATTGGATCGATCTTGTGTTGCACATTGTTCCACGGATTCGATACCTTGGGATCACCACTCAAGGGAAGAAGGGTTCCTTAACTACGACGAGGGATTTGTCCGCTTGCAAGTCCAAACAAATTTTGCAACGATAATCAAACGTCAACAAACCCCTTTTTCTGGCGTCGGGAACAAGCAATCAAGATCCGATCTGGTATCACGTTTGTAAGTAATTTTCAGTTTTACTTTTGATTTTTCTTTTGCATCTACTAACTTTGATCATCCTCAAAAATCAATCTAATCTAGTTTTTCACTAACCCTAGTTCTTCTTTTTTATTTTTGTTTATCACTAACCCTAACCGGAGATGGACTACCTCTCCAACAAACCCTAGTTTTCTTTTGTGGATGATCTAAGAAAACTTCATGTAACACCCTAAAATTCCATCACTAAAATTATCTTAAGCAACATAGTGTTTTGGATTTAATCTTAAGGACTTAATTAAATTGCTAATTAATTAAGGCTCTAAAGTATTTGAATTTAATTTAAATAAATTAGAAGCAACAAGTGCTTGTGCATCATGATTTGCAATGCATGGTGTTTAAGTTTGATGGTGTGAAGTTTTAAAAGTTTTTTTAATAATTTGAAAACTTGGAAAGGTTTGAAAGGTGTTTAAGTTTGAAAAAGATTTGAATGAAAGGAGTTGAAAAAAAAGAGAAAACCCTCAAACCCTTTCCCCTCTCCCTTTCGGCCCAACCCTGCCTACGGCCCAGCTTCACTCCGCCGGCCTGCTCTCCCCGAGCGGCCCAACTATCTCGCCCACCCCTTCCTCCTCTCACCGCCTGCCGGGTCAAGCCGCCGCTCCCCTTCCTCACGCCCCTCCCCTGCATCACCGCCGCATTCACCGCCGCCCGCTCCCGCGCCCTCCCGCCTTCCCCTTCCTTTCAAGCGCAACATTAAGGAGCTGTTAAGCCCCGTAATCCTCACCGCCATCACTTTCCCCTTCTGTTTCTCCTTCAACATGCCGCCCATAATTTCCCCGTTGAGCCGCCGGCCATTGATGTTAATTTTCGCCGCCGGAGCTCCTCCCGCTTCCCCTCCCCCTCTCTTGCTCTATAAAAGCCAAGCACGAGCTCCCGCATTACCTCTTTGCTCAGACGTGCTCCCACATTTCCTCTCCACTCTCGCGCAGTGCCGCCGCTCGGAAATCTCCGGCCACAGGCCATTGCATTGCTTTCCGGCTTTCCGTCACGGTGATGGGTCCCTCTCTCCTTTCTCCCTCTCGTATGTTGCACCTGTTGCTCATCGAGCTCTTCTTGCTCCAGGACCCCACCCCATCGCTCGACGATGCGCCTGCCTGTCTCTTCCCCGAGCCGCTCTCCCGACTGTCCATCTCCTCGGCCGTAGCATCACTGCAAGGTGAGAAAGCCACCTCCCCTTCTTTTCCCTTTGTCTCGTGCACCTGGTTACGCCGCTGAGCAGTTGCCGCCGGCCGCTCACCGCCATGGCGTCTTGCCCGCCACGGTCGCCCACCTATACCCACGGTTGAGTTCGCCGTCGCCTTGGCAACGCGTTGAGCCGTTTAGCGTGCCAAACTAGGGCCTGTGGTGCGATCTCGCACGTTGCCGCCACACGCCGACGAGCCATCGTCCGCCACCGGCCACGACATCTCGCCGCCGGAGACGCCTCCTCGACCTCGATCTTGTGCGCGTGCTCCTCAGCTTTGCATAGCAACCACCGGAACCTGTCCCGAGTCACCATCGCTGCTTCACGAGGACCGTCCGATGTGAAATTAGTGGCACAACCATACCCTTCCACCATCAAAGATCCTTACATACAGGTCCTAGTTTTCTCGGTTTAGCCCCTGTCTTTTTAGGAGAAAAGGATAAGCTCGTGTGGCTATGTGTGCATAGTGCGCTACAGCCTGCAGGCATGAGCCTCTGATCTGCTAGAGGTGCTAGACAAAAGTAGCAAACGACAATTATTTTGAGACAACCTACTGCAGCCCCAGTGACAATTAATTAGGGACAGAGGGAGTAGTAGCTAATAGCAGCATCGTACAAGGGTGGGGGGGGGGCCTCCAGCCCCCTACCATCGTGGCTCCTATGGAAGTCCTCCCAAGCCTCTTACAAATTTGACGATAAAGATGAATGAAGGAGTAGGGATGAGCAAGAAGAAATAGAGAGCCCCTATTGGGGAATTTTGGATTATTCGCCACTAGCATTGTGCCCTTTTCGAGGTTTTCAGCTGGTCGAAGGATGACAACAAAATATCATAAGGAGCGTGCCGCGAGGTCATAGGTAAGCTACTCCTTATTATGTCTAAAATATAAGTTATTTTAGATTTGTCCTAAGCCAAACTTTCTCAACTTCGACCAAATTTATAGAGAAAAGTGTCAACGTTCATAACATCAAATAGGTATATTATAATAATAGGTCTCATGATAATCTAATAGTACTTATTTCATACCATAAATATATGTTGTTTTTTTCGTAATCTTGATCATTTTTTAAAAAAATTGACTTAGAGCAATTAAAACAATTATTGTGAACGGAGAGAGTAAGTGGAAAGGATGTCACCAAAAGAGCTGCATGGGGGCTGTGGGCTGCAGGAGGGGGAGGCACACACATCATTTCTGGAGCACACATGTTTCGTCAAAATAGTCCAGGAGCATGACCCAAAGGCCCAGTAAGCAAACTAGTCCCCTTGTGGGCTGAACGAAAGTGTTATAAGCTTGATAGAACAAACTAAAATGACCAAATGCGGATGGGTTTGTAGTTTGAGTAGGGACGGTCTAGTGAGTGGGAATCCTTCCTATATATTTTCCGAAAGTTAGAATGCTATGAACCTATAACCCAATACAAGCCCAATTAACAGCCTATATAACCCAACAACAGCAGAAACCCTAGCCACCATCCTCCACCTTCCCTCTCACACCTGCCCGCCGCAGGCCGCCGCCAGGCCGCGGCCGCCTGCGCTGGCGTCGTCGGCCGGGCCTGCCGTCATCACCATGCCGCTTTTGGTGCTAAAAATGTTTTAACATTTTCAAAAAATGTTGCAACATTTTGTAAAATATTGACGAAAAATAACTAAAAATGTTGAAGAAAAAATGTTACAACATTTTTGAAAAATGTTGAAATTTTTTTCAATATTTTTATTTAATAGTCATTAATTTTGGTGGGTTGGAACTATTAGCTAGTAATATTAGGTGGGTTTTGGTGGCCTGGAAGTTTCAACTCTTATCTACCTTCCGTAGCTATATAGGAGCCCTCTCTAGTGGGACACTACTCATCAGGATTCAAATCCTGGTACTCGCACCTTTTCCTGGATTTATTCCGGGATTTTCCGGCGTTATGCGTTAAGTGGTAAACCATTCCGTGTGACGAAAGCCATGACTTCGGGAATCTTCGATCAGCGTTCACCCTTAGGTGCTCATAAGGGTAGGATTTACGTACGTGTTTCATAGGGATGAGTGTGTGCGTGTTCGTCTGCGTTGAAAATTCTAAAAAATTAAAATGACCAAATGCAAGCTACCTACGGTCGGATTTCTTACAGACTCTCTTTAATTACAGTCACCGAAATGAAAACTATCAGGTCTGGCACGTAAATAGCCCAGCCCGTGTCTCTACTTTTTGACTTATATACTTTTTCTATTAGTATTTTAAAAAAATAACCGGACATTTTTATTAGAATGATTTATTATAGCATTAATTTATCTAACTTATGTTTTTATTTTATTTTACTAAATAAAAAGAGAACGTACGAAGGAAGAAGCTGATTAGCAGGCCCCGTCCCTGGGCACGTGCAACCTACAGTACTCCATACACCGAGATGCATCGGATTATGGATCATGAGCAGTAGTATAGTTGCTAGTTGGGTCTTGGGTGCGTTGGCACCCGCTGATACGAAGCAGGTGAAACCCCAAGGGCCCTTCACCTTGAGTAAACTTTTTTGGCGAGAGCATCCCTATCCGAGAGTAAAAAAAAATTCTCGACGAAGATCAAAACTCTCGGTGAAGAATTTCTTCGCCGAGAGCCAAAAAAAAACTCTCGGCGAAGAATTCTTCGTCGAGAGCAAGTTCTTCGCCGAGAGTTTTTTTTTTCTCTCGGCGAAGAAATTTAAAAAAAATCACTTTTTCACCTTCAAATTTTTTCTATCATCAACATGCACTTATACAAAGGATATGTTCAATTTTGATGCAATTTTATCTCTATTTGCTATATTTAAAAATTTTACTTCATTCTAGGTAATTTTTTGAAGACGTCCGATATGACCTGCAAGTGCATGAAATCATAGAGTAAAGTTGTTGGAAAAATGAGATTCATGTTCATGAGACATCTCTAAGACCATGTACACGAAATGAAACTAAATTTCAAACATTTTGTCCTCTGATCATGATGAAGATCGTGTCGTAGAAAGGTTTTAAAATTATATAAAATTCAAATGAAGTTTGAAAATCACGAATTTTGTCGAGCACTCATTATATCATATGTCGAGGTTGTGGTAAAAAGTTGAGAACATGTTGAGCACTTTGACACGCACGCTGTTTAGAAATCGGAACATCTCACGAGAAGTTTCAGAGATTTTGAACTAATGTCACTAGGTTTGATACATTAGAGAAATTTAAATTTGAGTTTGACCACAACAAGTTTTTTATAAGCAATACACAACATATCTAGTGTCATGTTAAGTTTTTGAGATTTTTTGAATTTATTTACTATTTTTTAACTAATTAAATGCATTTGCAAAAAAAATTTAGAAAATCATCTTCGCCGAGAGCTATTTATTGGGCTCTCAGAAGTAATTTGGGCCGAGGCCACTTCCCTACCGCCCACTTCAGCCCACCTACCCTTTCTATATAAAAGCCAGCAACCCCTCCCCCGAAACCCTATCTCCCTCCTCCCGCCGTCAGCCCGCCTCCCCTCGGATCCCGCCGCAGCCTTTCAGTCCCGCCGCAACCTCCTCCTCCGCCGCCGACGGTTGTCTCCTCCCTCCTCCGCCTGGCCGGCTGGCCACTGCCGCCGCCTCCTCCCTCCGCCGCCTCACCTCGTGGCGAGGAGCAACGGCGGGCGAGGCGCAGCGCGATCCGCGGCCTCGACGACCCGACGGCGGTGGCGCGCCGACCCCGCCTGGATCTAGTGTGTGTCTGTGTTGTGTGTATGTGTGTGCTGGTGGTGGCGGTGGTTGTTGTGGTGGTGCTTGTGGCGTGGTGGTGGCATTTTTTGTTTTGTAAAATTTTCTTCACCGAGCAAACTTGACCTCTCATCCACCGAGAGGGGACCCATCTCTCGGAGCAAACTTCACAATCCTGTAGAAGTGTAGAACGACGTGTCGGGTGCGGTGGGTCGCGCCCCGCCAGCACCTGCAGATGCGCCGCGCGGGCACTTGTACGCCACACCGAACGGGGGCGCCAAGCACGCGACGGCACCTGGCGGACACCACCAGCTAGAGAGCGGCGGCGGGGGAGCCATCGCGTCGCGTCCCCGTGACCGTGAGGTGTCGCCCCGCAACTCGTCGGGGCACCCCACCCCACCCGCCGCTGCCCGGCCGCACGCCGCGCTATATATCCGCGCGCACGTACAGATGGCGGCCCGGCTCCGGCCGGCCGGCCGTGGGCTCCGGTAGGTCGACTGACTCCTCAGCCGCGCGCCGCCGCCTGCCGCCGCGTCCGTTCCTGATCGACGCGGCGGTTTTGTTGATCCGGCCAGGTTCGCCGCTCGCCCCGCTGCACGTCGGTGGGATGGGACCCGTCGCGATCCCGAGCGCTCCGATCCGGCGGGTTGATGAGCAGCAGTACGTGAAGGCTCAGGTGAGTGAGGTTCTTCATTCGTGATCTCCCGACCTTTAGTTTCTCCTCCGACGATCCGTCCATCCATGTCCATGTTGCGCCGATCGAGATGAAGAACAGGCGCATCCGCTTGTTTATTCTCTATATTCACAGAAATTATTTGCATCCAGCAGACTGCAGCGTTGTTATGCATTTTGCTGCCAGGGTCGCTTGCTTACGGTTTACACATCGTATCTGGTTCCCGTACGTATACGGGACAGTAAAATGATATACATATATAGGTTTCTCAGTTCTTGCATCGTGGCATCGTTTTTGTTATGGCCACATCCATCGTGTAAATCTTCACGAGACTAGAATTTGTTCAGGAAAAACATGACCAGCGGGCGAATACCAAACCCCAAAGTGGCCCAGTTAGCCCAACATCAAGCTGCCGTATTCCAACCACGCGCGCACTGAAGAGGCTCATCCAAGGTATCCAACCATCCATCACCAATTCACCACAGGTTTCTCATGCCAGGTAGAGTTCCAAATATTATTGATATCATAAGTTAACCTGAGGTACTGTTAACTTATATATGCAAAACCATCAGTTTGCTAGATTCAACCATTAACTGACTACTACAGACTCAAGCATTCAATTTGATCAATTACAGCACTAGGCTTACCTTGCCGTTAGGTAGGGTGCATATCAGCAGAGATCATGGGGGAATGAAACTATATCCCCCCTCCAAACTACACGTTGGCAGATCCAAGCTGTAACATCCCTCAAATTTAATGAGTAATGTTAATTAATAAAAATGAGGATTTAAAATTTTTGATGATTTATTTGAGTGATTAACAATTTATTTAAGGATGTCTTCCGTTTCTCTCCTTTATTCCAAGATTTAATGTTGAATTAAATAAAATTTCTAGGAAATATAAAAATGCTAGTGTGAGAAACTTGGAGTTCATTTGGTTTTATTTGGAGTTTACTTGAGTGGGTTTCAAATTTGAATTTATATTCAAATTTGAAACTAAATAGAAAAGGGGGTAAATAGTTATTAAAAAAGGAAAAGGGAGGTCGTGGGCGAGCCCGAGCCCAAAGTCCGCCGAACCACCCTCTTCTCATTTTCCTTGCGCATCACGCCACCCTCTCTTTTTTCCCCTCTCGGAAGACAGCCCCACAAGCCGCCGGTTACCACCAACGCGCCCGCTACCGAGTCGCTGCCAGTGGACCCCAGCGTTGCGTCATGCACGCGTCACGTGACGCCGTCGCCCCGTCATCTCCTTCCTTTTCCCTTTGGCGACGCCGCGCCAAAGCGAGGGGTCGCGCCGCCCATGGCGCCGTCGCGACACGCCCCGCGCCCTTCCACGGCATCCAAGCCGTCCACGTGCCCCTGCGTGCACCCCGCCTATAAGAAGCCGCGCCGAGGAGACCTCCCAACCCTAGCCGCCGGGACTTGTCCCTTCCACCTTGCCACCGCCAGAGAGAAGGAGGAGAAGGGAGAAGAGGCCGAGCACGCCCACGAGTTCGCCGTCGACCTCATGGGCCGAAGGCCCGCACGTGGGAGCTCGGGGCCGCCATGAGCCAAGGACCGCGACGCCTCTGCTTCCTCGCTCCGCCGCCGTCTCTTCCTCGCCGACGACCACGCTCCGTCCCTCTTCACTGCCGCACGCCCGGCCGTGGCCACCAAGGTGGTGAGCTCCTCGCCCATTTGTGGTCGACCCGGCCTTCGAGCCGAGGCGCAACGCGAGCACCGTCATTGCCCGCCGCCACGCCACGCCGCGCGCCTGGTGAAGTCGGCCTTCGTGCGTCCGGGAATCTCCTCCTGCTGCCGCCACCGAGCGCGCACACACGCCCGCCGCCGCCTTGACACACGTAGTCGCCAACGTCGCCGAACGCTGCCGCCCGCCGCTGCCGCCATGGCCGCCGCCATGGAGGTTTGCTCCGTGCACACGATGCGCGGGGAAAGGCGCCGCCTTTGTGGCCGCCTGCACGCCGCCACCGCAATCCGCGCGCCACACGCGCTGCCGTGCGCTGGAGCCCGAGCACACCGCGCGCCACGAGCTCCGCCATGGGTGCGCCTTCGAACTCTCGACGCTGAGGGCAAAAGCCCCAATTTTGGGGTCTTCTCGTTCACTCCGATGCACGCACGCACGCGTTTACGGCATTTGGGCGCGCCGCGCCGTCCGCCGGTGATCACCGCCGCGCCAGCAAGCGCCGCCGCCGTGCCTCTGTCTCGCCGCCGACGCGCCTTCCCGCCGCGTTACTTCCTCTTTGCACAAGGATGCGCCCTAGGTGCTCCTTGACCTCCTTGTCGCTTGTTGGACAGGTCGACACCCTCGTCGGCGAACCCTTTGCCGCGCGCCGCTCCTCGGGCATTTCCCAGCACGCCGTCCGCCACACCCAAAACCCCGTGGTTTTGCTACACACGCACGCACACACGCCACGCATTGCCGCGGAGGATCCGGCGATCCTGCGGCGGCCGGCCACTCACGGCCCGCCACACGCACGCCTTGCTGCCGCAGCGCGTGATCGCCCGATCCGCCCGCGCCGCCACGCTTGGCCGCCACGCAGCCGCCACGCAAGCGTGAGCGGCTTTAAGCCACCCATGTGGCGGTTCAGACAGAGAGCCCTGCAGCTAGCTATAAGACCTCTTAAAGATAGCTAGAGCTAGGTAAAGGTTGGCCTAAAGTATGAGATATTGTATATGCATATTTTAATTTCGAAATGTATTTTATCTTCTAAAATCATAACAAATCCGTTTTAGCTCCGAAAATATGAAACTTCTTCCGAAAATCTTCTAAAAATCCAAACTTCGTGCTAGACTAGAGTTTGCCTCTTTTGGATCTTATTTGCTCTTTATCTTGGATTTATTGCCATTAGTAGCGAGTTTATTTACTTAAATACGCTTCTAGGAGCTGCGAGCCGGAGAGTCGAACCAGACTCGACGGCGACCTCGCTCGACGACCACTGTACCAGTTCACGCCCGACCATCTTTGAATGCCCATTAGGCATGGCTATTTTAGAACTGCTAGTGCTTTATTTAATGCATAGAGATGGATATGATGAACCCATGCATAGCCTCTTTTACATTCTTGTCCTTGATTGACCTACTACTACTGTTTACTTAAGCTTAGATGATGCTGAGCTTGCTGCATGTGTTGGGATTATTGTGGTAGTTTCTTGGCGTGTGTTGGGAAAACCGCAGGAGAAGGTGTTTGGGATATTTTGGCTGGGGTGAGCTCGAGACAACCCGATCCGGGATCGGGGCCGTGGATCGCCTTCCTGACGCTGCCCGAGTTGGTACCTATGGCGGGTACACCGCTTTTAGGAGCATGTGTTGGGGATTTTGTGATGACTTGAGGATATGAGCTCGCCCTGGCCGAAACCGAGTGGGTCGCCTTACACGGACTTTCGTGACACACCACCGCCGAGAGTGGGGATAGGCCGCTCGACCCCAGCAAGTGCGGCACATACCGCCAGCAGGATAGCGGGTATCGCGGGGAGAGGTGGGAGTGAGTCCACCCTCATGCCTCGTGGGCCACACGGGGCATTTTCACAGCCTGGGTGGTCTTCATGGGACCGATCGAGACCCGGATGCGTGGATGGAACCAGAACTCCTAGGTGTTCGCCCAGAGTAGGGTAGGCTCGGCCCCGATACACCCCGGTACTATTCCGAGTTGGGTACCGTGTACACGCCTGCAGAGTTTAGATCTATACGATAGCTGCCCCTGCTATGGACATGCCCGCTGTTTCCTCCGACTCTTACGCTTTGGGATTTCTACCTCCCTTATAGGATGAGTGTGATTGGTGAGCCGTGGTTGTATTCGGGAGAGGAGAGTTGCTCCTCTACCTCGCTGGATCCGGTGCAACCATTGAGGTGCGAGGAGGGGAGTTCTCGACCCACCCTAGATGGAGATAGGTGATGGTGACGGTGATCCGGTAACCGATGTATCCGTATGTGGATGAGAGATATGGGATATGGTGAACTTATGGAGATATTACTCTATTTTTGCTGTCACTGCATAGGAAACCCCGCTACTACCTTGATATACTCTTTTCCCTTAGAAATAGGCCACTTAAAGCTTGCATACGGTTGACGTGGACCTATCCCGATCCTTGGGGATAGCCCCCGAGCTTGCAGGTGGTACGAGTCCGACTACGACAACAATGCCGACGGATGGTACGATCGGGGGGGCACGACGCTCGCTCAAGGATGCCTCGGGAGATGCCTCAAGATGGAGACACCTTTTGAAGACTAGCTACCGCGTAGGCTCTTATTTCGTTATTCCGCCAAGAGGCTAGTATTGATGTACTCGAATAATCTGACATGTAATAACGATTATTATTCGTGACTGATGCTTTATTTCGATGTATGACCGTGTTATTTATCTCGTGATGAATGCGCGTGATAGCGCCCGATCCGTGGACTATCACGAGATGCACGCCGGGTTTTCCGATTTTGAAAACCTGTATGCTATGTATGGTACCAGAGCCATACTTGACCGTAGCACGTGCCTCTTAGAAATGGTCGTTAGAAATTAGGACTCTAAACGAAACTCTTTGCTATATACCATTCTTGACTTATATTACAAAACTTATCCTTCTTTGAAAAGTTCTATCTCTCCGCGCTAACTAGAAATTTCTTCCGTGTCACAGGAGATGGCTCGTCAGAGGTGGAGTTGCTCCTGAGCACATGGAGGGACTCGCCTGTTGGGTTGTGGTCGCCTCAGTCCGGGATTCCCCACGCACGTCACCCACCGCTACCGAGGACGTCCCGACGCCGTCGGGACCACTAGTGCTTTGCACGGTGGCCCTACCCCACCCGCACTCTGTGCTTCCCGGGATGCTCGAGCACAAAGACAGACTCAACGCCGTGAACGTCAGGACACCGCCGCAGCCACGCATTTCCGCCACCGGCGGCTGTGTACCGCGACGCCTACAGATCGAGAGACCCGAGGCCGATCCTCAGACTACTACGAGTGGTCCGATCGTGAACGGACTGCCAGACCTTCAAAGACTCTACGAGGAGGAGGTTGTTCAGGGACCTCACGTGAGGCCGACGACACGCCTGTCACCACCGGGAGCTACCTCGTGGACCTCGACACTCACGCCCGCCCGATCGAGCGAGTGAGTGGACTCTTCACAGATCGAGTACACCACTGAGCTGAAGGAGCCACCCCGCACCCAGCCTGCTGTGGAGAACCTCACCCTTCGCCAGAGTTGAGCAGCTCGAGCGAGGACTTCGCCACGCCAACTCTTGGCGCTTCAGCCGAGGCCGAGAGGGTGACCGCCGAGAGGAGAAGATCTACGCCTGTGGAGGATCTACGCAAGGAGGCTAGGTTCACCTGCCTCTTCGCCAAGCTGGACCAGTAAGGATGCCCAGCTCACGCCCAGGCGCAACTTGGTTCGTGAGAAGGCCAGAGTGACCGAGCTCGTGGAGGACCACTACAACAACACCGCCAACATCGCCGCACTCACCAGACTTCCGTGTTCTCGCCGGACAAGTGCAAGAGGATGTCAAGACTTGGGAGGACGCGACTCACTCTGGTGGACGAGCTCAGGAGCTCACCGCTACCCCGAGCGCCACGGGCGATCCGCAAGGAGACCTTCAGCTCCACCCGTCCGCCTCAAGCTTCACTGTGTCCCCGGCCGACATGGCCACTCCGTTGAGACCGACGAGGTGAGGGCCGCCACTCCAGTCCGCCGCGGATGTTCCCCAAGGACTTCCCCGATGAGGACCGCTACCTGCTGAGGTACAAGAAGTCCTGCTTCGAGTAGTGCAGCTTGAGCATGCTAATAAGAGTAGAGTTGTAAGATAGGTAGTCTCCATGAGTCGCTCCATGCAGAGAGCCTGCTCCGGTGCATGTTGAGTTATGAGTCTTTTCACACCTAGATGTGCACACCTTTTGAGATCTTGTAACGCTATATTAGATCGTTGATGTGTGTGACCTCCAAGGCTTGAGTCAGCCTCGAGGGAACTTATGTACTCTTAATGGATGCCGGTTGTTTGGTCTTAATGGAGTTGTTTGTTCTTATTGCTTCTTCTCATTGAGTGTAGGATTTATATTAGTAGAAATATTTTCATGATTGTATATCGACTCAATTTGTTGGTGAGAGACGATCTCGAGGTTTTCTGTACCTTTGGTCGTGTTTTTTCAGCAAGATGTCGATCGAGGTCCGGACGTCTGCTGGGACGCTTTGAGGCCGAGGAAGAGCAAGCCCCGCCAGCCCCGCCCGTCTGCGGGTCAGGACGTGGCCGCGCCCCGTGACACGGGACGTGGACGCGCTGGGACGTGGACACGCGCCTGCCCCGGGACGTGGTCGAGGCAATATGGTGCCACCACCGCCTCCGCCCATCGGACAAGGCGCCGAGGAGGAAGTAGAAGGAAGCCGGAGAGCTCGCGCCACACCCGCCCCTGTGGGCGCGGGTTGGGCGTGGTCGTGGCCGTGGAGGAGCACCTCCACCGCCACCGCCTAACCTAGCCGAGGTGATGGCCCCGCACACACGCCTGATGCAGGATGGTCGACGCTGCCGAGAACCGAGTGGGAACCGCAACACGCCCGTGGAGGAGGACTTCGCCAAGAAGATCGAGAGGTTCATCCGTCAAGGCCCCTACCTTCGCCTACTCGGACGATCCTCGATGCCGATGATCGCCCGCGTGATCGAGACGAAGCTCGACCTCACCGCCACACCGACGAGGAGTGTGTCGCCTCGCCGCCCACCACCGAGGGTCCCGCCAAGTCTTGGTGGGACAACTACTCCGAGACTCACCCGAACCCAAAGATTCATCACCGGCCGGAGTTCTGTGAGGTGTTCCGTGAGCAAGATCGCCAAGGAACTCATGATCCGTAAGGCTCAGGAGTTCCGCACCATGACCTGTGGTGCGATGAGGGTGGAGGAGTACGAGAGGCACTTCATGAAAATGATGCGCTATGCCCCGACGACACCACCACCGGCGACAAGAAGCGCCTCGGTTTCGCGAGGCTGCACCATGGTCTCCGCCAGAGCTTGAAGGCCAGCCGAGCACAAGTCCCTTCGCCACCGGTGAACAGGCTATCGCGCCGAGGAAGAACGCAGGGGCATGAGGAGCGCATGAAGGGTAAGAAGAGGTTCGAGATCGGGACCATGGCGACCGATCCTTCCAGAGGAGGAGCCGGACAGCAACTCGCCTCATGGGAGCTACCGCCTGGAACAACCAACCCGGACGAGGCTGAGGGAACCATGCACCATACCTGGAGGAAGGAGCAACTACCAGCCAGCAGGGTGGTGGCTACAACCGCCCGCAGCAGGCCGAGGCCGAGACCCAAAGATCGGAGGTTTCACCCCGACGTGTTACGCCTGTGGCAAGCAAGGCCACAAGTCGCACGATCGCCTCAAAGAAGAAGGCCGCTACACCTGCCAGTGGCACCAGCTGTGAGGGAGGCCACCTCAGTCGCTCCTCACCACCGCAGATCGCGAAGGCCCAACCTCCGATCGAGGAGGAGGCCGACGCCCCCGACGCCGCGTGATCGGTGAGTTTTAGTTTGTGGCACTAAGGCTTTGATTCGCTTTGATACCGGTGCAACTAGTTCTTATGTGTCCTCTAACTTTGTAAACAAACTATCTCTCCCATGACTCGTCCGAAACCCATCATAACGAGCTCCCCGCCGGAGATATTAGGTGCACTTTGCTATGCAAGGGAGTGGAGATGTTCATCAAGGGTCACAAGTTCCTGAGATCCGACCGCATCAAGTCCAATGGGATTGATGTTATTCGGCATGGATTGATCACCGCCACAAAGGGGTAATCTCCTCGTCACCCCGACAAGTGACCTTGATGCACCCGAAGGGAACGAAGATCACCTTCGAGCCGCTAAAGTCTCGGAAGTACCATGTGTACAACCTCTCAACCAAGACAGTGGCCGATGTTCCAGTGGTTTGTGAGTACCGATGTCTTTCCTGAAGATCTGCCGGGGTTACCACCAGACCGCGACGTGGAATTCGTGATTAACCTTGTGCCGTGGACCGCACCTGCGGGTACGTAGTCCTTCTGCAATGGGCAAGTTAGAGCCGCAACGTCAAGGAGGAGTTGGAAGCTCTCCGTGAGAAGGGGTACATCCGTCCGAGTGCATCACCTTGGGCTTCACCGGTGATGTTTGTGCCGAAGAAGGATGGGACACAACGGCTATGCGTCGATTACCACGCTCTTAATGCGGTAACCATCAAGAACAAGTACCGCTGCCACGCATTGATGACCCGCTTGATCAGTTGAGGAAGGCCAAGTACTTCAAAGAAGATTGACCTTCGATCGGGCTACCATCGAGATGAAGATTCGCCCGAGGACATCTACAAGACCGCGTTTGTGACCCTAAGACGCAAAGATGAGTTCACCGTTGTATCGCTTTGGTCTTACGAACGCCTCGCCATTTATGAATATGATGAACAAGGTGTTCATGGACGAGTTGGACAAGTTTGTCGTGGTTTTCATTGACGACATCTTGGTATTCTCGGAAACCGCAAAAGAACATGAAGAGCATCCGAGGATTGTGCCGAGAAGCCGAGGCGTAATCTTGTATGCCAAGTTCAGCAAGTGTGAGTTCGCTAGAAGAAGTGGCTTTTCTTGGGCATGTGTTGTCGGAGAGGGAGTTGCTGTGGACCCTCAAAATCGAAGTCCGTATCAAAGTGGCACGCCCAAGACCGTGATGAGATCGAGTTTTCTAATGGTGGATATTATCGCCGCTTTCATCGAGAACTTCTCCAAGATTGCGGGCCGATGACCGAGTTGTCAAGAACAACACGCCATTCGTGTGGACAGAGAAGTGTGAAGCAAGTTTCCAAGAGCTCAAGACCCGACTCACCACAACTCGTGTTGACGCTCGATGACAACAAGGACTTTGTGGTGTATCGATGCTTCGAGGCAAGGTCTTGGTGTGCCGATGCAAGAAGGCAAAGTGATCGCTTATGCTTCAAGGCAGCTCCGAAAACACGAAGAGAACTATCCGACGATGACCTTGAGTTGGGCCGTTGTTCATGCTTTGAAGATATGGAGGCACTACTTGATGGGCAACAAGTGTGATATCTACACCGATCACAAGAGTCAAGTATATCTTCACCAAAGCTGAACTTGAGACAGTCAAGATGGCTAGAGTTGATAAAGGACTATGACCTCGACATTCACTATCATCCGGCAAGGCGAATGTCGTGGCCGATGCTTTGAGTCAAGAAGTTCTGCAACAACCTAATGGTGCGAAGAACAGCCAGAGTTGTACCTAGAGATGGAGCGATTGCGGCTTGACATTATCGAGAAGGTCACCAACGAGTTGAGGGTAAAGTACACCTTGGAAGACCAGATCGTGCACAAGCCCGTAAGAAGTGTCCCGAAATTGAGGAAGTGAAAGATCTTCCGACAAGAGGCAAGGCCCCTGACTACCGCGTTGATGAGCAAGACACGTTATGGTTGAAGGATCGCATATGTGTGCCTAGTGGAGAGGATATCCAGGAAGACGATTCAAGGAAGCACATGATTCTCGATATTCCATTCACCCCGGATGCACGAAGATGTACCAAGACCTGAAGTGTCGATTCGTGGGAGAATATGAAGAAAGACATAGAGTATGATGTTGCCCGCGACACTTACGAGAGTGAAGGCGAACATCGAGACCACGGATTACTTCACCACTTGCGATATACCTCGGTGGAAATGGGATGATATCGATGGACTTTGTGGTAGGTCTTCCCGCACTCGTAAGGGGAATGACTCGATTTGGGTGATAGTGGACCGCTTGACCAAGGTAGCGCACTTTCTTCCTAAGCTAAGAACAAGTACTGTGAGTCGGCTGATCTCTCACGCGTTGAGCATATCCCGAGGTTGCATGGAGCACCTCGCACCATTGTGTCCGATCGTGGTGCCCAGCTCACGCCTCTCGAAGGAGTCTCGCACGATTCGATGGGCACTCACTTGACTACAAAGATGCTTTCCACCCCGCATGATGGATGATCGAACGAGTGAATCAGTTCTAGAAGATCCGAGAGCTTGTGTGTTGACTTACGAATGATTGGGAGAAGAGTCGCCCTACGCTGAATTCTCGTGACAACAGCTATCGTGCAAGTTTGCAAATGGCACCCTTTGAAGCCCCAGATGGCGTAAAGTGTAGGACCCCGCTGATGTGGTCCGAGGTGGGGAGAGGATCTTCTTCGGTCCCTGCCCATTCTTGAGGCCGAGAGAATGTGGCCAAGGTTAGAGAGAACCTCAAGATAGCTCAAGATAGCATGTAAGAGCCACGCCGACCCTAAGCGGAGGGATGTCTCCTTCGGGTTGGTGACTACGCCTTCCCGAGAGTGTCACCGCTAGAGGCACGTAAGAGGTTCCACGTGAAGGGAAGCTAGCCCGAGATTCGCTGGACCCTTCCCGATTGTGGCAAAGGTGGGGAAACTTGCCATAGGTCGGAGTTACTGCTCGACCTTGCCGGAGTGCACCCCGTGTTCCACATATCGCAACTCCTGAGGTGTCTAGACCAAAGCTTGACAAGCATGTCTCCACCGATGCTATCGATCCGCAAGACAACTTGGAGTACTTGGAGTACCCAAAGTGAAGATTCCGGATTGGGCCGAGAAGGCTACCAGAGCACCACCATTCGCCTCGCAGTGTTGTGGAGCAATCACACCGAGCGAGAGGCAACGTGGGAGAAGGAGTCTCATGAGAGAGAAGTACCCGCACCTCTTCGAGACGAGGTATTTTCTTAATCTCGAGGACTAGATTCTTTGAGGGGGGAGTCCAGAACATCCCTCAAATTTATTGAGGAATGTTAATTAATAAAATGAGGATTTAAAATTTTTGATGATTTATTTGAGTGATTATCAATTTATTTAAGGATGTCTTCCTTTTCTCTCCTTTAATTCCTAGATTTATTTTGAATTAAATAAAATTTCTAGGAAATATAAAATGCTAGTGTGAGAAACTTGGAGTTCATTTGGTTTTATTTGAGTTTATTTGAGTGGGTTTCAAATTTGAATTTATATTCAAATTTGAAACTAAATAGAAAAGGGGTAAATAGTTATAGAAAAGGAAAGGGAGTCACCGTCAGCCCAAAGCCCAAAGTCCGCCGAACCACCCTCTTCTCATTTTCCTTGCGCACCGCGCACCCTCTCTTTCTCGCCCGCTGCCCAAGACACCGCCGCCTTACCACCAACCGCCCGCTGAGCCGCTGCTGTGGACCCGCGTTGCGCCATGCACACGCCACTGACGCCGCCTCGTCATCTCCTTCCTTTTCCCTTTGGTCGACGCCGGCGCCAAAGCGAGGGGCCGCCCATGGCGCTGCCGCGACGCCCCGCCTCCGCGGCATCCAAGCTGCCCACGTGCCCCGCTGTGCACCCGCCTATAAGAAGCCGCCAGCCTGAGACCTCCCAACCCTAGCCGCCTGGGACTTGTCCCTTCCACCTTGCCACCGCCCGGAGGGGAAGAAGGAGGAGAAGGGAGAAGAAGGCCAGAGCACGCCCACGAAGTTCGCTGCCGACCTCGCTGAAGCCGTCAAGGCCCGCACGTGGAGCTCGGGACGCCGCTGGCCAAGGACCGCGACGCCTCGCTTCCTTCGCCTCCCGCCGCCTCCTTCCTCGCCGACGACCCTGCCCGCCCCTCTTCACCAACGCCGCACGCCGCACCGTGGCTACCAAGGTGAGGCCGAGCCCTCGCCATTTGTGGTCGACCCGCCCGAGCCGAGGCGCAACGCGAGCACACCGCCGCTGCCGCCGCCGCGCGCCGCGCGCTGGTGAAGCCGCCTTCGTGCCGCGGCCGGGAATCTTCGCAGGTGCCGCCGCCACCGAGCGCACACACACGCCCTGCCGCCTTGACACACGTAGTCGCGACGCCGCCGAACGCCGCCTCGCCGCTGCTGCCGCCGCCATGGCCGCCGCCATGGAGGTTTGCCCGCACACAAGCAGGGGGGAAAGGCGCCGCCTTTGTGGCTGCCTGCACGCCACCGCCGGGCAACGCGCGCCCCCACACGCTGCTGCCCGCCGCGGGGAGCCCGAGCCCACCGCCGACGCCGCCGCCCGAGCTCCGCCATGGTGCGCCTTCGAACTCGCACGTGAGGGCAAAAGCCCCGCTTTTGGGGTCTTCGCTCACCGATGCACGCACGCACGTTTCGGCATTTGGGCGCGCCAGCACCGCCGCCGGTGATCACCGCTGCGCGAAGCACGCCACCGCCGCCTCTCGCCTCGCCGCCGACGCACCTTCCCTACGGCCATTCCTCTTGCACAAGGATGCGCCCAGGTGCTCCTTGACCTCTCCTTGTCGCTTGTTGGACAGGTCGGACACCGCCGCCGGGCGAACCTTTTGCCGCGCCGCCGCTCCTGGGCATTTCGAGCACGCCGCCGCCACACCCAAAACCCCGGGTTTTGCACACACACGCACACACGCCACGCATTCGCAGAGGATCCGGCGGATCCGCGGCGGCCGCCACCACACGCCCGACCACACGCACGCCGGCGCCCGAGCCGCAGTGATCGCCCGGATCCGCTGCCGCCGCCACGCATGGTCGCCACGCAGTGCCACGCGGGCGTGAGCTTTAAGCCACCCATGTGGCGTCAAGACAGAGCCACCGCAGCTAGTCAGAAGACCTCTTAAAGATAGCTAGAGCTAGGTAAAGGTTGGCATAAAGTATGAGATATTGTATATGCGTATTTTAATTTTAGAAATGTATTTTATCTTCTGGAAAATCATAACAAATCCGCTTTTAGCTCGAAAAATATGAAACTTCTTCCTAAAATCTTCTAAAAATCCAAACTTCGTGCTAGACTAGAGGTTGACTCTTTTTGGATCTTATTTACTCTTTATCTTGGATTTATTGCCATTAGTAGCCGAGTTTATTTACTTAAATACGCTTCTAGGAGCTGCCGGAGCCGGAGAGCTGAACCAGGACTTCGACGACGACCTCGGCTACGACGACCACTGCACTGTGTTCACGCCCGACCATCTTTGATTGCCCATTAGGCATGGCTATTTTAGAACTGCTAGTGCTTTATTTAATGCATAGAGATGAATATGTTGAACCCATGCATAGCCTCTTTTACATTCTTGTCCTTGATTGACCTACTACTACTGTTTACTTAAGCTAGATGATGTGCTGAGCTTGCTATGCATGTGTGGGGATTATTGTGATAGTTTCTTGGCGTGTGTTGGGAAAACCGGCAGGAGAAGGTGTTTTGGGATATTTTGGCGGGGGTGAGCTCGAGACAACCCGATCCGGGATCGGGGTCAGGATCGCCTTCTCGACGTTGCCCGAGATGGTACCTATGGCGGGTACACCGCTTTAGGAGCACAGTGTTGGGGATTTTGAGATGACTTGCAAACCGAGTGGGTCGCCTGTTACACGGGACTTTCGACACACCACCTCGCCGAGAGTGGGGATAGGGCCGTCGACCCTAGCAGCAAGTGCGGTACCATACCCGCTGCCAGGATAGCGGGGTATCGCGGGGAGAGGTGGGAGTGAGTCCACCCTCGTGCGACTCCCGTGTGGCCACACGGGGCATTTTCACAGCCTGGGTGGTCTTCATGGGGACCGCATCGAGACCCGGATGCAGGATGGAACCGTAACTCCTAGGTGTTCGCCCGGTAGGGTAGGCTCGGTCGGCCGCACACCGCGGGTACTATTCGAGTTGGGCACCGTGTACACGCCTGCAGAGTTTAGATCTATACGTGATAGCCGCCCCTGCTATGGACATGCCCGCTTGTTTCTCCGACTCTTACGCTTTTGGGATTTTCTACCTCCCCTTATAGGATGAGTGTGATTGGTGAGCCGTGGTTGTATTCGGGGAGATGAGAGTTGCTCCCTCTACCTCGCGGATCCGGGTGCAACCATTGAGGTGCGAGGAGTGTGAGTTCTCGACCCTAGATGGAGATAGGTGATGGTGACGGTGATCTGGGTAACCAGATGTATCCGTATGAGGATGAGAGATATGGGATATGGTGAACTTATGGAGATACTACTCATTTTCTTTCGCTGCTGCATAGGAAACCCTGCTACTACCTTGATATACTCTTTTCCCCTTGGAAATAGGCCACTTAAAGCTTGCATACGGTTGGTGACGTGGACCTATCCCGATCCTTGGGGATAGCCCCTGAGCTTGCAGGGTACGAGTCCGACTACGACAACAATGCCGACGGATGGTACGACTGAGGGGCACGACGCTTCGCTCAAGGTTGCCTGTGGGAGATGCCTGAAGATGGAGACACCTTTTGAAGACTAGCTACCGCTGCGTAGACTCTTATCTCTGTTATTCCGCCAAGAGGCGAGTATTGATGTACTCCGAATAATCAGGACATGTAATAATCAGATTATTATTCGTACTCTGATGCTTTATTTCGATGTATGACTGTGTTATTTATCTGTGATGAATGCCTGTGCGTGATAGCGTCTGATCCAGGGACTATCACGAGACAGAATGCTGGGTTTTCCGATTTTGAAAACCCAGGGCGTTACACAAGCTAACAGAGCAAAGAGCATCCTACAGCAGTCTCAGTAATTGCTCTGATCGGAAGGGCTCCGTGGATGCCCCATTTCATTCACCAGCTGCAAACTTCCGTGCTCCCGTCGTTCCTTGCTCCTTACTTTCAGCCCCATTACTTTTCTGGCCGCTTGTACTCGCTCTGCAGTTTTGTTTCGCCAACATCTGCATCTGATCACCACACCAAAGTAGGAATTAGCATATCAGTGGCCTTAACTGCTTTATCAATTTTATTCAGAATGACAGGCACCGATATACTGTAGTTTAAGTGACTGATCATTTCAGGCAGGAGGCTACACAAACAAGATCACAAAAGCTTATGGATAGCTCATTGCCAGTGCTAATCCAGTAAACCAGTTTAACCCACCTGTTGTCTAATTTGACACCAAAAGTATCACTGAATTTTCTTTTCAAGAAAAAGTATGACTGGATTTTCTTTTCAACAAAAAGAATCACTGAAAATTTATTCGGAAAGGCAGCAGCATGTCTAGCAGTACAGTTTTGCCTTTTACAGTGCAATTTCAATAAAATTAGCATCTACGCAAGGTGATGATCTAGGTCACATTTTAAATAAAATAACAATTAGTAACATTCAAAGAAACGTGGTGTTTCCGCCTTTATTATCATATTGTCAGTAACCAAAATTAAGAACCACTACACATGATCCCGAGATGCATTTGTGTCTATTTCACCTTATCTTACTGAAGAATATCAGTGAACAAATGAAGCTTCATCAAACCATACACTACCTGAAGTTAGCAATATCTATGGAACATGATGGAAAAACATTAATGTTAGAAAAGCATCAGGAAATTATGTCCTCACTGAAAGGCCCAGCTTGAGTCAAAAGTAAAATACCAAAACAACTGGGTGCTGTGTCATTATTTTATTTATAACGCTGAAGCTATTAGATGCTGAACTAGATACCACTACCAAAACTCCAAAAGCACCACAGTTTGGACTCATATTTAACTACTAAGGCGCAAAGGGCATCCAGAGAACAGTTCCACTTTGATCCCGTACCTTCCTGGATCTCGTATCCCTTAAAGCATTTCTGAGAAGATTTTCCAGCTTCTCTAGGTCACTGACATTTGAATCGTCATCATCACTCTTGGAAGACCTGCTGATTTGATACAATTATTATTATTATCTCATTACAAAAAAAGTAGTTAGTAGAAATCGTGAAATCCAAGTGCTGTACCAGCAGGTCGTAATCTCGTTAAGCGTCGACTGCAAATCTGACGAAGCTTCATCCTTGTTCTGTACCAAAACACACCCTCGTCAGCAAAGTTTAGCATTACACTTTTCTTGTACTCCCTTCATTCCAAATTACTTGCCGTTTTGGTTTTTCTAGATACATTCATTTTATTATTTATCTAGACATAAATATATATTTAGATGCATAACAAAATGAATGCATTACAAGTAATTTGAAATGGAGGGAATACTTACATTTTCATAGACTGTGCAAACAGAACATTATGTATGCTGCAAACCGAGCATGTGTTTGGTGCTGTCAACAGGAAGTGTCACATCATGTAAAGACTAATGATTTCTGTATAATCCAAATTTGTGCAGGTGTAGTAGGCGGCAAGCTATGCATTGGAAGAGCGCTATGGTGAGGTCTTTACATTGTTTATTTTTCGATCTCCATTCTCAGTTTTTCCTGCTCCAGAGAATTGCTTATAGCGGTTATATGTATCTTCTATGCTGAAAAGAGGAAAACAGAAAAGGGAAAGCATATTAGCTCAATGCATAATGATCTTGTAGAATAGCAGTTTATGTTCACCTAATGGAGCACAATTATTGCAGCTAGTTTCATTGGAGGAATACACCTTATTATAATATACCCTCTCATAATGGTTTTCATATTTTGAGTCCGAATTTGACGCTTCAAAAAGTTGAGCCCATGTGGTTCATCACGTTCCATACTGATTGTTTATAGTTTCATTATTCTACAGAAGTACTATTCTGATCGAGTTAGTTCTTCTCATAAAGGTTTTGCATTGCTACAGAAGCTTAAGAGTTTTCATTGCTAGTTCCACGATCACATAAAAACATAAAAATTGTGTGTAAATATTATTTTTATCCATTCATCCTGTTTAGTTTGTTGAATCAAGAGAGCTATATTCAATGCAATGTCCTATCAAACAAATAAACTAGTAACAGAAAAATACATCTAGGACAACTTCTGTTAACAAATTTCTTCTCATTTAAACTTATATGCCTTTTCCTCCTTGAATCAGAACATGGAGAAATCTACCATTTGTTTCAATTACTATAATTTTTAAAATAAGCCATATCTAGTGATATTGGTCCACATGTAATGGGAATGTTAAATGCTCAGTGCCTATTGGAATAACTAAGTCTTTTCTCGTTTCATTCATTATTCCCTTTATTCTCCATGTAAATAAGTTTTCTTGTGATCCAAAAATTAGTAGGCTGGTATGTGTAAAGAGCTCTCTAATTTAACCTAGCAAATTTAAGAGATTAAGGACTTGTCCATATATAGTAAATGATTTTAATTTAAAAAGATAGGCTTGAGTTGGATTGTGAAGGGGACATAATGATTATGATCTACCATCCTAGCTGTGGCATTGAACATCTAAACATCCTAGCTGTGGCATTGAACATCTAGAAGAAATCAGGAACTAGGTGTTTGATTAGGCTTTGTACCATCTCTAGAAGAAAATTTCTTCCACCACCTCTACCTCCATCTCCAATCAAAAGTTCTCATCATGCCCTCGAACCACCATCATGCCAAACTGCTAAGAAAAAGAAAAGGAAGAAGAATTCGGGAAAGGAGGAGAAAGTAGTGACGTCATGACGTGCTAGCAGATGTGTGTGAGAGCATAAGGTGGGCATAGCTTCATCTTACATGCTGATAGGCTTTGTAATAAGGTACTAGCAGAGTGGCGAAGACGCCGCTATTTTCCCTCTCATCCCTTTATTTACTCTTCTTTTGCTTTTCCTCCTCTTTTACCTCATGTAGAATTGTTCCTCGGCTCCTGGATGTTGTCCTTCCTTATAACCACTTGAGTGGTTGCTGACTACTAGAGAGCATCAAACATTTTATTGGCTAGGTAAGTCAAGTGGATACATAATTCATGAACAACATTTAGTGATGAGTTTTTGAACAACAAAGGAGCCCCTTTACGCATCAAAAGAAACAAGTAAATATGAGTAACATTTGAGCTCTTAAACATCATATCCACATAAGAAAGGAGATTTCAAGTAGAATTTTGCATATGCATCACAAATCTAAGGAATGATAAAGTGTGTGGATTTTACTTTTAGCTAAGAGGTGGAAATAGAGAGCTTTATCAATGATTCACCAAATGTTGAACACTTTTCTATAGCATTATTATCATTTTCGTCCATGGAAAGCATAAAATGTGCTCAATTCATATCAGCTTTTAAACAACCCCGTAACATTGTATGGGATTACACTTTATTAATCATTTTGGATAAAATAGAATAATTTAAACATTATATTTTACATAATAGAAAATTATATTATATCATGACAAAGATTTAAACTTTAATTTTATCTTTCACAATGAATTCATGATTACAAAATATTTGGTCAAGTAACATCCTAATTAAAATGATTAATTTGCTTAATGTATAAATCTTTAGTGATTAACTGTAGCATAGCACCAACAAAATATGTGTGCTAAGTGAAAACAGACAGAACTAATGAATGAATATCTATACAATATAATATATAATAATAGTAATATTTGATCATTTGTTAAGATTCTCTTTGGTTATGCTATTTTTTTGTCCTAATACATTATGATCTTTTGCTATCTTTATCTTAATTTTTTTCTATACTCATTTTGATTATATATTCTACTTTTTTTATGTGATGGTCTTGAGTAATTACTAATGTATCATATTTAACCATTAGAATTAACTTCAATCACAAATCAAATAAATCTTTTAATACTCGGATTGGTATATATAAGTGTTCATCACTAATATGTAGGGCTTCGGCAAGTTAGTAAAATATGCATGAGTTATACTTTCCTATGGCCTACCGAGTCAATCTATTCAGACAAGTAGATAAGTTTGGGCATTCCTTCACTTAATCGACAAGTAGATAAGTTTGAGCATTCCTTCAATTAATTCGATTAGTAACTACGTTCATTCAAAACTTATACTTTTTTTAAAATTACAAGAGAACGCTTTTATCTATTCCAAAATGCTCTCTATCAATTTCAATATATACTTGTTTGTGAACCTATCTTATTTTATTAGCAAATTGGTAAGAAGCAATACAAATACAAAAAGCTAGTTACATAATAAAATATTATATTTGTTTGACGTAGGTACAATATGATAAATAATCTAAAAAAAGATTAGACCTAAAAATACAAAATTATAACTTAATAAGAAAACATGACCATGTATACTCATAACAACTAAGAAAGTACAACATCATCTACATCTTCATTACATCCAATTTTGTTGTATACTTGTTTTGAGAGTTAATTTTTTTCTAATTCTATGTAAGTCATTGAGTATGATGATGAAACTATGCAAATAATTAAATAGACTACGATTAAGTTAGTGGAAGAGGGTTTTTTTGGTACCCACAACTACAAAACAACTAAACAACACAAGTACAACTAAGGATCTTCTAATTTATCATGAAGCCTCTAGAATATAACGAAGAAGCAAATATCAGTTAGCAAAGATGTGATGATCAGAAACAATAAAAGGAGCTAACAACAATGGAAAGTGGGCTTCAACTAGCTTCCCTTATCCTATTTATATGATAATTTTAGTTCTTCTATACCATAACTACAAACTTCATCATTACCATCTAACATATTAACACTTTATTTATTGATTCAAAAATTTAAGTTCATACGATTTTTTGACAATATATAGTTAATAAAGGATCTAAACATGACTCTTGCGTAGTATATTTGGTACTTATGAGAAGGAAGAACTCATATTAACTCTATTGTATATGATCTCAAACTTTATTATTTAATCATATGCATTTATAATTTAAAGTGTATAAAATTTGTAATTATTATGGTTATTATGTTTAGTTTTATTGTTAACAAAGAATCAATTTTTATTTAACATGTTGGTTGAAATACAATCGTAGTCCATTTGAGAATAGGTTTTGAAATTTGGATACCCACTTACATAGATGGAATAATTATGAAACAATTTCTCCAACCTATATCCGTGCCCATCGGAGCATGATAAGATATTATTATGTATTTAATTGAAAGATAATCTAAATCTGAAGGTTGTGATGTGATCTAGTAATGGTAGACAAGATTTTCTAAGTATGCTTACTTCCATACTCTAAAATACACCATTAAATTTAATTGCTTACTTCCATACTCTAAAACACACCTAAACACATCTTTCAATTTAACGTTAGATGATGTAGGCAACTTCATGGGGTTTCCAAGTTAATTGTCTCGAGACATAAGTTTCATTAGTAATGGGTGAAAAGCCTTAGATAGATAGTTAAATTGATTATGATTGAAAGTTCTATTATATTTTTCTGTTCTCTAGAAGTTTGTTTGATTAGACATACAATTCTTTTTTCATACTTTTCCATATGATATTTTGTTGATTGTTAAAGTTACTTTAAATAAATTAAATGTAACATCAAGATATCAAGTAGGTACTTTGGCATAAAATCCGATATATCAATTCTTTTTTCATACTTTTTCATATGATATTTTGTTGATTGTTAAAGTTACTTTAAATAAATTAAATGTAACATCAAGATACCAAGTATGTACTTTGGCATAAAATCTGATATTTTAGCAAAAAATGTTTCAAGTACAATCTCTTAACAACACTACAAGCGAAAAAATATTTTAGGTACAATTTTAACTCTTAACAACACTATAAGTCACAAATAAAAACATAAATAGAATAACATTTTCCATAATAGAAATCATGTAAATCAATATAGGAACTAAACCACGACTTCTCCCTCATGTCTCTTGCTCAAGGTGACACGAGGCTCTCCTGGACTGGCTACTACGCACTTCTCCCTCATGTCTCTTGCTGGATGACTACCACGCACTTCTCTCATGTCTCTTGCTCGAAGTGGACAAGGGGCTCTCCTGGACTGGCTACGATCTCCCCTGACGTTAACAACAGCTGCATCCAAGACGTAACTCACCTCAGGTCTGCTCCACCTAGAGTCGGTCCTGTAGTGTATTCATTCAAGACAACCACCTAGGGTCCCAAAGCCAAGTATACTTGTATACATATATAGCTTATGTATACTAAGTGCCCAACTTAAACCAAGCAAACAACTAGTCCAAGTTCATCCAATCACCCATTCAGTAGTTGATCTCCACCACCTGTCCATCCTTGCACTACATATGACTAAGGAAAAAGATTAGCCCCCAACCAATTAGATTAGCATTTAGTTCCTTGTGGTATATTCTTCCATTTTTCCTATTACTTGTACACAAATTAGATCCAAATCAGACTTTTAACATTGATTTTTCTTAAAAATAACTCTGCTATAGCTAGTTAGATGTTGCATCATGTATGCTATAGTTTTGACTTGTAAATATAGCGCAAATTATATAGTAACACCAAATGCTTTAAAATAAACTTGACATTTTTGTGTTTTAAGAGGCCTCCAACATAAGTTTAGCCCCGAGCCCTCGAAAACTCAAGACGCCCCGCTTCACCATGGACAGATGGACAATGGCATTCTTCTTGAGGCATTGTCTTCATGTGACCATCTACACTTTTCTTTCATTGGTCCCATTAGTTAGGCAATACATGGTGTGTTCTTTTACCTCTACATATGATTTAGCAATCTTAGGTCATGTTTGTGGGCGGTGGTATTGTGGATTTATTTTTAGTCAAGTCACGCTGCTTTTTAACATCTCCTTGTAACTCTTGACTTTGAGGGTTCTTTAGAAGTCATGTCGCTGCTTTTTGTTTCAATGAAAACATGCTTATGCATGTTAATCGATAAATTAATAGAATGTTCAAACCGAGAAACACATTGGCTTAATGAATGCCTCGACCATGTTGCAACATGTATGTATGACATCTAGGTAGTAACTCGAATATTTGAAATTGAACCTCCAATTATCTTGAAGAGCTTCGCATCGAGACCAGCAGAGAAAATGATCAATTGGATTTGCTTAGGACCATGATACTAGTAGCTTAGGTAGCTTAGTTAGTATAGATTGGTTGTGTGCTTTTATGGTTTTGGCCCTTGTGGCATGTGCTCGGATGGTGGCCGCCATCATCCTCGTCAGGGCAACCTCGCCACCGCCGCAACTTCATCACAGAGCTCCCTTCGTATGCTCAAATAAAATAAACTCGCCTCAAGCATCTCCGCCTCCGCCTTCCCACTCCTCCTGCTTGAGGTCCCATGCCACCGCCTGCATCCGCTTGGGTTTGAGATCGATTGGGAGCTACACCTTTAGATCCCTCTCCGGGTTGGGCGGATCTGGTCCTGTGCCCTCACCTCTCAACTCGGGTCTCGCCCGCCTCCACCTCTATTATGCAGCCTCGATCCGCTGACCAAGACTACTACCAAGCAGCGCATCCGATGGTGCCTCAACGACCTCGCCCCCATGGAATTTGATTTGGAGTTCCTCCAACATCCGCAACGTAATCCGCAGACATCCTTCGCCGCCCAGCAGGCGCTTTCAAAGGCTCACGATCCATCTACAATCGCTGTTTTGCACGGCCTTCCATCCGCTATAGCCTCATCGCCATCCGCCGCGAGCTCGCCGCTGCTCACGCCTCGTAGTAGTGTTGTTTTGTCCTGGCCAATGGACCAAGTTGTAATCCACTCTTCTTCGAGAGGACTTTTCTCAGAAACTGGCCGCTTAATATAATATATTGCAGTTGTAAAAATCATTTAAATGAACCCTTCCTTTTCATTTATGGGGTTATCATCATGGGAGCAAGAGCACGTGAACAACTGTGAAATCTCAAACGTCATCTAAGGTCACCGAATGAAGTTTCATGAAATTTGAGAGGAGTTCCATCTCATGAAACAACACTAAGAGCATCTTCAAGAGACTAGCTAAATTTAGAGATCAAGAGGCTACTTAAAAAATAAAAGCCTTCTAAAATAAGAGGTAAACCAAACCACACGAGCCTCCAACGACGGTGCACCTCACCATCCCTCCCCTATCCTCCTCCCACGTGATTGTCTAGGACCCGCACCAAATAAAATGGGGAATATCCTGCAACACCGGCGATCGTCCCAACAGGATCGACCTGGTGGGCGAGGCCCCGCCAGCGCTGGCCTCACTAGCCGATTCGCCGCCGGAAGTTCTTGAGTTGCTCTAACAAAGTTACCTAGTTTCTAGTCTAGTTAGGTATTTCACAATAATTGTGCATTGAGACTAATCTAAATGGAGGGAGAGGCTAAGTGTCAAAGTACAAAGATCATCATTACAAATTTTGACGACTAATCGGTCCAAAGTCCGTGCTTGCGCGATGACGTAGTCATCCGCACAAGGTAGAAAGAAGTCCTCGCCGTACATCTTGGGATATTGTGATTAAAAATTCTTTTCAACGTTCAAGTGTAGCATGTAAAGACGCGTTGTTTGTGGTAGTATTATCCTACCATGGTTGGTTAGGCTCAAAAGATATTGAAGTACATCAAAACTGTATAATTAGT
This sequence comes from Cenchrus purpureus, assembly GCA_022644695.1. Taxonomy (NCBI): domain Eukaryota; kingdom Viridiplantae; phylum Streptophyta; class Magnoliopsida; order Poales; family Poaceae; genus Cenchrus; species Cenchrus purpureus. The sequence goes on from CP053466.1 coordinate 16,536,526, forward strand.
TATTTTTTATATATTTAATACTCCGAACATATGCTTTAGAAGATATGCGATGTGATGGAGAGAGTGGAAAACGTTAGAATTTTAGCAAACCAAACAAGGCCTTGGATTCTGCCTGTAGTCCCTCTCTGTCAGCGCGCGGTGTCAACGCCTCATGCTGTCACGCACGAGCACAGTTGAACTTGAAGTCTCGAACCCCAGCACGTGCGCATGGCGAGAGGAGACAGACAGAGGTCGCTGCTGTTGGCCGCTAGCTAGCTATCGAAGGCAGCTGGGGCAGAGCACACCCGGCCGGAGCTGGAGAGCACGACAAGTCGACAAGATCCGGGAACAAACAGGTGGCGCGCGACATGAGAGTCCTAAAACGCACAGGGTCATGCAAGGCTGTGGCTGTGGCGCAACTCCGGGCGGGGCAGCCGGTCTCGAGCGCATGGTGGCGGCTCGCCGCCGCCACCGCCGCCGCCGAAGGATCGAAGGTTACAGCGGCTCGGCTGATTTGGGGCCGGGGCTCGTGCTAGCGTACTGCTTACTGCTGCTTGATTGGAAGCGCGAGAGGGCCAAGTGAGACCGTGTAGAGCTTGCCGGCGGGGAGAAGACGAGGAGCGCGACCTCGGCGTCGCAGAGGAGCGAGAGCTCGAACGCCTTCTTCAGGAGCCCCGCGCGGCGCTTGGAGAAGCGCACCCGCCGGCTCACCCGGTCCTCGATCCGCCGCAGCAGCTCCACGCGGTTGCCATGGCGCGGCATCGCCGACAATCAATCTCCTCTCGCCGGCTCGCCGTCGCTGGGACAGGGAACAGAGAGGGGTGCGGAGCGGAGATGGAGGCGCGCGAGATTATGGGCCCCGCCGCTTAGCGAGACTGACACGGTGACCGTGACTTTGACCTGTGTCTGTGTGGGGATCTTTCTTTCCTATCTCCCCGTGGTAGGACTTCCAGATTAGGAACGCGGCGTAATGATGATGGGCTGATGAGAGTGAGAAAAGCGTTAAATAGCAACAGCGGGCCGTGCTCCCTACCAACAAGTCGGTCCAGCGCGCGGTGTCAACGATTCAGTTGGGTATTCACGCACGAATCACAGTTGAATGACATTAGTCTCGAACAAATCGCACGTTAGCGCATGGCCGAGAGCCGGGTTGTTTGCTGCCACCGCGTCGCCGCTACTCCTCGCGATCAGCCCCACCGGGCGCTGGAGAGCACGACAAGTCGACAAGATCCGGGATCAAACAGGTGGCGGGCGCGACTCGGCCGTCCTAACGCGCACAGGGTCATGCAAGGCTGTGGCTGTGGCCACAACCTCCGGGCGGGCAGCCGGTCTCGAGCGCATGGTGGCGCGGCTCGCCCGCCGCCGCCGTCGCCTTACAGCCTCGGCCCATGCCTCGCCACCGGACGCCACCTATGGGTTTTAGCGTACTGCTTACAGCGGCTGCTTGATTGGAAGCGCGAGAGGGAGAGAGAGGGGAGCCTTTGTGGAGGCGTACTGGGCCTTGCCGGCGGGAGGGCGGCTTGAGGCGATGGCGTCGCAGAGGAGGAGAGCTCGAACACAAGAGGCCTAGCATCGATCGTTGGAGAAGCGCACCTGAAGAAATGAATATTCAGGTCCGCCGCAGCTCCATGTGTACTATGTATAAATTTGAAGTATATTTGTTTGCAGTAATCAATCTCCGAATACACGCCGGCATCGCCGTCGCTGGGACAGGGGGCCCGCAGCCATCATCGTCCTTTCCATGTGTGTGGTGCTGTGCCGCACGACTGCACGAGCGCGAGCGTGAGTGAGACTGTCGGATGGATGCTACCGTGACTACCTGCAGAGCAGACTGCCCATCCATCCATGGCTGCGGCTCGTCCACGTCCCGCATGGCCGCGCGTCCAGCTAGGATAACGCCCCATGGTGGCAAGGATGATACGCGGCGCGCGCGGATCAGCAGAAAGAGCGCCCTCGAGAGGTCGGTTCGATCCATCAAATTAATCCATATACTCCTCCGATCATTCCTTATTTTGGTGCAAGATTTGCCGCAGTCAAACATTGGAATATAAATTATGACCGTCGGATGGATGGGTTTGAAAATGTGAAAATCATATAAATAGATTTGACTTGAAAATCCATCCATAAGAATATACATATATAACTTTCCAATAAATATTTTACGCTCCCCGTCCGTAAGAATATCGCGGCGCGCGCGGATAAGCAAGAAGAGCGCCCTGACTTCGAATCCATCAAATTAGGAGTATGCGCAGGTCGACACCGGTGAAAGACTTGGATTTGGGCTTCTCTGCTCAAGCAGACTTCTGCCTTTCTTCAAATGATGCTGATCTGAGACAACAGCTTGGTTAATAGCCGAGGAACAACGCATCTGATGAGCTAATACATTAGGATTTCATTAATAATTTATTTACTTTTATTTAGCAGTATAAAATAAGGCTCCTATTTGCTGGTTCTACGTTGTTTAAATTTTTTTTCCATGGAAACTATTTAAAGTAGCCGCAGTTCAAGTAGATATTATTATTGGCAACATGCCTCGTTCAAAAATGATTTTAATTATTTAAAACTGTTGCAAACGGCATGTGACTTTGGCGATACATTGAAACGGTTTGTGACCAACTTAGAGTTCTCCTATACTGGTTAAGTTTGAATCCAAAGACTAATTAGTAGGACAGATATTCGTACATTTATACAATTATCTTAGGAATTAACGATGCTATTTATTTTTTTCGGTGCAAAGCAATATGTCTGTACCAGACTAGTCTCTTGCGTGTAAGTGCTAAATTTTTTTTGTGGTATTACTTATTATATAACCTCTGAGAGTACTCCTTACTCCAACATTAGAAGGGATAAATGCAAGAAATCGAATGCTCCGTTAGGCCATTCTAATGTTGGAGTAATCAAAGGAGATTTTAATCTGTTTCTGCAGAGTGGGATAGGATGTAAGTTGTAATAGCAAAGTTAATTAATGTTGCTATTATCAATGATTAATATATTTTATGGTATATTAGTGCATATTGGAGCATAATATGAGAAAAATAAGTTGATTCAAGCAAACAAAAATCAATCTTAGTACTTGTTTTTTTAATTTTAATGCAATACAACACGCATCCAACCAAACAACTATTGTAATGATCTTTACATACTTAAGAGTGTTTGGATAGAGGAGTTAAAATTTAGTCATTATCACATCAAATCTTCATATACTAAGGTCATGTTTAGTTCCCTGAATTTTCACCAGCTTCCCGTCACATCAATCTTTAGACACTAATTAAAACTATTAAATATGGATTAATGACAAAACTCATTTCATAACCTCTACCTTAATTTTCGAAATGAATTTAACAAACCTAATTATGTCATGATTAGATAATGTCATGCTACACTAAATAATCTCTAATGACAGATTAATTATGTTTAATGGATTCGTCTCGGGATTTCACGTCCATACATGTAATTAGTTTTGTAAGTAGTCTACATTTATTACCTCGAGCAGACATTAAAAGAGGTCCCAATTTTTATTTTTTTAGATTAGGTCCCAAAATTTTTAGTCAACCAACTAAACACGTTCTAACTAGAACAATTAAATATGACCTAATCTATACATGACGCGATTGTAGAGGTGGTAACCAAACATTCTGATACGACAGGGACTAAAAATTTTAGAGCTGAAACCAAACGCAAAAATTTTAGAGCGTGAAACCAAACGCAAACGTAAAAGCCTGGATGCTAGGCTCCCCGATCAGAAGCACAGTAGGTCGGTAAGTTTGAGTAATGCAAAAAAAAAAAAAAAAAAGGTGTGAAAGGTTCGTTTGGCGTATCCGGTGCAACTTACCTAGGGATGGAACCAAAACATCCGAATTGTGTAATAGATTGATTTTTTTAGATCACAATAAAATAAATTTGGTGCTAATTTTTTATGCATTATAACCAGTTAATTATCGAAAAATAAAAAAATTAGCTACAATTTTTTATGGATTATTTGCTTCGATAGAGAAAAGGTGAAAAACATCCGTATCCGAATCCAATTTCTTTTCATCATTTGATCAAAATATAGCACACATTTGGGGTTTATTTTGTATGAATCTTAATAAGCACAATGCCAAGAACAAGAATATAAATTTTTAGATACAAAATATTATGCCTAATTTAGCTAAAATAAAAAAAAAGCTAAAAAATGCTATTCGAATTGGTATCCGTTCCATCCTAAACTTACCGACGTTCATCCGGCGAGCTCAACCGCCGGCCGCCGCGTGCGCGCAGCACAGAGCCCAACTAGGATGGCCGGCGGCGCGGGCCCCACCCGGCCGGACGTCGGCTGGGGGCCTGGGTGCCTGGGTCTGGGTGGATAGCTACAGGCGAGGAGAGTTGCCCGGGCCGCCCACGTTGCCCCGGCGCCTGGCCACGTGCGTCCACGGTTTTCCGAATCTGGAAGTTTTACAACGTACTGTGAGGCCTTCATTTGGAGGCAACAGCCGTCGATTTTTTTCATCGATTGAGAAAGAGAGAGAGAGAGAGGACAGGCCACAAAGAGACTGTCAAGGAACGATGCTCTCCCGGTCTCTGAACGCCGGGGCCCGCCGAGTGACCCCGTCGCTCTCCTCCGTTCCGGCGCTTCTCCCCCAACCCACAATCCCCTGCTCTTCCACCCGTCCAACGGAGGGAGGCGAGGCGAGGCGAGGCGATGCCGCGGCGCGGGGTGGTGGAGCTGCGGCGGATCGAGGACCGGGTGAGCCGGCAGGTGCGCTTCTCCAAGCGCCGCGCGGGGCTCCTGAAGAAGGCGTTCGAGCTCTCCCTCCTCTGCGACGCCGAGGTCGCGCTCCTCATCTTCTCCCCCGCCGGCAAGCTCTACGAGTACGCCTCCGCAAGGTTCGGCCCCCTTCTTCCCCTTCCCCGCCGTCTCTTTAATTACTTGGTTATCCAACCCAACCACTAGTAAGCTAAGCATAAGAGCCCCGCCCAGGCGTCCGTCGATCTTGATCCCCTCCGGCGGCGGCGGCGGCGCTAGGTAGACAGCTGCCGGCGAGCCGCGCGCCTTGCTTGCCAGGTACCGTCGGAGTCTGTCTCCGAGCTGCACCGCGCGACCGCCTTGCGTTACCGGGCTCCTGGCGCGCCACCTGCGTTCCGGATCTTGCACTGCTCTCTGGCTTCCGAGCAGCGGGGTGGGAGGCGGCGCCGGCTCTGTTCCTACGCGCCAGGCGCACGTGCTTAATTTGCGTGCGGAGCTCGAGGCGAGCGCGCGGCCCCCGAGGCCCCCGTGCGCTCTTCACTCGGCGCGCGCTGACCCTTGAGGATGCTGGTCTTTTGTCCGTTCTTTGTTTAACGGATGATGATGGGTGGGACAGGGAGTGAGGAGTGGGAGTGAGGAATTTCTACCGCAGAAGCAGGATCTGCTTTGGACTAGTCATCAGGATTTGTCATTTGCAGTACTAGCTGTACTTTGATACACGGGGCCTTTATTTCCCTGTTCCCAGATGCTAATCCATTCCATAAACAAATTGATATGTTATTTTCCGTTCAATCATTATAGTAGCTTTCGCGTAATAGTGGAAGTTAAAACCCGAAGAAATTTGAGCCAAATCACCGGTCTAAGTACTTATTTCCGAAGATTTTATTTAAACGAGATATTAGTACCTTCCAATGTGGCTTCGTTGGCTCTGGCATGAGTGGACCTCCCCGGAGAAAGCTTGGGTCGGCATGGAGGTACCTTGCACGGAGAACGATATGCTACTCTTTGCGTGCACCACCATCACTATAGGAAACCGTCACAAAACGGTCTCGAATTCGCTATTGGTTGGGCAACGACCAAAAGACTTAACCCCGCTTCTATACTTGAAGACGAGACACAAGAGAAGATCGCTTGCAGAGGCACTCCTAGATAACTGATGGATCCGGATCTCAATCCGTGAAGGCTTCACAACAAGACCCGCAACTCGTCAATTTGTGGATCCTCATTTTGCCGACGTAACTGCAACAACAACAGGAAGACACTATTTCATGGAACCTTGCGCGATATCGTAACTACACCGCGGTGTCGGCCTACAAGGTCCAATTTGTTGGTCGATTAGAACACCGAGCTCGCTACTATCTCGAAAACCCGAGCCCCACCAAATGCAAATTTTTCGCGTGGCTATTAGTATGTAATCGAGTTTGGACTTCTGACAGGATGGCGCGAAGAGACTGGGACCACAGCCTAACTTGTCCCCTCTGCCGAACCACGATGGAAACGGCACACCATCTCGTCTCATCCTGCTGGTACACGAGGCGAGTGCGGGCTTTGGTGGCCGTCTGGACCGGTCATGGCAATCTACACCCTGATGTTTGGGTAAACAACGACGGTGCTCCAATGGTGGACAAACATCATGTACTGCAGCACCAAACATTCCACGGATGGCAACGCGATCCTTAGCTATGTTGATACTCTGGGAGTTATGGCTAGAGAGGGACAACCGAGTCTTCAACCGCCAAGAATCATTGGTACCAACCGTCATGGCTAAGATTAAAAATGAAGCTTCTACTTGGATAGTGGCGGGGGCGAAAGAGCTTGCGAGCCTTACCGCGTGAGTGTAAATACACACTTATGTAAATCTTTTATTTTACTTTGCCGGATCCCGGTCTGTACTCTTCTTTTATATCAATGAAATAAGCACGTTGGTGCTTGTTCGTTCAAAAAAAAAAGTACCTTCCAATCACTAGGGGCATTCCTGCCAAAAATTTGTTGGCCTCGTTCACAAGTTGAGGATATTTACTACGGGCGGGTTTTCATCTACAAAAGCAAAACTTTTTTCATTACATTTTGCTTTGTTTAAATGATAGAATGTAGCTTTGTTTGATTTAGGACAAGTATAGAAGGGCTTATATCAGCTCCGACTTCAATGTTTTGCGCGAACTAATGCACTAACTATTTCGCAAACCGAAGCAAAAATAAACTAAAAGTCGGGCGAAGTCATTTTTTAAAAGCGTTTTAATAGAAATCCTCTCAAACGAGACCTCTTTACCTTGACACTGAAGAGCCTGTTTGGTAGAAGTCTCAAAAAGGAGTGATTTTAGGTAAACTGATTTTCTATGTTAATTTTTAAGCATGAAGTGAATTTGAGTGAAATAAATAAAAAGCTATATTTCTACCCCTTAGCTTATTTGCAAGAATCACATAGAATTAGCTGAAAATGACTTTTGTGTAAACAATTGTTTGGCAGAGTTTCTCTTGGATTCAGTTTGAAAGCTCCTCTTGAAGATCCGCCAAACATGCCCTATGGATGCATGGCCCGAAGGATGCATGAAGCAAGTACTTATTATAGACACACTTTAGCAAAGGGCATCAAATGGTTTTCAAAAGACCAATTGTGACTTGTATTAGCATAACATATTGCCAAACCATATGGTTCTAGATAAGTCATTTTGGTAATCTAATACAATGTCGTCTCTACTCCGCCAATAGTGATGGGGCACACTTCAAATTTTGGATAAGGTCCACAACTATGTCATACAACAATAGATCTTACCCATGACTACACCGCAACAAGATCATTTGCATCATCTAATAGCACTGACGCTCTCCATCCGCTCCATAGCACTGATGCTCTCCATCCGCTCCTTGAGCATACCAGTTTGCACTCCTGGCAGGTCATATGGCTAGTGTTGGCCCACATCACCGAACAGAGGTGGAGCCCTCCTCTTTGTAGACCCTTCTTTATCCTTCAAGCCCGATTAGGTATACTATCACAATCGCCATAGATTTGTGAGGTGGCTGAACACACCTTTTGCAACAATGGAGAAATAAATAAAGCGTGCAAGGAGTATTGGACTATAGGAGAGAGATGTTTAAGGATTACTTAAAGTTTAGAACTTTTTTCTTTTTTACTCCATGTAACAATAATAAAAAAATATGTAGTAACCTAGGCGGTATAAATAATTCAAAAATCTTAGCATAACAACAATCAAAATATCTAGAGATGTTGAATTATTCCTTAATTGGTTGTCAAAATAACATTTCTTACAACATTTCCGCATTCACTCAATGAAGTTACTTATCATTTTGAGAATTACCACTTTGTAAAAATATGGTTCAATTTTTCATTATTAAATGCACTTTATTCTATAAAATAAATGACTATTTTAAGTTAATATCAAACTAAAATATTATACATTATTTCAAAATAAAATATTCTATTTTTAGTTCAGAGTCTAAGTTGACATTAAAACTCGAGTTATTTACCAATGTCTTGTATGTTGTGCTATCATATTTCAAAAACCATAAAGTAAGTGTACCAAGAAATTTAGTGCTAGTGTTTCATTTTTTGATGTTGTTAACAAGAGATCTGTCAGCAGTTCGACACTAGTGGATGATCTAATGGTGGGTAGATATATTAAGTTGCTTTCTACTTATTACTTTTAAGATGACTTATTACTCCGTACAATGTGCAACGCCATTGTCATGTCATCATTTGCAGTGGCTAACTACATATGGTGTCCCATCATATTGCACATAACTAAAAAACCATTGATTCTTTTAGCTTTTCATGAAAGGAAAAAACATTGATTCTTTTAGCTTTTCGAGACACGGGGATGCAAACCCTATGTGTGTCTTGTAATGAAAATTGAAACACACATGATTATGATGAGTTTCACGATCTTTGTGAACTCATTTTAAGTTAAGTTCTTTGATTTTTACTTTCTTAAACTCTCAGCATGGTGTGCTACTTTTTTAATAGAAATGAAGAGAAGACGCCTCCACTTTTCTTAGTACTTCAAAGACGGTGGAGCATGATGTGCACAACAAAGGTCTTCTCAAGGCCAAAAGCAAGTCTCCTACTTTATCAGCACTTGTATTCCCCCATTAACACTTGTAGTGTAGGCGGCAACATTTTTTGATGCGCTACTCCACTTGTTAATTATAGAGACGCATAACACATTTTTGAGCGTTGCATTTGCGAGCCGAAGATACTTAAATACACGAACTATTCAAGCAAACAGTTTAGAGGGGGAAATCAAAATTCATTTTACTTTAGAGAGTGCAATGGAAGATGCATTAGGTTATATGTTTGCTTCTCTAGAGTCAACATAGTTCAAAATCATTGAGTGAGTCGATTTCCGACTTGTGGTGACAATTAAAATATGCATGTTGTTGTTTTTATTAATTTATGTACTTGCCATCTTAATCCATCCAACCATTCTTCTTAATATAAATATTAACTTTTTTAAGTACTTGTTGATTTTTCTTTATATTCTTTGTCATTTGAATATTTGTCTTTATATCTTTTGTCATTTGAATTAGAAATGATAGCAGCTCTGCAATTTTTAATGATTGAAGCTGAATGGAGATGCAGATTTAGAATTTTATCTAGAATAACACACAAATTATGTTACATGTGTTTGTAGAAGAAGAAGAAGAAGTTATTTATGCACCTCACTATAATGTAAATCAAAGATTCTCGCATAGACAAACTATTCATTTATGGAACCTCTTATTCATGTACTGTTTAACAACTATTTCCAACTGTTGAAACATATAACAAAAATATATAAAACCTTTGGTAAAAAAATGAAGATATGGTTGGAAATTGTAGAAGCCTATCACACTTATATTTTATTGTGATACTAAATTACTGATCATTATTTACACGCCCACTTTTCTAGTACATATTCTAAAAACAAACAAACATTTAAGGCCCATTTGTTAAATACATGTTAGAAATTTGTATTACTATCATATTTGTTTATATTGCAAAAAAATATTTTAATTGGTGTCTAAACTTATTATTTGTTGTTCGAGATCGTAACATGATAAGCTTTATCCTCAAACACTAAAGTAACTTTGAGTAGCATATCATGAAGTTACTATATTTATTAAATATTAAATGAAACATCTGTCTCAAGAGTGTTATGTTACGCTATCTTATGGTAAAAACAATACCAGACAAGCATATGCAATGATTTTCTATTCATGATTATTTTGATCATTCCTTCAAAATATGCAAATCTAAAGAAGTATTATTGATCTTTGTTCCCAACTACCTTCTTATGCTCCCCTAGGTGGAGGTTTAAATTGACCTAATGTTCATTTTATATGTGCTATGATATGACATGTATTGCCTCTATTGTGACTCAAGAGGAGGTGATTGCCTCATTGATAAATTTGTGACGTAAAGGAGGCATCCTTTCAAATGTGGACATACTATAGAAGTGGTCTCTAGATTTTTCGTTGATATTTTCCCACTTATTACCCTAGATGTCTCCAAATGTAGTACTGATACAATCTCATACAAGTTTTTTCGTGATGAGCTCGCTAGACTTCGCCATTTCCTTTAACACCTCTAGAAGAAGTAGACACACACAATTTTGTAGTCTAACAAACTCATCACGATCTTGTAGGTTGTGGCTTACCCATAATGCTTCATATTCCTTCATAGCTAATGGTTCTCAAGTGGGTTACATTATGGTTAGGGAAGGGGGAGGGGAGAGGGAAGTGATAAGAGAAAGAGAGAAAACATTATTGTTAATATCTTGTTGATACAATTGCTAACTTAACTAAATATGCTTAATAACATAGCACCTTTGAAAATCACATAATAAAACCCACTAGAACACACTAAAACTCATCCACATGTGAAGTAAATGAAATTCATATTCCAATATGTCCTCTTTACTTTTGAGTAGTAATTTTGTCTCCATTGCATTTACAATTCTTTTTCTTCGTTTTCTACTTTCTCCTATTTTGAGTTGGCTACTCCTTAGTCCTCAACGTTGGTTGCTACTCCTTAGTCCTCAACGTTGGATGTACACCACAACAAAGGCACGATGAGTTGTTGTTGAAGGAACATAAGCTATTGAAATGCCAAATATGACCAATTGCGCGGAGATAGCTTTGATTTTTGAAGTATGTAGTCAGCTGCATGGTTCTCAACTTTCTTCTCTGGCCATTTAGGAACTTCTTCCTTGTGTCTCTTTTATCTCCTAGGATATAGATTAACCACAAAATTGGCAAGCAAAAAAAGAGATAGATTAAGTAGTATCTTAGGGCAATCCTCAACAATGAGCTTTTATCATCTAGGATACATTAAGCACAAAATTGGTAAAAAAAAGAGACATATTAAGTAGTTTCTTAGAGCATCCTCAACAATGAGTGATGTTGCTAGATTAGTCCAACATGGAGCACAAAAAGAGAGAACGAGCATCACGTCCTCAATAATGATCGACATCGCTAGCTGACTCGAGTCCAACTTGGAGAATGAAAATATAAGAGAGTGGTCACTAGCTATGAGCGAATCAACAACCAATTTCTTGTGCATCGAAGAGATGTGAGAGTAAATGACGAGTCTGGTGCTTGTTTGACATATAAAGACACGAAAAGGGTATATTCTCTCTCTTTCTCTCCCATCTAGCTAACTTAATACGCTACATCAATTGTGCCACTAAGATTGTAAGACACTCTTAGAGACGATTGGATTTAGCTTTTTAATTTGATATTTGTATAGAAAGTAGAGTTATTCGATCTAGGCATTCTCAAGGATAGTTAAAAGTTGTAACCATAAGAGCTTTATAACCTTCTCATTAAACACTATAAGATTCAAAAGAATTTGCTAGGGTTTTATTGGCTCAAGAGGTTTCAAGCTTGGACTCTGCATTGTTCTCTTTTGCCAATGGACGTTTGGGCTTTAATACCATAGGTCCATTTCTCATGAGCTGGTGAAAAGGAAATGTCGATGAAGTTTTTGGCAACCTGACGAATTAAGTACTCTTAGCATCTTTTGTAAACTTAGTTGTGAAAAGCAAAAGATACATAAGCTTTTCTTGTTCCTTAAGATCCCAACCCATGAAGCCATCCTAGACCTTCTCATGGCCGACTCGGCAATGCCCACTCCTGTAACCTCCATTGAAGGCTTCATCTTCATCCTAGTTCGCTAGAGAAGGCCTTCAACAATGCTTTCTCAAGACCTCCTAGCGGTGTGTTGCGTGGTAGGTTCACATGTCCCTTGCATCCATGACAATTCTGACAAACAACAACCAGGTTATCATCTCGACTCGACTCCAGGACACATGTTCTTCGGTTGCATTGCCTATAGACAAGTACGTACATGCATATTTGGTGCATGCATATTTGGTGCAAGTACGTACATGCATATTTTGTGCCCGATGTATTTTGACCACTTGTGGATGATCTTGATTCATGTTGCTCTTCTAATATAATGTACATGAACACAAACAAACCATGAAGGTTGTATTCGCATCATCCACATTTATCGCCCACGTATAGAAAGTCCATTATCCTTTGGTCTTTGCTTCAAAATTCATGTAGTGATTTAAGGCGTGATTGAACCTTTGGGGGCTCAATTTTCTCTTCTTCCTCTATCCTCTCCTTTCCTCCTCCCTCCTTTTCTTCTTCCCCTTTTCATCCATGCCTAAAATTTGTAGGCGATCTTTCACCAAAAAAAAATAAAGTAACGCCTCGACAAGGAATTGCCTATATCAAAATCTTAAACTTGAAAAAGCATAAGAGAATATTTGGATAAAGGTACATTCCACCAGAAGTTCAGGATCTGGTCCATATAACAAACAACTCCCAACAAACTGGCCACAATGATGTTTCATGAGGTCATCATGATAAACTAATTTTCCACAAGGTTACCATACAACGGGCTAATGTCTTGCTATCATTTTTCCTCTTTTCAAGATAGAAGACACATTCGACTGCTACCAAGAATTTGGAGCGAGGAACAAATGCAAATGGAGATCAAAATAGAAATGATGTAAAGATCTCGATGTGGTTTTATGCGTAACATGCTATTAAGTTTAGACATGCAACTACCCGGAGCTACGTTACGCGGATACGGGATACGGATCTGCACGCGATACGGCGATACTCCGATATGCCAAATTTTCCAAAACACAGATACGGGGATACGTCAATATATATATAAATAAAAAATAAATCCACCAAAATTAAAAATAAGCACAGACCATAAATATTACATAACACAACATTGTTCAGGACATAACGATATAACGTTCAACGCGGTTCAAGGAAGGCATAACGTTCGTGCCATCAAGCCATCATTCAGACTTAGGTTCAGTTCGCAGACACAACGTAGCAACTAGATTAAGGACACGACATGGCGAAATGATAAAGCGATAATCGATAAAGTGATGATGCATGAACGGCACCGCCATGGCGTCATCCATCAATCAATCATCCTCGATGAGGGAGTTGATCCAACATCTTCAAGCTAGACCCGGTGCCCCAAGATCTTCAAGAACTCTCTCAAGGTCCGGCTCATCATGAAGATCGGCATGCTCAAGGAAATCAGCACCGCCCTCAAAATCAGCTTCAAAAGTATCAGCTCCAATATCCCACATTGCTGATGGACCATGCTTGTATTCCTCATTTTTCCTTGAAAGAAGACGCAAGTTACGGTGTGTGAAAACCAGATCCTCAAAGACGCGTGTGATTCTGACCTACAAAGTCAATTGTAAGTTTGCAATTAGGAGTCAAACCAGGAGGCAAACAATAAGAAAACAACAATAAGAGATAGAACCAGAACCTGTTTCTCAAGGAACTATGGATCAGCCCATAGGTACTCCAATTTCTCTCACAAGAAGATGATGCCGGCTGCCCAAGTAATCTAAATGCCAACTTCTTCTTCGAGCGAGAATGAGCATGAATTGCCCACCATTGCTTTGGATCCATATAAGCTCTATCCTCAAGTGAATCAAATGAATTGAATCCAGGTCCAAACAAAGAGAAATTAGCATATTGTTGCTTGACCCTTTTAATTCTTCACCGAAAAATACCTTCCAAACAAGCATTTCTCATTTCAAATCTCCTCATCATTGTGTGGGGCTTGTCGGTTTGGAACCTCACCGATCCATGCTTCAGTGTAGTACTTGGGATTTAGTGAGTGTGCCAAGCAGTGCAAGGGGGTGTTGCTTTTTGTCCAACGGCTCACCAAGATGTCTTGCACAGCTGAGTAAAAGGTGGATTCTTCATGTGCCTCTTTCCCTTCATGACGATAGATCACATTCTTCACCTTTTCTATCATTGTGTCCCACATTTCATATATCAAGTGGAGGCATGGCTTGTCGATCACCGCCCGCACCATAGAATAGATAGGATCTGAAACCGAGAAAATAGCGCACCTTATCCCACCACACATCATTCACAATCTTGTCCTTCACAAATTGGGCCGACCAGGATTATCCTCCCGTAGGCGACCACTTTTCGCTCACTACCATCATTGAAAGAGCATCTTTATAGCAACAAACCTCTTCAACATCACAACAGCAGAGGCAAATCTTGTATCGGCAATGGCAAGGAACTTCTTGCTATACTCATTGAACATGGACACCTCATGGAGTGATTCATGATGAAATTCTTTATACGGCATCTCCAATGATCTCACCGATCCACTGGAATTCATCATAAAGCTCATCCTCAATGTCCCTAGGAGCACATATGTTCTTCAAGCCTAGGTTCAGAGTATGCACAACACATGGGGTCCAAAATATGAGGGTGCTTCGCCAACAATTATACCAGTAGCCTGCAATTGGCGTGATTATCATGATCACTTGCACAACATTTTGTGCCCCAACCTCATCAATGATAGCTAGCATCTTCTGAAATGTATTCCTTGGTCTTGGATATTCCTTCGTGTTGAATGCTTTAAGAAACATTGGACCATCTTACATCACGACCAAGAAATTCAAGAGTGGCCGCCTTTGAGCATCCGACCAACCATCCGATACTATACTCACACCTTTAGAATTCCATGTTTTGATGGGCTGCAGCAATCTCTCAACATGAGTCTTCTCTTGCACAAGAAGAGTTGTCCTCGACTTGTTGTAGCCGAGGGACATATCCTCCAATTGGATGATTGGCAGCAAACATGAAAGCCTTCAAATATGGGTTACGTGCAAGATTAAAAGGTGCTCATTGTGTAGAACATCCTAGCTATCAGTTCATCAAGGCTACGGACTTCTAGATTGAAGCTAGACTCAATAGCTGAAACACCTTTCCTCTTCCTCATGTTCAAATTGCCCTCGCTTGGAAGTGGACAACTCTAGGCATGGCGAGAAATTTCAGCTTGCAGTTGTTCAAGAACATGAACAGTCACCACTGACAAAATGAAACCCCAAAGCCAGAAATCTTTAAGAGATGTGCTTTAACTCTAGAGTAACTTCCTGAACTCCTTGTCACAAAGTCTACATTTCATCTTTGTGTTGCCACCTGACCCTTTCCACATCTCTCAAGAATCCGAACATACCTCCATAGGGGCTTCTTGTCATCATCATCCGCAGGAATCACACGGCGTAAGCCAAGACTTGTTGTGCAAGAGCAGGATTGTTGGCAACAGGAAACCCTCCACTTTCACCACCATCAAGATGCGTACATTTGTACTAGTCGTCATCGATCTAACACAAGGAGAAATAGACACCGAGCAAACAAATCAACACATGGGAAGATAGATCTGAGAAGGGAAGAACTAGAGGAGGCAGAGGACTCACCACGGAAGGGGAAGGAGGCAGACGGTGGCGGGCGGGGTGACAGCTAGGAGCAACGAGCGTGGGAGGGAGTAGGAGGAGGCACGACAGTGGTGGCGGGCGGGAGCCGGGACGGCAAGGAGCGACGCCGACGGCGGCGTTCGCGAGTCGGATCTACGAGAGCAGCAGGGGCTGTGCAGTGCGAGAGGCGGTTGCAGCTGCGTGAATGGGGATGGGAGGGGGGCACGGCTGAACAGAGGACCTTTATACGAAGCGATTGAGTGGTTTTAGGGTTTGAAGGTATCCCACAGGTATCCGAAGGTATCCCACGAGTATCCGAATTATGTTTATTATTTAAAAACACTGAAATTGGCCGATACGCCTCCGATACGTATCCGGACGTATCCGAGGAGTATCCGTATCCGATACGTATCCGATAGATACGTGAGTTTTGCGGGTTATCCGTGTATCGTAGCCCAGGAGGCTTTTTATCATGTTGTAAAATCCACGAAGTTGTATATAATACTACACTTGACATTGCCAGCACTGATACATAATTGTCTTCTTGTACAGTCTATGTAAAATATGAATAAAACAAAGCTACATTGTGGAACAAAAAGGGTAAATTTAACTGACTAGGATGTTCTGGTACAGAACCATGATGAATCTTCTTCAGATCTGCAGTCGAGGCTCCAGGAGATTGCAACCTGGTAACGCTCAGTTTTCATATTTTCCCCAGATTTTTGTATTTATTACATAACATGATTACTGTTGCATTAATAATGGAGGTCTCTCCAAAACAATGCTGAAGAATCAGATGCCAGTGAGCTAGATCAGTTGGAGAATCTGCTGAGAAATGCTTTGAGGGATACAAGATCCAAGAAGGTAGGAAAATAGAACTTTTCTAGCTGCCCTTGTGCCTGATTTATGTTAAGATCACTCAAAATTGTGAGGTTTTGGGTTCCTGGTTTAGCATGTCAAAGCTTTAGCATTGTCACTCCTGGTTATTTTGCTATCAGTCTTTTTATCTCAATCTGCGTGTTACAACTTGGCACATATTTGGTAAAATCAATATTTTTTATCTGGTGGTGTATGGTTTGTTAATGTTCTATTTAACCACTTTATTCCCAGTTGTTTTGGTGATCTGGGGATTTTCATTGGGTCTTGTACCCAAAAAAAAAAAAAGTTCCGTTCAGCAGATACTGCTATCTTCCGATCCAGTGTTTGTCTTGACGAAGATTTAGATGACCACTTATTCAGTATGGCAAGGGCCAAAAAAAAAGTCTGATAATAAGTTTTCCTGGAAATAGCATTGGAATGGGCAAAACTGTACCATTAGCCATGCTGCTACTGAACAAGTGTGAGCGATCTAACCTCAATGCAGAAATATCAGGTCCTTGCACAAAACCCTTGTCAGAGAACTCGTCCTTTTGGGCACAAGTATTGTAGAAAACTAGGAACCATCGCAAGGTGGCCTTGATGTCTTCGCCTGACTTTTATTCTGAATAAGCTTTCAGTGACACGAAGCGTATTATATATGTTGCATTTTCTGGATTAGCACTGGTAACGAGATACCCATGAGCCTTGTGATCTTGTTTGTGCATGCCTGAAATGATCAGTTAGCTAAACCACAGGATGTTAATGTTCGTCGTTCTGAATAACTGGTAAAAGAAATTAAGTCCCCCTGGGTATGCTAATCTCTATACTTTGTTATGGTGATCAGATGCAGATGTTGGCGAAACAAAACTCCGGAGCAAGTAAGAGCGGACAGAGGAGTCAGGTGCAAGGAACGCCCTGAGAATGGAATTGCGCTGCTGGTGTGAATTGAAGGAATCCCAGGAACCCCCCTGGCCCCCTCGCGATCAGTAGTTGCACTGATTGTGTCTTTTGACTCTTTGTAAGACTACTCCATCATGGATGTCAAATGGCCAACCCGTAGTGCCCCCACTGTCCCTTGAGGGGATTGTTGTGCAGACTACCTCATGGCAAACGATTGATGCTGTAACTGAACAGATTAATGCATGCATGACGAATCTCTGTGTAGTAGCTAGTGAATAGTTCGATCTAGCAAACATATGGTTTTGCCGGGTTTTTTCTTTTGGAGTGATGCCGCCAAAGCCTGGCTGGGATATCTGCGCTGATGCATTGCAGTCTTGCAGAACTGCTGTGCGTGCTTTGTTGAAAATTGAAACGTGGATGCAGCAGCAGCAGCTTGGTGCTTCGATGCTGGGCCACTTTGGTGTTATAGGATGCTAATTGGTCTTTAAGCTTTGCCTGAACAAATCCTGTTCTTGTGAAGATTTACACGATGCTAGCGTCTGAAACAAGAATGTTGTCGCGAGAACTGAGAAACCTATTTAATTTCTGGTATTCTGAAAAGACATCGAGTGATGCATCATCGGGGGAGAAATTGGTAAGGTTCGGGGGAATGGAAGAACATCTACTGACCTGACCTTGCAAGTTGCAACTCACCCAAGCCGGCCGCAGCTGCAACGACGTTCGTAGCGGCGCGGCGGGCGGCGAACAGCCGCCGCGCGCGTTCGTGAAGGTGCAGCCGGCGGCGACGCGCGCGCCTGCACGCGACGGAGGAGGAGGGAGCCGATCGTAACCCACACGGCCGCTCCATTTACGTGCGTGCGTGTAGGCGGCGGGTGGGTGTATAGGAGCGGTGCGGCCGGGCACGGGCGGCGGCGAGCGGTGGCCGGACGAGTCGCGGGGCGACACCTCACCGGCCGCGGCACATGGACGCGATCGATGCCCCCGCGCCGCTTTCGTGTCCAGGTGCCGTCGCGTAAAGAAAAGCTTTGGCTCCCCCTTGCGTTCTGGCCCCGCAGCTCGACACGTCCTTCTATGAGCACATCTAATCTTCTATCAATTCGCTACTATAAATTTCTAATTAATCTAGTCTAGTCTAGTCACGTATTTCCTGTTGACGAAATTTCTAGTCTGTAATTCTAGTATAGTATTTCTCGTCAGCTGGTGGTTCAGTCTGACAATTATGTGTGCGATCAGTATGAGGCGAGAAGTAATACTTAGGGTTGTGCTTAGGTTGTACTTCCCTGTGAACATTAGACTACTACATTTCTATTTTCTACACTTTGATGATCCGTTGGAATTTGCATATCTGTTATTGTTCAATCATTGGGGTGGCGACATAATCACTTGAATTGGTGCAATGCTACGACGAAGAAGTTCATGATTAAAAGGAAACAAGACGACGAAGTTCTGTCCCCTGATGAGTTCTGCATGCTTCAGTGAGGCTGAGGACAAGGAAATACTTGTGGTTCTGAAGCAACGAAGCTGCAGCTTGAAAGACGACACACATTTTTTGCAGGCCGCGATCTTATTTAACCGTATTGTTGGGGTATTATGTAATGTAACGTATCGATTAGATTTTCTCGTGTTTGGTAATGAAATTCCTGTGAAATCCGCCATGTCTCGTCTTCCTCGACAGTGTAAATGAAAATGTTCCAAAAAAAAAACAGAGTATACAAAATAAAAAAAAGCAAAACGGGAAAGACATGTTGGGTCATACGCTTGGGCTGGGCCGCGCTGGTAGGCCTACTCTGGCTAAAAAATCTTCACGGGCATACTCGCTTCGGCAGTCATTCTCCCCAACTGGTGAATCGCAGCCGCCCCCTCCGCCACCGCCGCCGCCGCCATGGCCGTGGTGCTCCTCCGACGACAGCTCCTTCCTTTCCTCCGCGCAGCCTCCCCGCTCCCCTTCGCTGCGCACCACCGCGCCCGCCTCCTTGCCACGCCCCCCGCCCCATTCTCCCTCGAGGAGTACCTCGTCGCCGCGTGCGGCCTCGCCCCAGATCAAGCCCGCAAGACGGCAAAGAAGGCGTTCGATGGAGCATCCAAACCGAGGAAGAAGGCATTTGAGGACCTCTCCTGGTCCCGCCTCAACTCCGCCTCCAACCCCGAGGCCATCCTTGCCCTGCTTTCTGGCGCCGGCCTCTCCCGCCGACATCGCCGCCGTCGTCGCTGCGGACCCGCTGCTTCTCCGGTCATTGCCCAAGAACATCGGCCCCCGTCTTCTGGATCTCCGCGACCGCCTCGGTCTGTCCACTCCCCAAATCCTTTGCTTCCTCTTGGTCGGCTCACACGCTCTCCGCGGCTGCGACGTCGGTCCAAGGCTCGAGTTCTTCATCTCCCTCCACGGCTCATTCGAAAAGTTCATCCACATGATGAAGAAGAACAGCAGAATCCTATTGTCCGATCTTGAAAAGGTGGTCAAGCCTAACGTCGCGTTTCTTCGGCAGTGCGGCCTAAGTGTTCGAGATATTGCCCAGATGTCCTTAGTCAAAAGGAGCGTGCTTAGCTTCAGCCCAGAGCGTGTCAAGGAGGTAGTGCTGCGTGCAGACAACCTTGGGGTGCCTCGCAGCTCGCAAATGTTCTGGCAGGCGATGTTGGTTGTCGCACATTGCACCAACGAGAATATTGCTGCCAAGCTCAAAATATTGAAGAGTACCCTTGGTTGTAAAGTTTCCACAACAGTGTCCAAGATGCCAAGCATTGTAGGACTATCTGAGGAGTATCTTCAACGCAAGATTGCATTCCTGATCAATGAGGTTGGACTGAAGCCGCAGTACATTGTTGGAAAGCCTGTCCTGTTTACATTAAGCCTGGAGAAGCGGATGATACCCCGGCATTGTGTCATGAAGGTCCTGCAGGAAAAGGGGTTGCTAAGTAGCAATGCGAGTTTTTTATCATTAGCTGTACCTGGAGAAGAGGCTTTCAAATCGAGGTTCATCGACTGTCACAAGGACTCTCTTCCTGGGCTTGCAGATTTTTATGCTACCGCTTGTTCTGGTGTTGTGTCCTCTAGTCTCTAGAATCTAATTTTAACACCTTGAATTGTTCAAATCCATTTTTAATTATATGGATGGTGACTCAACTCACCCTTGTTGGCAATACAAACACTAATGATCTTGGACTACGCATAGACCAAGTTTGTTTTATGGTTTCTGCATACAGCCTAGAGAGGCGGCTAGTGCCCTGGCATTGTATCATGAAGGTCCTGCAGGCAAAGGGGTTTCTGAATAGCAATATGGGCCTGCACATAAAAGCTCAAATTGGAGGGTAGACTTTCAAATTGAAGTTTATCGACTGTCAGAGCTCACAAGGACTGTGTTCTTGGTCTTGCAGATGCTTATGCAACCTGTGCTGGTGTAGTGTTGTGCCTTCTAGAGTCTAGTTTCAACATCTTGAAATGTGTAAGTCCTTTTTTAATTTCTAGACTAGATGAATTGTAGAAGTGCAACTATACATGGTGTAGGCTCGCTCAATTCTTGGTCTCTGCTATAGAATCACTAGTGATCTCTGACTATCATAGTCCATGTTTGTGTTAAGGCTATCTATGAAGGAAGTGGTTTGACTAATTCTGGTGCCCTACTGAGCATGTTTTTTAAAGTCAGTTCTTCTATCACATCACATGTTTGTTAGTCAGTTTTTCTACCATCTTCTACAAGTGAGGTTGGAATGGTTGGGATTGTTCTATCACATTTTTGTTTACTATTTATCTTAGTCGTGGTAATCTTTACATCTGTTGCACCATATGGTTTAAAGCTACTGAGTTTACAACTTTACGTTGTTCAGTCTCTCTCCCTTGCTCATTCCTGGCTTGCCAGTGTGAAATGGTGGAACATTATTGGCTTTGTGGCGTCCTCCTTGAAAATTGAAATCATATTCGAGCTAAGGCTAGAGTAGATATGCTTTAGGGTGCCCCACCAAAAATGAGAGAAGTTGTGGCAGAAGCATATGCGCAAGAAGTTAGCACTGATGAGTTCTGTCCCCTGATGAGTTCTGCATGCTTTTCAGTGAGGTAAAGGGAATACTTGGTGGTTCTGAAGCAACGAAGCTGCAGCCTGAAAGACGATATATGTTTTGCAGACCGCGATGTTGTTTAACCGTTTTGCTGGGTTTGTATTATGTAACATAGCGATTGGAGTTGCTGCGTGTTTGCTAATGAAATCCCTGTGAGTTGGAGCAGGGCATCACCTGCAGTGTTTGGGATATATAGAACTGCGCTCCTCTGTAACTCTGTGGGCTTCCTTCTCAACTGTGATGTACTGAATACTGTGCGTGCCCTTGATTTCTGTAGTAACCATGGATACATGTTCAATCAAAGAATGAAATTGAATTAGATTAGCTATTAGCGGATTAAAATAGGAAGTTGAAGCGGTTAATTAAATTGTGCATGACCACAGATTGGGGTATTATGCCTCGAAAAGCTTTGGTGGCAAAGGAAAACAAAGACTAAAAAGGGTATGCAAAGTGATTGGCATCGAATCATCGATACGAAGTGTCTGGCAAGCTGAGGACCAGGTTCCCCTTGATTTGCACCAACTGAAGGAATATATGCTGATGAGAACGTGAATTAGCATTATCGGATGCCTCAGCATTGATCCAAGTGTCGATCCTCACTCGTTCACTCAAGCTGGTGGTTTCACATCACCTGGCTCCCTATGGCTACTACCAACCACTACAAAACGAAGAAAAGAAGGTTGATACTTACCGTGTTAAACTCCTTTTTATAATGAAAAACTTGTTGTACACATCTTTATAAAAAATCCGTGAGGAATTGGAGGCACAGCTCCTCCAGGCAACACCGGCTGTCGCCGACAGACGTGACGACGATCCACAACGCGGTGCCCGTGCGTAAGGGAACAGAGATCGATGAGCCTTCGATGCATGAGCACGACGACCGCGGCGTCGACGCTCTTTTCTCAGATGCAACACCTGCGGACCAGAATGTGGGGACACCACAAGACGTGGTGCCAGCAGACACGGCGCCGGCCCCGGACACGTGGTCGCCAATAGGGCACCATGAATGGTGTCGATGCTTTCACTGCTGGACGCGTTGCTCCCGCCGAAGCGGCCCGTCGCATCCGCCTAAAATGCACCTTCGACATGAAGACCGTGCGTCGGAGCGCTCGTCTGGTAAAGAAGCCGGCAATGCGAGTGGTGCAATGTGTGCAAAGGAACTGTCGGGCCTCTCATCGACAAGCTGGCCCCCTCGAGGAGGTGCTATGTGAATTCATCAGCTTGTTCCACGGCCCACTGCCGGTTCACATTGTTGATGCCATGAACGTGATCCTCGACCTCGATGATGAAAATTCCGACCTACTACACGAGGCCCTCCTCTAGCCGGGGCATCGGTGGCGGACCTGGCTCCCCTTAACAAGGAGGATTGATGTTACCAACCGCTACAAAATGAAGAAAAGAAGGTTGATACTTACCGTGTTAAACTCTTTTTTTAATGAAAAACGTGTTATACACATTTTTACAAAAATCTAGAGCAAATTCCCTCTATATCATTGCTACTGAAAATTGCAACTCATCTCTTGTGTGCCATCCAAAATTAGCTCGTTCTCTGTATGTCATCAGTTGTATTTTTTATCCTCTATGTGTCATTACCGTTAAAAGACACTAACAGAGCTGTTAAAATAGTATCACCCTACGACGTAACTACCGGAAAAGACCTCTGAATTACAAATAGTATTTAATCATATTCGAGCTAAAGCTAGGGTAGATCTGCTTTAGGGTGCCCCCACCAATTAAAAAAGTTGTCTCCACTTTGAGTTGCCTTAGTACGTTGTGAAGTTGACATCCACGAGGGTCTCTCAGCAGCGAGGTACGGTGGCGAGCTAGAGGTCAGTCACTGTCGCTTTTGATCAGTAACTAGAATCGAAGCGCTAGCACTCTCCTTTATAACAGCAAGCTGAGACCACCTGCACTGGGTCTTTTTCCGTCTCTCCTGAAGGAGACGGATAAAGGATTCCCCACCCCTGCAGCGGTCTCTCCAGGAGCCCTTCCTCCAGATCCAGGAGGCGGCCTTCCTCCAGCGGCCACTGGCGCGGGCCCGGCTCCTCAACATCCGCGAGATGTGCCGCTGCGGCGGCTGGAGCTCCTTCGCCCGCCACGGGAGTGGCCCGTGTTCCCCGCCGCCGACCATCGCCCGCCCGCCGCCGGACTAGGAAGGAGCTCGTCGCCGGGAGCTCGCGCCCGCCCGCCGGAGGAGCTCCGTCGCCACGCCGCATCCCCGCGTGTCCGGCCCACCATGGCTGCGGGGGAGATCCGCCGGAGTTGCGGGAGGGGAGCTCTAGTGCCTCCCGATCCGCCTGTGCTCATCGAATCGAGGTGCCACCGCCGGTAGTCTGGGCCGCCGCTGCCGAGGGAGGGGAAGGGTGGAGGTGGAGGAGGGCCGTGCGCCCGTGCCCCGCCTCGGGCGTCGGCAGGGAGGAGGCAGGCGGGGGCACAACCGGAGTTGGGAGAGCGCCTCCCTGCTCGAGCTCGACGGCCCAACCGCCGTGCAAAGCGAGCAGGCACAGGGGAGAGCCGTCGCCGGAGAGGTAGGAGGGCGCGCTGCCTCCTCACTTCGCCGCCGAGCTCGCCGGTGGATGGGAGGAGAGAGGCCGACGCTGCCTCATCACTCCATTGGCCGTGCCGCCCTCCGCGGAGACGGATCCGGCGCCGGAGCACTGGGAGGCAGGAGGTCGGGGCCGTCAGAGCAGGTGGAGGGAGAGGGTGCGGCGCGGTCGAAAGGGAAGGCGGGGGCGCGGTCCGAGAGAGAAGGGGAACGAGGGAGGGAGGTGGAAGAAAAAGAGAGAGAGAGGGAGGGAGAATGACGTGTGGGGTCCATCATTTGTAGTTGGGATAGAGAAGAAATATAAAAGAGTGATGGGTGCGGGAGAAGTAGATATAAAGAAAAGAATCTCACTGATTGGGTAAGAATATTCTGTTTTAAAGGAGAATATGACGGACGACGAGTGTGGATGGTCTGATCCCTTCCTTCCTCGCGACTCCTCCCATGCAGCCGTCCCCAGACGTTCTTTCCTCGCTCCGATCCGTCCGATCGAGCGAGCTATAGTATGTTATTTAAGGATCATAAAACTTTTGATGAAACCTCACTGATCCTATAAGAAATAACCAATATCATTGTTAAATGAATATAAGTAGGATTATCTTTCCTTGATCATTATGCCAACGCATGAGAGGGCTATCGAAAAAAATGGAGGGGCTATATGATTCCAAAAGAAAATGGAGAATATACCATTCTTAATGGGCAAAATTGTCCGCTTGATAATAGTAGGCATACTCCACCACGCACAGTTCCACCCCAACGCTCTCTTGAGGTACGGTTCTACCCCAAACTCGCCTTCTCCAACTCGCCAGGACCCAGCGCCACCATCTCCAAAGACAAGGTCGCCTCCCTGAAGTGTCACGAGCGCCCTCGTGTGGTTGGCTGCACAAAGTGATAAGATGACCGTGTATTTGCTAGAGGTGAAGTTACCCCACTACTAGCGAAACAACCTTCTGTATCGGTTGAGAACCTCCTTTAGTACCGGTTTCCAAACCGGTATTGTCCAGTCGGTACTAATGTGAAGTCACATTAGTACCAGGTGGGGAAACCGGTACTAATATGTACATTAGTACCGGGTGGAGATAGGCCCGGTACTAATATGTTTGTTGCCGTCCAGCATCCGTCCCCTTCTCTCCCTCTTTCTTTTCTTTTCTTTTCCCACTGCTTTCTCAATCACAAATTCACAAAAACGCATTCTCAATCATATGTTCACAATCACACAGATCCACAATTCCACAAATTCTCAATCATACATTACAATCATTGATATTACAACAAGAGATATGAATCAATCTCAATCTCACACGGATTTAGTCACAAATTTCCCACAATCATAGATCTTACAACAAGAATCAATCTCGATCTCACACAGATTCAGTCACAAATTTCCGAACACAAACACACATTTCTCACCACAAGAATGAATCACAAAATCAAAGACAAGCAAGAACCTGAGAACCCCTGATCCCGCGGTGGAGGAAACCCCTGATCCCGCTGCAAGAACCTGAGAAGCCCTTGGCCAGCCGCATGGCCGCCGGGCCCGCACCACCCTCCAGGCCGCCGGAGCCGTGCCGGCCACCGGATCCACGCTGGCCTCCAGGCCCACGCCGCCGTCGGGCCCGCACTGCCGGCCAGAGCCGCACGCTGCGCCTCTGTGCCCGCCGCCACCGCCGAGCCAGACCGACCGCAAGGCCCACACCGGCCGCCGAAGTCGCACCGGCTGCCAGGCCCGTGACGCGCTCCAGCTCCAGCCCCCCCAGCTCGGCCGGTCTCTAGGCCCACACCGGCCACCAGCTCGATCTGGATCTGTACGAGAAAGACAAGAAAGAGAGAGGTGAGGAGATGCAGAAGTGAGAAAGAAGAGGAAGGAAAATGAATGGCCGGTAGAGGGAGAGATGAGAGGCTTTTTTCTAAGTGTTGGGAAGGTGTCCGTGAGGTGCGTGGCCACAGGCATTAGTACCGGGGTTTCTTTAGCCCCGGTACTAATGTGCCTATATTAATACCAGGGCTAGTTCCCACCCGGTACTAATGTGGTTTGCCACATTAGTGTCAAAGCTAGCTCAAGATAATGTGGGCACATTAGTACCGGGGCTAGCTCCCACCTGGTACTAATGTGCTCTTATGGGAGCGCGGCGGGGCTCTCCCACATTAGTACCGGTTTTTATTCACATTAGTATCGGGTGCTAAAATAACTGGTACTAATGTGAATTTGTCTTGGGACGAAAGCCTTATTCCCTAGTAGTGCCCCATGGTCTTCTCCGCTGCACCCTGTCCCCTCCAGTCCTCCGCTCTCTCCCTCGTGTCTACTCCTCCTTCGCCGCCACTACACCACCGCGACACGAGCGGGGCTTGTTTAGACGACAACGGGCCGACGGGCGAGGACGACATAGAAGGTGACATCGGAGAAGAGGATGGTGCTGATGATCTTGTAAAGGAAGGGGAGGTCGACGCGGAAGGAGAACGAGAGCAATGAGCTCGAGGGCGGCCATGGCCTGGTCTCCCCGGCGGCGGGTTCGGGAGGAGTGGGTGCAGGGGAGGGAATGGTGGGGAACCAGTCCACTCGATTCGGTGGCGCAAAGCTCAAATCGACGATGGCCGAATTCGATTTGGTGCTATTGAAGATCAATCGGGGTCGAATCAACTACTGCAAAATCGATTTTGGCGGTGGTGGGCTCGGTGTGGCGGTTGGAGGAGGTGAGCGGAGGAGGAAGCCGGTCGCCACCGGGATGGCGTGGTGTTGGAGGAGGGAGGCGAAGGTGGTTGCCGAGGATGGGGCACACCGCAGCGGTGTCGCTTGGCGTGGAGGCGGTGATGTGGTGATGCAATGGAGTTGACGGCACCGCCGGGAGGCCCGAGCTCGAGCCGTCGGAGCAAATGGAGTGTGGCACAAGCAGGAGTGCTGGCGACGACAACAACGTTGTCGTCGTGGCGGCACGCTCATAGGAAGGTGGCGCGATTCTTCACAGAGCCGTGCAAGCCTCAGACATCGAAACGGATCTCACTGCTGCTTCTAACAAGCTGTGCTAAGGCTCTACTTTTGCATTCCGCAAGTCTGGCTTAGGAGGTATGCAGGCTACCAAACAACACCGAGCTGCACTATAGGAGCCTGAATAGGAGATAGCCACCCTACCAATCACACCCTATGTACATGGGTCGGCTCATAGGTCGGCATGGGCTTGGGCATGGTGATCACGTTCTAGCTCATCTCTTTAATTTCTCGTTCCAGGCATTCAGAGGCTGTAGGTAGCTGGTTGTGGTTGAGAACGAAGAAGTCAAACTAAAATCAATGAATTTTGAGGTGAAAGTGCCGGAGTCGTCATTTGTGGCGCCGAGCGAGCCGACACCGAGGCAGGAGCTCTGGTTGTCTCCCCTGGACCTCATGTTGGCCAATAGAGGCCACACACCAACGTTCTACTTGTCCCACTCTGACGACACTGCCGCGCCCGATTTCTTCGACGTGGCCAGGCTCAAGGATGGCCAAAACCTTGGTGCCTTTCTTCCCACTCGCCGGCCGCCTCGGCGTTTGGCAGCGGTAGAGTAGAGATCGACTGTAACGGCGAGAGCGCACTCTTCGTTGTCGCTCGCTCTGAGATCACGGTCGACGAAATCAAAGACGACGTCAAGCCGTCGTCGGAGCTAAGGAAGTAGCAAAGTCGTTGTTCCACTCATCAAGCCATCGTCCGTTGAGTTGCCCGTACAGGTCTGCAGCTTCTTGTAAATATATTAGTGCTTCCATGCTTCCTCGATCATATATGTCAATTTGCATTGGTAATGGTATATGATGTTTGCGTGTGTAGAGATTACTAAAGACCTTACAAAACAAGACGTATACAGAGATTATTGGATTAGCTCACTAGAGTTTTTGAGTTGATTTTTACTCAGATGATACATCATATATTCTGATGTTTGGCTACATATTCTTTTAAAACATGTGCTGCTTTGTAATATTTTGATCTGAAGCATTTCTGCAAAAGAATGTCTGAAGTCGGAATATAATCTCATTATCTAAAAAAATGATGTCTACGTGTGTGGATGCATATACATATGTAGCTCCAGTTGCTGATAGCTATCAAGGGAGAAGAGGACAGGGTAGCTGCCCACGCTCGTTTTTTGTAGGTGGCCTGGCGTGTTGCCCTGTGGAGAGAAAAGAGCAGGAGGTAGGTGCCAACAGGAAAAAATAATGAGAGTTATAGCGATGATAGAGATAGATGAGGAAATAGTTTAAACTTTGAGAGGGATTTCTTTGTAAACGATGAGATCAACTATATACTTTTCGAGGTTTTTTTTACGGTGCTTGTTTAGTACTCGGAAGTATCCAGAAATACCAGAAAGTGTCAGGTGTTTTGATTTTTTCCACCACCTAATTAATTAAAAATTGAACTAATTAAGAAAAGAGCATTATGATAATATATTCTCTCCCCTCTCTCTCAAGTTGCCGCGTAAATGAGGAATTGAGCAATAAAATAGGGAATGGTCACGAGCAGATCAGATTAACCATACGAAATTATTCATATATCTTCTTTAAATTAAAAAAATATTAATTAAAATTTGTTGTGGGTCTTACCAAATTAGTACTTCCTCATAGGAACTTCATAGTACTTCCACCGTCGGATTTCGTCATATGGACGGCTCATAAAAAACAAGCACTCTAAAATTTCTCTTTTCGAGTTACATTTTGGAAACAAATTTCAAACTCAAAACAAATATTCATGTTTGGATTTTGTGCTGTTACATCAGCCGCTAGCGGCAGCACATGGGGCAGATTTTTTTCCCTTTATCTTTTTTCATTTCTTTCACAAATCTTTGTTCACAAATTTCTTCTCCAATATTTTGTTCCAGAGCTAACTCCAGCTGCACGCGGCGACCACATTGTTCAATTTGCACTGCTTCCGTCTCATCCATGCAAACACCTTCAAATCTTCAACCTGTCGAGTACGTACAACGCAGTATTGTATTTGATTCTGAAATCTTAATTCACACCAAAATATGGTAACATAATTCATTAAATATAATTTGTTCCAGCGAAGTATTGTAATTGATTCTGAAATCTCAATTGTGAAGTTGACAGCCACGAGGGTACTGTGGCGAGAGGTCAGTCGCAGCTGCTGGCAGCTGGCAGCTGGCTAGGATTAGCCCGGTGACAAACCCACGGCGAGATGGCTGCACTGGACTGTGTACGTGTCGCTTTTGATCATCAGTAATTGGAATCGAAGCACTAGCGCTCTCTCCTTTATAACAGCAGGCTCATCTCCCTTCCTTCCTCGCACCTCCTCCCATTACTTGGAATTTCCCGCGAAGAGCCAGCCAGCAGCCGTCTTGTACGTTCTTCCTCGTCTCCAATCCGGCGTCCGATCGAGCGCGCCGGCCGCCTCCTGTGTGCCGCTGTGCAAGGTGAGCGTCTCAGGCGACCAGAGCACCAACCTGACTCCCACTGTCATGGTGACCACGTTCTGGTTCATCTCTTTCTCGTTCCAGGCCTGGAGACGCGAGGGGAAGCACCGATGGATTTCGATGTGAAAGTGGTGGAGTCGTCATTTGTGACGCCGAGTGAGCCGACACCGAGGCAGGGGCTCTGGTTGTCTCCCCTGGACCTCGTGTTGGCCAATGGAGGCCACACACCAACGTTCTACTTGTTCCACTCCGATGGCACTACGCCCGATTTCTTCGACGTGGCCAGGCTCAAGGAGGCTATGGCCAAAACCTTGGTGCCCTTCTTCCCGCTCGCCGGCCGCCTCGGCGTCGATGGCAACGGTAGGGTAGAGATCGATTGTACCGGTGAGGGTGCACTCTTCGTTGTCGCTCGCTCTGGCATCATTGTTGACGAGATCAAAGGCGTCAAGCCGTCGCCGGAGCTAAGGAGACAACTTGTTCCGCGCATCGAGCCATCGTCCGTTGTGTTGACCGTACAGGTCTACAACTTCTCCTCGTCATATGTTAATTCCCATTGGTACATGATGTATGTCTGTGTGTGGATCACTAGATCCACTGCTTAACTGCATTGCAGGTGACGTTCTTCAAGTGCGGAGGGGTGGTGTTAGGGACGGCCCTCCACCATGCCGCCATCGACGCCATGAGCGCGTTCCACTTCTTCCAGACATGGTCGGCCTTCTCCAGGGACGGCGAATGTGCCGCCGTGGAGCCCCCCTGCCACGACCGCACCCTCCTGCGCGCACGGTCCCCGCCCACCGTCGACCCCAACGCTCTCCACGTTCTACCCCAACCTCACCTTCTCCGACCCACCAGGACCCGTCGCTAGCGAAGTCTTCACCATCTCCAAGGACCAGGTTGCCTCCTAAAGCGCCTCTGCGGTGGCGCGAGCACGTTCTGTGCCGTGAGCGCCCTCGTGTGGCGGTGCGTGTGCATCGCACGTCGGCTCCTGTCAGATTCTGTGGCACACCTCACCTTCCTGGTCAACATCCGGCACCGGATGAGGCCGCCCCTCCCAAAACGCTACTTCGGCAACGCGTTAGTCAGGGCTGTCGCTGCCGCTACCGTGGAGGATATCACCTCGGAGGCGTTGGCGTCCGTCGCTAGCCGCATCAGAGGCGCTATCAGTCGGGTGGACGACGAGCTGGTGCGGTCCGTGATAGACTACTGCGAGATGGCAGGTATGGGCAGCCCGTCATCGGCGAAGGGCACCTTGCCGGAGACCGTGCTGATTGGTACCAGCTGGCTGGGCATGCCGATGTACGATGCAGATTTTGGGTGGGGGAAGCCGCGAGTAATGTCTCGTGCGGAGTCCAACCGCGGCGGGTCGTTTCACCTCATGAGCAACGAGCAGGCAGACGGCGCCGAAGGTGTCGATGTGCTTATGTGCATGGAGGTTGCAAATATGAAGGAGATGGAGCGGCTGCTCTATGAAGCTCTCGCCAGATGCTAGTGGCGGAAGCTGATGTTTCTCTCCTGCAATTTCATAGTATTGGAGGAATGGGAACAGAAAACAGATAATAAGGAGCAGATGGTGGCCCCCGTATAATTAGTTGTTTGTTTGTCGTTGCTATTAAGTCAATTATCCATGTCCTATTTCCATCAACCACCTTCATAATGTTTTCAATTTTAATACAGGCACGCATAGCGCTAATATGATTGCTGTACCATTGATAAGCATGAGAGGTAGCAGCATGATAAATAATGTAATTAGCTGGTTACATATACTCCACCCTTTTTTGATATGATTATTTTCAAATCTGATAAATTATCTTTTGATTAATTGTCCATCCATTTAATAGATGTCTCAAGCTTGACGCACGATCCTTCGTTCCTCCACGTGAGTTTGGTTACATGGGTATCAAGAAGTCTGAGCTTTAATGAATCGTTTGTTTAGGTCAGTCTCAGTGAACATTTTCATGTTACAGTTACCAAGTCTGAGAATTAGGTAACCTTACTTGCTGGATTTCATGGTGATGAAACCTCTCATGGATGATTAAACTCTCTTCTCATAATGACCTTGTCACGACAACAAAATTAATTAATGGTATAGTATGTTATTTAAGGATCATGAAACTTTTGATGAAACCTCACTGACCTTATAAGAAATAACCAATATCATTATTAAATGAATATAAGTAGGATTATCTTTCCTTGGTCATTGTGCCAATGTACGAGAGAGCTATCGAAAAAATGGAGGGAGGGACTATATGATTCGAAAAGAATGAAGAGAATATACCATGCTTAAAGGGCAAATTTGTCCGCTTGATAATACTAGGCATACTCCACCATGCAAAGTCCCCGCCCACCGTCCACCCCGACTCTCTCTTGAGGTTCCACCCAAGCTCGCCTTGTCCGACCCGCCGGGACCCAGCGCTGCCATCTCCAAAGACAAGGTCGACTCCCTGAAGCGTCACTTCACATAAAACAAAAACAGTGCTAGTTGAAGCTTTTCGCAATGACTAGACAATAGAACTAAAACAGTAATGATCCATGGAGTAAATCATGTAGCATGCATTTTTATATATCAGTTGAGAAATACATATATTGCTGACTATAAGTATATGCAAGCATGTGACCTATATGAGTTAAGGGTAAAATGGACTTTTCATATTAGTCTCATACTAAAATATATCATTACATAATTAGGATGAGTTTGACCCTAAAATGAAAGTTAAGGGACTAATTTGACCTATTTGAAAGTTGAGGGACCAATTTGACTCTTTGTGTAAAGTTCAGGGACTGAATTACCTATTTTGCCAACATAAAACTCATAGGATTATAGTATTGTTATCATCAACGTTTGTCAGAAAAATAACAATACCATAATGAACTTTAAACAAAATAATTTCTGATAAAATCATAATATTGTTATCATTAATGTTGGTCAAAAAATAACAATATTATAATTAACTTTAAACAGAAAACTTTGTACTCCTCGAAAATTAGAGGATGAAACTTTTACTTTGCAGCGGAAAACATGAATAAAATTCATGAAAACATACTATTCAGAAGTATTTCTGTCACTTTTCTAATTCTCTAAACAAATATCTTGTTGGTTCAATTTGAGTAGAGATAAAAACTATACATGATACATTCAAAAAAACATCAAATAAACTTTTGAATATATAAAAAATAATAATCGTTATTGTTTCATCACTGTATCGTGGCCTGATTCAAAATTTGGCCCGCGGTCATTCTGTCCAGCGCCTGCATGGGCCTCAGCCCAACAGCCAACGGGTGGGCCACCATTCCGGCCCGCACCGTGGTCCCGCCTGGGCCGAATCTGGCTCGAGTCGCTGCCCGGCTGCTCGCAGCCATTCATCACGAGATCGACGGTCGTTCGCCCTTTTCGCTCGGGATAAAAGCTGTCGGCGCCCCTGTAACCCTAGACCATTTCAGCTCCTCCCCCGCGTCTCTCGCACGCAACGGCGGCAGCGGTTTTCACTCCTGTGACCGGCGACGATTGGCGACAACGAGAGGCGGCACCGCCCGGCACGTGGCCACGGTCGGCTTCCCCTTTCCATTCTTTCCCCTCCCCCTCTTCTCCAAAGCCACTAAAAGTGAGATCCAAAAAGGTTTGGCCATGGCGGGCAGAGAGGATGGTGGTGCCGGCGCCCGCCGCCGGCCTCCTCGCCGGCGCACACGTTCACCGGAGGGTGAGCGCGTCGCCTTCGAGCGGCTCGGTGACTGTGCCCTTTGGCCCGCGTCCGCACGTCGACCGTAGCGTCGGGCGGTGGCTCGGGTTATCTTTGCCGCGCGGCGGCAACGGCCGCCCGGCGGTGATAGCGGCGGCTAGGTGAGTCCAAGGTAGGTTCCCACCTCTCCGCCTCTTCTCTTTCTTTAGATCTACTAGGGTTAGGGTTGCGAAAACTTTCTTTTCTATTCAATTCGAGGATCAAATCTTTGTGTCTTTTTCTTTTCTTTCCCGACTCGATCTACTCACTAGACATAGCTCTGGAACCATTGTTAGAACCTCTTGATCGACTAGGAGTATATCAGGTGGGTTTGCTTTTCTATGAACGACATACCTTGACCTCTGGTGCTGCACGCCTGCGCGGCCATCACTGGTTCGTCGGTGAAGTCTGCGCACGGGCAGCGACGGTCGATGCAGAGATGGTGGAGTAGACGGCGGTGTGAGACGATGGAGCTTCCGCCGCCGCACTCCGGATCGAGGGAGCCGGGAGATGGGCGAGGGCACTCGAACTGCCTTGGCATATGTGACCCCATGACCCCATCTCCTATCTTTAGTGCAGCGCGATGGGGGCGCACCGACCAGGAGTCGGTTAGCGTCCCCGATCAAGACGCGGTCAAGGGTCCGAGCAGGCCGTTGGGCCTGACTCGAAGGAGATCAACCTAACAGCAGCACCATGGGGCAGATTTTTTTTCTTTTTGTTTTTTCATTTCTTTCACAAATTTCTGCTCCAATATTTTGTTCCAGAGCTAACGCCTGCAGACGGCGACCACATCGGTCGCCATCGTTCGATTTGAACTGCTTCCATCTCATCCATGTAACATGAACACCTTCAAATCTTCAACCTATCGAGTACGTATACGTACAACGCAGTATTGTATTTGATTCTGAAATCTTAATTCACACCAAAATATGGTAGCACAATTCATTACAAATAATATTTTTCCAGCGAAGTATTGTAATTGGTTCTGAAATCTCAATTCTAACCATAATTCATTACAAATAATTTTTCCCAACGTGTGCCTGCGCTGGGTTCGCTGTAGTACGTAGTTCCCCCACACCAAAAAAGTTGTCTCCACTTTGGGTTGCCATAGTACGTTGTTAAGTTGACAGCCACGAGGGTCTCTCAGCAGCGAGGTACGGTGGCGAGAGGTCAGTCGCAGCTGCTGGCAGCTGGCTAGGATTAGCCCGGTGACAAAAACCCACCAGCGAGATGGCTGCACTGGATCGTGTCGCTTTTGATCAGTAACTGGAATCGAAGCGCTAGCGCTCTCCTTTATAACAGCAGGCTCATCTGATCCCTTCCTTCCTCGCGCCCACCCGGCCCATTACTACTCCCCGAGAAGAGCTAGCTAGCCCTCTTGTACGTTCTTCCCCATCTCCGACGTCTGCTCTCAGCCGCCTCCGATCCTATGTGCGCTGCCGCGCAAGGTGAGCGTCTCGGGCGACCTGCAGAGCACCAACCTGACACTCACTGTCGTAGTGATCACGTTCTAGTTCATCTCTTTCTCGTTCCAGGCCTCGAGACGCGAAGGGTAAGCACCAATCCGTGGCGGCCGTGATCTTTCGTTAATTCCTCGCTGGTGAAGTGAACCTCTCCTTTCACCTATATATCATCGTGCTCTCACTTCTCTTTGCACGCCCTTTCACCCTGCTTCGTTGCGTCACCCACTTCATCTTAAGCTGAAATGTTATAATGCAATTCAAGTCAAAGCCCTCACTTTCAGAAAAAAAGGAAAAAGAAATTACAGGTTCTATTGTTAACAGTTGATGTCGTAGGTAGCTGGCTGAGAAGAAATTAAACTAAAATCAATGAATTTTGAGGTGAGAGTGGTGGAGTCGTCATTTGTGGCGCCGAGCGAGCCGACACCGAGGCAGGGGCTCTGGTTGTCTCCCCTGGACCTCGTGTTGGCCAATAAAGGCCACACACCATTATTCTATTTGTTCCACTCCGATGGCACCGCGGTCGATTTCTTCCACGTGGCCAGGCTCAAGGAGGCTATGGCCAAAGCTTTGGTGCCCTTCTTCCCACTCGCCGGCCGCCTCAGCGTCGATGGCAGCGGTAGGGTAGAGATCGACTGCAACGGCGAGGGCGCGCTCTTAGTTGTTGCTCGCTCTGGCATCGCTGTTGATGAGATCAAAGATGTCAAGCCGTCGCCG
Source organism: Cenchrus purpureus (assembly GCA_022644695.1). NCBI lineage: Eukaryota > Viridiplantae > Streptophyta > Magnoliopsida > Poales > Poaceae > Cenchrus > Cenchrus purpureus. Next base: position 16,571,625 of record CP053466.1, read on the forward strand.
GAGCTAAGGAGGCAACTTGTTCCACGCATCGAGCCATCATCCGTTATATTGGCCGTACAGGTCTGCAATTTCTCCTAAATTAATGCTTCCTCATATGTCAATTTGCATTGGTACATGATGCATCTTAGTTGCATTGCAGGTGACGTTCTTCAAGTGCGGAGGGGTGGCGTTAGGGATGGCTCTTCACCACGCCTCTGTCGACGCCATGAGCACATTCCACTTCTTACAGACATGGTCGGCCTTCTCCAGGGACGGCGACCGTGCCGCCGTGGAGCCCCCCTGCCACGACCGCACCCTCCTCCATGCACGGTCCCGGCCCACCGTCCACCCTGACGCTCTCTCGACGTTCTACCCCAAGCTCACCTTCACTAACCCACCAGGACTTGTCTCCAGCGAAGTCTTCGCCATTTCCAAGGACCAGATCGCCTCACTAAAGCACCTCTGCGGCGGCACGAGCACTTTCCGCGCTGTGAGTTCCCTCGTGTGGCGGAGCGTGTGCATCGCGCGTCGGCTTCCGCCGGATTCGGAGGCCCGCCTCACCTTCATGGTCAACATCCGACGTCGGGTGAAGCCACCCCTCCCGGGATGCTACTTCGGCAATGCGTTGGTCAGGGCGGGTGTCACTGCCGCCGTACGGGATATCACCTCAGAAGCATTGGCGTCCGTTGCTGGCCGCATCGGAGGCGCCGTCAGTCGGATGGATGACGAGCTGGTGCGGTCCGCAATCGACTACTATGAGATGGCAGATATGGGCAGCCATTCATCAGAGAAAGGAACCATGCCGGAGACCGCGCTGACTGGTACCAGCTGGCTGGGCATGCCGATGTACGACGTGGATTTTGGGTGGGGAAAGCCATGAGTGATGTCTCGTGCTGAGTCCAACCGTGGCGGGATTTTTCATCTCATGAGCAATGGACCGACAGACGGTGCTGGCGCCGGCGGTGTTCGCGTGCTTATGTGCATGGAGACTGCAAATATGAAGGAGCTGGAGCGGCTGCTGTATAAATCTTTGTCTAGTGTCTATAGCAGAATTTGACACATGTATTTGACTATTGATTGGATTTGCACTACTCAAGTTGATTAAATTCGGTTCGTAAATGTGGGATACCAAGTTGTACATTGGTCTATGTGGGACGAGTGATTGTCTTGATGATTTGAGGCTTTATAGGTTGAGTCGATATTTCATATACATTTGATTATGCTAATGGTAAACCAGAAGTATGTGTTGTGTTGTGTATGTATAAAATATATCTTGTGTGTTATATCTCTTGGCTTGTGATGTACAGATGAAGCATGCAACATGGTTGTTGCTATATGTGTTAGAGCGTCACACTTTTCGAGCTTCACTCCACCAACTTTACGCTTTCGCATCTCCACTCCACTAACTCTTGAAAAATATGAAGTTTTTTTAAATGAACCAAGTAGGAGAGCTGTCAATTCTATTACAAAGTATAGAATAATCTTAGACTGAGTACAATAACAAATCCACAACAATAACCCCTAACGGGTACCAACAACACCAAGACAACTCACAATCTGACCATCCACATAAAGCAACTCTAATTGGATTGAACCTCAATACTCAAACGACAACCCATAAACAACTACAACTAAAAACGACCTTTAACCAAAGGGCAAAGAAATCCTTGCCACAGGAGATCCCAAAAAAGCATGATCTTTCACATCCAATTTATTTAATTCTAGAAATGAGTCAATGACTAAGCATTACTTCAACTATGTGATCAGCAAAGATATGTATGATGCAAAATGCCCCGACTTGTTATAAAGTGGTATCAATAGCAAATTTGGCAAGCAGATAGCAGCTTGATCAGTGATAAATTCACTCGGACCTCGCAATGGCTCACCAAATATGAGAAAGTTGTGGCAGAAGCATACGCATTTACTCGGAGGTTGTGAAATGAGTTTTTCACTAATCTACATTTAATACTCCTAATTAGCTTCTGATATGACAGGTGAATAGTGAAAACTTACAGATTTAAACAAGACCTTAATTGACCGTTGTGGCTCCACAGATTGAAATGAGAGTGAAGGAGGACATTTTCACGGGGAAAAGTCCATTTTTGACCATCCAACTATTGCCTCAGTTTGGTTTTAGCTACCGAACTTCAAAATCGGATATATTTGGTCATCCAACTATCAAAACTGTTCAAATTTGGCCCTCGGGCGGTTTTGATGAGTAGTTTAAAATTTTTTTATTTACAATTTAGTCCTTAGACCTTATAATGATTATTACTTTTTGCTCTTCCCCCCGATTTAGGTGATTCTTGCGGTCACGTGTTCATATCGGTGAGCTTTATCTTTTAAAATTTTCTTTATACTATTTTTCTCTATTTATTATATTATTCTTATTTTGTTGTGTACAAGCAACAATATAAGAAAAGGAAACAATTACAAAATAATGCTAACAACATTTTAAAAGACAAAGTTCATCGTTACGAACGTATGACCACAAGAATCACTTAAATCGGAGATACGAAAAAATAGTAATAATTTTAAGATTCAAGGACTAAACTGTAAATAAAATAGTTCTTGGATCTAAAATGATTAGTATTTTTCTCGACATCCGATTTAAATGATTCTTGTGGGCAACTGTTTGTAATGATGAGTTTTATCTTCTAAAATGTTGTTCGTATTATTTTGCAATTGTTTGCTTTATTTTTTTCTTATATTGTTTCTTTACACAGCAAAATAAGAATACTATAACAAATAGAGATAAAATGGTGTAAAGAACATTTTAAAAGATAAAGCTCACTATTATGAACTTGTGACCGCAAAAATCACCTAAATCGGAGGTACAGGCAAAAAGTAATAATCATTTTAAGATCTAATGACTAAATTGTAAATAAAATAAAACCACCCATCAAAACTGCTCGATGGCCAAATTTGAACGATTTTGATAGTTGGATGGCCAAAGATACCCGATTTTGAATTTGATGGCCAAAACCAAACTGAGGGAGTTGGATGGTCAAAATGAGCTTTTTCCTTTTCACCGAGCACCGATAAGTTAGAGATGAAACAAGACGGCCAAGTTGTCCCCTGTTGAGTTCTGCATGCTTTTCAGTGAGGTAAAGGGAATACTTGGTGGTTCTGAAGCAACGAAGCTGCAGCCTGAAAGACGATATATGTTTTTGCAGGCTGCAATGTTGTTTTGCTGGGTTTGTATTATGTAACATAGCGATTGGATTTGCTGCGTGTTTGCTAATTAAATCCCTGTGAGTTGGAGCAGAGCATCACCTGCAGTGTTTGGGAATTGGGATATATAGAACTGCACTCCTCTGTAAGTCTGTGGGCTTCCTTCTCAACTGTGATGTACTGAAAACTGTGAGTGCCCTTGGTTTCTGTAGTAACCATGGATTACATGTTCAATCAAAGAATGAAATTGAATTAGAGTAGCTATTATTGGGTTAAAATAGGAAGTTGAAGCGGTTAATTAAATTGTGCATGACCACAGATTGGTGTATTATGCCTCGAAAAGCTTTGGTGGCAAAGGAAAACAAAGACTAAAAAGGGTATGCAAAGTGATTGGCATCGAATCATCGATACGAAGTGTCTGGCAAGCTGAGGACCAGGTTCCCCTTGATTTGCACCAGCTGAAGGAATATATGCTGATGAGAACGTGAATTAGCATTATTGGATGCCTCAGCATTGATCCAAGTGTCGATCCTCACTCGTTCACTCAAGCTAGTGGTTTCACATCACCTGGCTATTGTGGCACCTACTCCACCCTATGGCTACTACCAACGACTACAAAACGAAGAAAAGAAGGTTGATACTTACCGTGTTAAACTCCTTTTTATAATGAAAAACTTGTTGTGCACATCTTTTAAAAAATCCGTGAGGAATTGGAGGCACAGCTCCTCTAGGCAACACCGGTGTCGAGCAGACATGATGACGATCCACAACGCGGTGCCCGTGCATAAGGGAACAGAGATCGATGAGCCTTCGATGCATGAGAACAACGACCGCGGCGTCGACCCTCTTTTCTCAGATGCAACGCCCGTGGACTAGAATGCGAGGATGCCAGTGCCAGCAGACACGACGCCGGCCCTGAACACGTGAATGGTGTCGATGCCCTCTTCACCAAGCTGGACGCGTCGCTCCTGCCGCAACCGGCGGCTCGTCGCATCCGCCTAAAATGCACCTTCGACATGAAGACCGTGGCGTCGGAGCGCTCGTCTGGGAAAGAAGCCGACAATGCCAGTGGTGCAATGTGTGCAAAGGAACTTCTGTCACAAGCTGGGCCTCTCCACTGACAAGCTGGCCCCCTTCGAGGAGGTGCTACGTGAATTCATCAGCTTGTTCCACAGCCCACTGCCGGCTCACATTGTTGAGGCCATGAACGTGATTCTCGACCTCGACGATGAAAATTCCGACCTACTATACGAGGCCATGAATATGAAGATCCTCTGCTAGTTAAAATCATATTCGAGCTAAAGCGGGTCGATCTGCTTTAGGGTCGCCCCACCAATTAAATAAGTTGTCTCCACTTTGGGTTGCCTTAGTACGACGTTGTGAAGTTGACATCCACGAGGGTCTCTCAGTAGCGAGGTACGGTGGCGAGAGGTCAGTCGCAGCTGCTGGCAGCTGGCTAGGATTAGCGCGGTGACAAATTAACCCACCGGCGAGATGGCTGCACTGGATTGTACTTTGTACGTGTCGCTTTTGATCGGTAACTGGAATCGAAGCACTAGCACTCTCCTATAAAACAGCAGGCTCATCTCCCTTCCTTCCTCGCGCCTCCTCCCGTTACTTTGAACTTCCCGATCGAGAAGAGCTAACCAGCAGCCGTTGTGTACGTTCTTCCTCGTCTCCGATCCGGCATCCGATCGAGCGCGCCGGCCGCCTCCTGTGTGCGCCGCCGCGTAAGGTGAGCGTCTCTCTTCGCATGCCCTCTCATATCCTGCCTCGTTGCGTTGCCCACTTTATCTTAATTCTTAAGCGGAAAGGCTACAATGCCATAATTCATGTCAAAGCCCGTAACTCACTTTCAGAAAAAAAACAAAGAAAGAAAGAAATTACAGGTTAGTTTGTGTGTGTTACATGCGTGTTCAGTTGTTTAGTTGATGTTCATGATTACTGATAACGCTGCGGCAGCCTGCTGCAGGTAGCTGGCTGAGAAGAAACTAAACTAAAAATCAATGGATTTTGAGGTGAAAGTGGTGGAGTCGTCGTTCGTGGCGCCGAGCTAGCCAACACCGAGGCAGGGGCTCTGGTTGTCTTCCCTGGACCTCGTGTTGGCCAATAGAGGCCACACACCGACGTTCTACTTGTTCCCCTCCGATGACACCGCGCCTGATTTCTTCGACGTGGCCAGGCTCAAGGATGCTATGGCCAAAGCCTTGGTGCACTTCTTCCCACTCGCCGGCCGCCTTGGCGTCGACAGCAACGGTAGGGCAGAGATCGACTGCAACGGCGCGGGTGCACTCTTCGTTGTCGCTCGCTCGGACATCACTGTCGACGAGATCAAGGACGTCAAGCCGTCGCCGGAGATAAGGAGGCAGCTTGTTCCACGCATCGAACCACCGTCTGTTGTGTTGGCTGTACAGGTCATCATCTTGTCCTTGTCATATGTCAATTCCCATTGGTACATGATGTATGTCAGTGTGTGTGATCCACTGCTTAACTGCATTGCAGGTGACGTTCTTCAAGTGCGGTGGGGTGGCGTTAGGGACGGCCCTCCACCACGCCGCTATCGACGCCACGAGCGCGTTCCACTTCTTCCAGACATGGTCGGCCTTCTCCAGGGACGGTGAACACATCGCCGTGGAGCCCCTGCCACGACCGCACCCTGCTCCGCGACGGTCCCCGCCCACCATCCACCCCGACGCCTCTCGACGTTCTACCCCAAACTCGCCTACTCCGACCCATCGGGACCCGTCGCCACCGAAGTCTTTGCCATCTCCAAGGACCAGGTCGCCTCCCTAAAGCGCCTCTGCGGCGGCACCAGCACATTCCGTGTCGTGAGCGCCCTCGTGTGGCGGTGTGCGTGCATCGCGCGTCGACTTCCACCGGATTCCGAGGCCCGCCTCACCTTCCCGGTCAACATCCGGCGCCGGGTGAAGCCGCCCCTCCCGGAACGCTACTCGCAACGTGTTGGTCAGGGTGGGCGTTGCCGCCGCCGTGCGGGATATCACCTCGGAGGCGTTGGCGTCCGTCGCCAACCGCATCGGAGGCACCATTGGTCGGGTGGACGACGAGCTGGTGCAATCCGCGATCGACTACTACGAGATAGCAGGTACGGGCAGCCCCTCATCAGTGAAGTGCACCTTGCCGGAGACCGTGCTGAATGGTACCAGCTGGTTGGGCATGCCAATGTACGACGCGGATTTTGGATGGGGGAAGCCGCGAGTGATGTCTCGTGCGGAGTCCAACCGCGGCGGGTTATTTCACCTCCTAAGCAACGAGCTGCAGGCAGACGGCGCCGGCGGTGTCCGCGTGCTGATGTGCATGGAGGTTGCAAACAGTGGCGTAGCCAGAAAAAAATTCAGCTGGGGCGAACTTCTCATAACTGACTAAACCGAAATCAAAATTTTACTCGCTAATTACTCAATTTGATGACCATATCCAATTTGTTACTGTAGCACATAAAATGCTATGAATGAGAATTTTGCACACCTTTGTAAAGTGAAGACCGATTTTTCTTTCTTGATGTCTACTCTCAGTGATATCAATTTGAGCAATCAACAATGTGTATCAGTTTGAGCAATCAATAAATGTGTACACCTTTGTAGAGTGTAGAGTGTAGACCAATTTTTCTTGATGTCTACCTGCTGCGTGTGAGCGTGTGTGTGTGCTGTTGGAAGCTGGAGCTAGCCAATGGGCTTAGTTTAGGTGTTTTGGGCTGCTGGGCTAGTGGGCCGGAAGTAAAGGAGCTAAGAAACAAAGGCCCAGCTGAAGGGTATTCTTCTACCTCCGTTGCAGATAGCAACCAGGCAGCCGCCATGGCGGCCAGGGGTGTTGTCGGAGCTTCGATTCTCGCCGGAGAAGAAGAGGGTACTCAGCGTAACCCCAAAATCTAGCTTGGGCGGCCGCCCCGCTCGCTAACATAGATCCGCCCCAGGTTGCAAACATGAAGGAGATGGAGCGGCTGCTCTATGAAGCTCTGGCCACAGATTCTAGTGGCTTTCTTTCATGCGGAAGCTGATGGTTCTCTCCTGCAATTTCGTAGTATCCGAGGAATGGGAACAGAAAATAGATAATAAGGAGCAGATGGTGGCCCCCGTATTTGTTGTTTGTTTGTCGTTGTGCTACTAAAGTCAATTTTCCATGCCCAATTTCCATCAACCACCTTCATAATGTTTTAAATTTTAATACGTGCACGCATAGCGCGCTAATATGACTGTTGTTATTCATGAGAGATATATAGCAGCTGGTAGCATTATAAATAGAGTGATGTTATGGTGCTTAGAATTTCCTCCCATTTCCTCCCGCTTCCTTCCTCCACCAAAAGTATTTTTCACCGCAGCGGTATTTTGGTCATTTCGCGTTGAGTGTCGCCCAAAACCGCGCCCACCCACGCCCGCCTCCCAACGCCACACAGACGCGAACCGAGAGGCGAACGCCCTAGATATGCGGGCGGCTCCTCGAGGATCCCGAACGCGGCGGCACTCGCGCCTCCCGCCCGTAGCCAACACAACCTCATCTCTCTCTCCTCCACCGCACGGCACCGCAAGGCGCCGCACTGGCCCGCCGCACAGATCCAGACGTCGGCGACTACTCCCTGCCTCTCCCGACGACGAGCCCCGGCGGCAAGACAGGTCGTCACGGCGACCCCGACACGGTCTTCTTCCATCAAGCGCCCATCCCCATCGGACCTGTTTTCTTCGCCGGCGTGAGTCAAGCAACCACGCCTTTCTCCTGATCTCTCCGGTGCTTTTAAGGATTTCTTGAATCATGAAGAAGAACCTTGTCGATGTAGTATTTCTTGATTCATTTACTAGTTATTGATCTACTGTAGGCACCCCTTGTAGATGCAGTAGTTGTTGATTCCTTTACTAGATCTTGTAGATGTACTGGTAATTCATCTCCGTATATGATAATTCAAAGGATTTTCAGTAGATAAGTGAGTGATATACAAGTGTTTCTTGATTCACAATAATTGGTGATGAATTTGAGTATTATACCTCGACACAAAAAATGGCAATGATTCTGTTGGTGTGAGCTCTGATTTCATAGGTGTTTTGCTACCGATGTCTGTATGATAATTGTTTTGTTTGCCCCGCTAGTATAGGAATGGAAGGTTGCTAGTTATATTCAGTAGCTGCCAAATTAGTTGTTGAATTCATACTCTGAATTTATCAACTCCCGCAGGCAGCAACACTTGCTCTTAGTTCTTTTCTTTCCTGGCGGAAATGGCCAATGATAGTTCTTAGCTGGAGTACAATGAAATAGTTATGAAGATGTTTACCAGTGAGGATGAAGGATTTGAGTTTTATAACGAGTACGCTTATGAGAAAGGATTTAGTGTGAGGAAGGATTACTGCGAGTGGGACATGGACCACAATGAGAGGAACCTTCGTAAGTTTGTTTGCAGCAGTCAAGGTTTCTGCGCAGAGAAGTACCTGGCGAGGGAGATCAAGTTGCGGAGGTCGCAGAATATCACTCGCACTGGATGCCATGCTAAATTTGTGATTGCACTGGATTATAACACAGAGCAGTTGTATGTGAAGGATTTCATCGACGAACACAACCATATGAGGTAATTTTCTGGTAAAGCAACATTGACTTTTTTACTACACAATCCACATGCCACATTACTGCATCTAATTTGTTGCATAGGCATTAGGTTTTTCACGTTAAGTTTCCTCTTCTCAGTCACGGAAATTGCAGATGCTTAAAAGGAAGGCCCGTGCTACAAAAAAGAGGCTTGTTGCTATGAAAAATGAACAAATCTACCAAGCAAGGCGGATATATAAAATGTCCCAGACTATCGCTGATCTCAAAAAGACTATAGCTGATCTCAAAAGGATGGTTGAAGCCAGGCCTGCCAACATTCAAGTTTGTTTCTCACATTGAGTTACTTTTGTACCACTTTGTGGCTTGTTTGTTTCCTTTGCTCAAATGATGTTGATGTTCAGTATGATGAATTATCTCTTGCTCTTTGGTATTTTATGGTAGGTGTCGGTAGCGTGCGCTCAACATCATGTTTAATAGTCTTGGTACACAACCTACTATCCTACTGTGGGCTTTCACTGCCATTGCAATGCTTTCAGAATGAATGTTTTCACTATATCCCAATCCCAAGCTCTCCTGATACTTGTTTTGCAGGTTGTCGACTGATGCATGGAGCTCTCGCCCACCAACCCATTGCAGTCAGTAGGGAAGTCTTCTTCGTCGTCGTCAGCCTAACTCGGCATTCTGCCGTTGCTGCTGCTGGCCTCGGATCGCTCTTCCTCTAGATGTAGCAGTAGTAGTTCCTCTGGATGCCTTGCCTGTTGAGTTATCTATCATAAATTTCCTTGGTCTTGTGAGACAGAAGCATGACAATTTATAAATTATGATTTTCAACTATTCAGGTTCAGTTCTGGAAATTTGTGGTGCAGCCATATGTTTTCTGATATGGTACCTTCAATCGCAACTTGAGAATTTTTACATATATACATGCCTTTGCTGTTGAGTTTCTTGTATGGATGATAATCTGTCACACGGAACATTTTCTGGCAAAAGAAAGTTAGGGTTTGTAGATCACATTGTATGACGGAACAATATTCAGGTTTTGTGGTTATTTAGTAATTTTAATCTCTTCATAATTTTCATTGTTTGTGGTTTTTATCATGGAGTGCTTGCTGTATCGAGTGTTCAAACTGAACCAAGATAAGATTTAACAAGGATTGGGTCATTAACACAGGTCGGACGGTTATAAAGCATTCGGATGGATCATGGTACTCAATAAAAGCACTCGGACGAAGATAAAAGCACTCGGACGAAGCTAACATCTTAAGCAGGCGTTGCACAAGTTAGACAAATTAATAGTCAAATTATATTTTTTTAGTTCAAAATTCAATATATTTGTTTGAAACAAAAATAGTCAGATTAATTTTAAAAACATTTTAAATTTATTATTTTTGTATCTCCCAAAATACTTTTAATTTGAATGTGAATTTAGGTATAGGGATCTCATCCGTGCACACAAGTTCCAAAAAATCTAAAAAAATAAAAAGAGGATGAAAAGAATTGATAAAATCTTAAAAAATAAAAAAAGAGGAGAGTGGAGATTTGAACTCAAGACCTCAAGTAATCTTCAGACCAGAGAAACCATTAAGCTACACGTGTCCTTGTGAAATTATATGATCCTTAATTATTTTTGTACTTGTTCCTTGGACGCCACGTCACTAGGCCGCCCCTGCCACCTCACCCGACCGCCTCGCCGCATCGTCTCCGACATGTGGGCCCACGTGGGCGCCCACCCTGACATTATGTTCTTCGCTGAGTTCATGGAATTCCACTGTTTTTGTTTTTTATTCGTATTTAAAATTTCAAACTTGTTTTTCTTCGTCATCCGAACTCTAAATGAGTTGATTTTTTTCCTACAAACTTCTAAAAGCACCCTCTACCAACTAAACGCATTCCATTTAGCTTTCAAAGTTACATTAATAATGAAAACCATTTTGTGGTGACTTTTTGATTTTCTCAAATATTTTTCTAAAGTCGCAATCGAAACGAATTTTGTTCTAATTTCTTGTGTAATGACTTACCTTGCTCATAGACACAAGCACAATTTTTGGTAACTAATTTGCAAATGTTTACAGTTGATTTGAGTCATCTCGTTGGATGCTTGTGTTCAAGTATCATATCACATGTAGCTCGGTGTCCATTTAGAATACAAATTTTTTCCCGAAATCTAAAAAAATATCTAAATATATAAGCATGTTAGGGATGGTTTGAAACCTCTCCACAACAAATTTGAGTTCAAAATTCATTATATTTTTTGAAATAAAAATAGTCAAATTATTCAAAAAACATTTTAAATTTATTATTTTTGTATCTCCTAAAATACTTTTAATTTGAATGCGAATTTAGGTATACGAATCTGTTACATTCCTGAGGAACTGCACCAATTTTGGTTCATTTTTTTGAAAATATTAATATATGTACAAGTTTTTAAAATTCATGGAATGATTTTGAATTGAGTCAACGGCATGTGGGGCGTCGATCGTTTACGTGTTCTTGACAAGGAAACGTGCTTTTACGCTACCAATGACAAGTGGGACCTCGCGGCTCCTCGTCCCATCCATGCACACAAGTTCCAAAAAAATCTAAAAAATAAAAATAAAAAAGAGGATGGAAAAATTGATAAAATCTTAAAAAAATAAAAAAAGAGGAGAGTGGAGATTTGAACTCAAGACGTCAAGTAATCTTCAGACCAGAGAAACCATTAAGCTACACGTGTCCTTGTGAAATTCTATGATCCTTAATTATTTTTGTACTTGTTCCTTGCGTCCTGTGCCACCCACCACCACCTCACCCTACCGCCCACGCGCATCTCTCGACATGTGGGGCCCACGTGTGGCGCCCACCGACATTATGTTCTTCACGAGTTCATGGAATTCCACTGTTTTTGTTTTTGATTCGTACTTAAAATTTCAAACTTGTTTTTCTTCGTCATCCGAACTCCAAATGAGTTGATTTTTTTTCCTACAAACTTCTAAAAGCACCCTCTACCAACTAAACGCATTCCATTTAGCTTTCAAAGTTACATTAAACATTAATAATGAGAACCATTTTGTGGTGCCTTTTTGATTTTCTCAAATATTTTTCTAAAGTCGCAATCGAAACGAATTTTGTTCTAATTTCTTGTGTAATGACTTACCTTGCTCATAGACACAAGCACAATTTTTGGTAACTAATTTGCAAATGTTTACAGTTGATTTGAGTCATCTCGTTGGATGCTTGTGTTCAAGTATCATATCACATGTAGCTCGGTGTCCCTTTAGAATACAAATTTTTTTCCCGAAATCTAAAAAAAATATCTAAATATATAAGCATGTTAGGGATGGTTTGAAACCTCTCCACAACAAATTTGAGTTCAAAATTCATTATATTTTTTGAAATAAAAATAGTCAAATTAATTCAAAAAACATTTTAAATTTATTATTTTTGTATCTCCTAAAATACTTTTAATTTGAATGCGAATTTAGGTATACGGATCTGTTACATTCCTGAGGAACTGCACCAATTTTGGTTCATTTTTTTGGAAATATTAATATATGTACAAGTTTTTAAAATTCGTGAAATGATTTTGAATTGAGTCACTAGCATGTGGGGCCGTCGATCGTTTTACGTGTTCTTGACAAGGAAACGTACTTTTCTGCTACCAATGACAAGTGGCTCCTCTCGTCCCATCCGTGCACACAAGTTCGAGTCCTTCTCCTCCCGTTCCAGCCGCCTCTGCCGCCGCATTAGGGTTTCGCCGCCGCCCCTTCCGCCTCCATCTCGAAGATGGGCAAGGTTGGGAAGAACCATGGCCAGTCAGCACACGCCTTTTGACAAAAGTGGGACGCATCCGGGAAGTTCACCCGGGGATCCGGTGTCGGTGGCGCTGAGGCCGGCCGAGATCCCTCGCCCGCCGGCGCGCGATGACATGGCCGGTCGGGAGATCCCCTCCGCCTCCGAGCACGTGCTAAGAGCCATCGCGTGGGGTGAGATGCGCTCCGGCTCCGGCGTCGTGGCCAAGAAGACCATGGCCGGCGCCATCGCGTCCTCGTCCTTGTCGCCGGAGCACAATGTGAGTACGATTTTTCTCCACCACTGTCCCTCTCTAATCCGTGTCCCACTATCATCTCCGGTGAGGTTAGGGTTCCGGATTAGTGTTCCGACTAGGTGGGGCTCAAGACTCCGAAGGAGAAGGTGAAGAAGGGTATGGAGAAGAAGGTGAATCAGTCCCCTTTCTTCACTCTTTCAGTTTCAATTTCAACTGAATCATAGGTTCATTCCTTAGATGAATTAGATGAGGCGATGGCGTTGTTATTTCGGTTGCAATGCGGTACTTACGAAATTAACTTGTCCTCTGTCGATAACAATTCAAAACAAAGCATGATATTTTTTGCCGTGAAAGCTTTTATCTCTTAAATCTTTGCTGAAATATAGAATCTTTTCAAATTTATTGAGCACTTGAACTAAATAGGTCTTATGTAGAGCACGGATCTGTGCATAACTCACTGTAAGTCCTGTTGTGTCTCGATTTATTTTATGAGCACCTTTGGAACTAATTAGTTGTCTCATTCAACTTACAAAGATTGCTAGATGGTGTGTGTCCTGTTCCTATATTTGGGTGGTTTTGTGGGTCTAATGGATTACAAGAAATGATTTTGTTATTGAGGGGGGTGTGTCCTAATTCTCCATCTTGCATGCGCTAAGAGCGTAAGAGCAAATCAAGTTGGACGCCGGGTGGCGCGAGTCACGTAATGGTCGATGCAATTTCGTGGAGAGTCCGGAAAAAGCACCGTCGAGGACATCTTACGAAAGGAGTGTAGGGATTTAGCTTTGTCGTCTGTATGATCCATTTTAATCTTTCCTGCTTTTGTAAGCTTTGGTCTCACCGGTTTTCTCTCATGATCTTTATGTGTGCCAACCCCAGTGTGTGAACTCTTGGTGACACGGATGGTCGATGCTTGTGGTAGTTGCGATCGAGAAGGCAACAAACAACAAGTAGTGCTTTTGTGCCGACCGAGTCCAGAATAGGGATGAAATTCCAGAAGTTATGTGAACTACTTCTGAATCCAGTACTCATGTTCAAGTAGTTAATTACTTGTGGTTTCAGCTGGTGAATGGAATTATGCGTTCGAAATTTTACACTTTTGATCTTTTGATGTGAAATGCCTACGTTATTTGGTTCAGCTAGTACATATGCAAAATCATGTATGTACAAATGCCCGAAATCAGATGATATTTGTCGTTGAGATTGTAGAAATGGCTGTGACTGGCAATCGATGCCTGATGAATCTCAAAAGGATATCATTCTGTCTGTTTGTTACGAGATAGTTCAGCAGTCATTGATCTGATGCCTTTCCCTGAACCACTCGGCTAAGCCACAAATATAGGTTTAAACACTACCATTTCAGCACCAGCTACAAACAATTATGTTTCCAGAATGTCACAGATGAGATCGATCATCACACGTAGTCAGAGATAGTTATGCTTCAACTCTTAGATTTCTTATAACACGAGTTCAGACATAAGACCTGAACATAAAACACCTAGATTTCACATGTTTCCATGGCAACCCTACAATCTACCAACATCACCTAACAAAAGCTCGTCACATGGTACCTCACTTAAAACTGAAATCTATAACATCATTTACAGTGTTCATTCACCTCAAAAAACTGGATTCATGGCCTAGGGATCACTCCACATTCAGTCAGCATAATTCATGGCATCAATATACTTCAATGCCAAGCCAGTTAAACTGAATGCAATTACTATTCAAATGATCTGTATTGTTTTGCGAGTAATTGCTCAAAGAAGAACAAGAAAAGAAACACAATTCATGAACCATATGTCATTGATCCGAACTTACACCCAAATAGACAAGATTTGTCATGACATTCGATTATCAAAATATAACTCACCATCCATTCACCAATATCCGAACTACTACTAAATCATCGAAACCCGAACTTGTCGTGTGCTATTTTCACAAGACATTCAAAACCTGAACAGATTTCAAAATTCAAAATTTCATTTTCAAATCATACTTCTTCAGCCTATGTGCTCCCACTCATCGTCGTACTCCTCGTTGTACATCTCGGGCGCCATGAAATGGAGCATGTTGATGACGTTGTGCACCGTCGGGTGGTGGTGGAGCACGGCCGTGAGGAAGAAGAGCGCCGATCTTGACCTGGCCATGGTGGCCATTGACGAGGATGTTGTCGCATTTGAGGTCGTGGTGGATCACCGGCGGGTCGTGGGTGTGGAGGTAGGCGAGGCCGCGCAGGATCTGGCGCGCCCAATCGACGAGGCCCCCGCCACCGCCGTCTCCCCTCGACCGTGGGCAAGAGGAAGATAGGGATGGGAAGGTCGCAGCTCCTCCGGCGGTGGTGGAGGCGCTCGGAGACTCTCGCCGAGCTGGATCATGCGGTCATCCCCGCGGGCAGTGGCTTCCGGCGACGGCGGCGGCGTCGCCCTTGACGAACCCTAGCCGGCCTGATCTTAAAAAAAGAAAAACTATACTAGATCAATGATATACATCTTAACTATAATATTCCAAACATTATCTTCACAATTTTGAAGTTACCATTCTACCCTTATTAAAAATAAAACTACAAACTGCCATTTTTACCATCTCCTAATCCCCACATTTGTGGAGGAAAGTGGAGGAAATTTTTTCCTCCAAGGCCCACTCGTCATAGAGATAGGAGGAGGAAAAATTTTCCTCCATGCCATTTCCTCCCATTTCCTCCTAGCTTCGTAGCCACACGATCGGAGGCTCTCGGTGAACGTGAGCCAATCAATTTTTCCCCAAGTATAATAAAATTTTTCTTATAAATAATGTAATTAGCTAGTTACATATACTCCCTCCCTTCTTTTTTTATAGGATTATTTGCAAATCTGATGAATTTTCTTTTGATTATTTTATTTCAATCCAATTATCCATCCATTTAATAGATGTCTCGAGCTTGACCCACGATCTTTCATTCATCCACGTGAGTTTGGCTACGTGGATATCAAGAAGTATGAGCTTTAATGAATCACTTGTTTAGACCCGTTTCAGTGAACAATTTCATGGAATAGTTACCAAGTCTGAGAACTCGGTAATCATGCGTGCTGGATTTCATATCTCACATGTGATGAAACTCCATCTCCTCTCTCCTTACAATGACCTTGCCATGTCAACAAAATTGTTGATGTGTGGCATGTTATTTAATGATCATGCAACTCTTGAAGAAACCTCCACCGAAACCTCCAATGGCATTGTTAAATGAATGATAAGTAGGATTATCTTTCCTTGGTCATTGTGCCAAGGTAAAATAAGAGAATCAAAAATGGAAGAAATATATGATCCAAATTCCAAAAAAGAATGGAGGTAATATATGATCCTTAATGGGCAAATTTGTCCACTTAATAATACTAGGCATACTTCAATATAATGTCTCTTAATAAGATATCCATCAGTTAATTCACCTACACAAAAATGGCCTCAGTCAGAAGGAGCAATGGGAGTTTATTTCCTTCTACAAATGGCTTCACAGCTGATTAATTGCACTCTTCTTCACATATACTGGAAGCACGGGCCAACATGGGCTAACTGAGTCTTTTACTGCTGATACCCCATCCCGACAGACAGTACATAAAAGGAAAAGATTACCATCGTAGAAGCAATATTGTCAACTGTAGTTTTATGTTTCGTCGTTTTATGCTTATATACACTGGAGTACAAAACGACAGTAACGAACTCCTTTTCTTTGCATGAGAAACAAGGAAAAAGGGAAGAAGAAGACTTGTATATAACATTATAACTCTTAGACGAATGACGGGCGCACAAATGAACACAACATAAACCCAACAACATAACAAGCCAGAAGCAGGAAAGGACAAGATGCTGCTTATTCACCTGACCTTAGTACCTGACTCATGCAGGCTGCAGCTGAGAACAACAAATACATGAGACAGTAGACTTAAAGCAGTTCACTGTACTAGATCTAGCTGCAAACATCTTTATTTTGAAGTATGTATCCATAGATATGTAAATCCAGGCAGGTTAATGGGCGTGTTTTATTTTGTGGCATATTTACAATCAGATAGGCCCAGGGCAGTCTACAAGTGTGCCATATGAAAGTTTCAGATTTAAACAACCAAATTGTGAGTTTGTGACTGAACAAATCATTCCAACCTCACAAACCTCAAGAATTTAGCTACAAAAACATGCTTCGGCTCAACATGATGCCTAATGTAAGTTTCAGAAATGTGGATCTCTATAAGTATCTGATTTTATTTCTTGTGAAAATAAAGCACATTGAAGAAACAAAATGTTTGAAAACTGCAAAGTAGCTACTGATTTGCAGTTCTTGCTACCATGGCTACAGACAAGATACACGATACCAGTGCCATATATTTAGACTAGACATTTCTACATATTACTAGCTTAAGTGCTTTCTTTCAAGGACCAAGCTGCAGAACAACAACTAAGTTAAAATTCTTCAGACGTGTGCTAGGCAGAAGAACTTGTTAGAATAAATGGGCCTAGAGCCATTTATTTCAATAATTAAAGAATTAAAGCCCATTGTTTTAATGATAGGGAAAAGTGAGAAATACAGGTAATTGAGAAGTCTTTTATTCGACTTATGAAGTAGACCTTGGTACATCTCTTGTGAAGTTGAATAAAGGAGAAATGCGTACACACGCTGCAGCGTGCTCGCTTCGCCGAAAGGAGGCCGAGGCCGTGGGCGTGACGTGTCGGACGTGATGAGTCGCGGGGCGGGAGCACCTTTTTGCCGTTGGAAGGGAATAATCCTTTGGCATATCCCCAACGGTGATTTAGTTTTCTTAACTGCGCCCGTCGGGTTCATTCCAGCGTCCTCTCGCCTCCCGGATCACGGATGGGCGCACCTCCGTTCTCCGCCTCCCGATCGAGGTTCATTCCACCGCGTCCTCTCCGCCTCCCGGATCTGGATCGGGCGCACTCTCGTGTCCGTCCATTTATATAAGGAGCCCTCCTCCTCCTCTCATCTCGTCCAATTCTCAACGGTACTCCCTTGGAGACCTCTCCTTCTCCCTCTCATGCGCTACCTTTGCCTTTTGCATTCCCATCGCTTTGCACCACACGCACGGTGTTGGCGAGGCGAGCCGGAACCTCGTCCTGCTGAGATCACGCAGGGGTAGGCGGGCGTCACGGTTTTTGGAAGCGTCTTGACGCGACTGCTCGCTCCCTGTACGACTACTTCGTCTACTTCCCGACGACCGTGCGACTTCACTACGATCATCTTCCTACACCGACTTCGTACGACTACATCGACCAAGGTCACATGACTGAGCCAAGTGATAACGGGACACGGTGCCTCACACCTGTCCTCCCATTAGGTACTTTCTAAAGCCTATATTCATGTTTATTAGTTGTATAATCATGAATATGTTTATGTTTGATCGTTGTTTAAACATGAACACTAGCACATGCATTGTTTCACTCACCGTCATTCTGAAATATCTATTTATTTATGGAATTAAAATATGTCAGAATATTGCCTATCATCTAACTAGAGCACCAGAATTAGTCAAATCACTTCCTCCATAGATAATCTTAACACAAATATGGACTATCATAGTCAGAGATCACTAGTGATTCTATAGCAGAGACCAAGAATTGAGCAAGCCTACACTCTGGACAGAGATGCTATTGAGCACGAGTTGCACTTCTACAAATTATCTAGAAATTAAAAAAAAAGACTCAAACATTTCAAAATGTTGAAATTAGATTCCAGAAGGAACAACATCAGCACAAGCTGCAGTATAAGCATCTGCAAGACCAGGAACGGAGTCCTTGTAGGTTGTGGCAGTCGCTGAATTTCCATTTGAAAGTCTACCCACTAATTTGAGCTGCTGTGTAATTCACATTGCCATTCAGCATCCCTTTGCCTGCAGGACCTTCCTGATACAATGCTAGCCACTAGCCTCTTCTCCAGACTGTTAGTAGAAACTATAAGACAAACTTGCTCTCTGAGTAGTCCAAGATCATTAGTGTTTCTATTACAGAAACAGAACAACATGGGCTGCTGCCAATAAGCGTGAGTTGAGCCACCATCCGTCTAAAATACAAAACCGATTTGAACATTTCAAGATATTAAAATTAGATTTTAGAGTGCATAACACCAGCACAAGCAGCAGTATAATAATCTGCAAGACCAGGAAGAGAATCCTTGTGGCAGTCGATGAACCTCAATTTGAAAGCCTCCTCTTCAAGTTTAGCAAATGTTAAAAAGCTAATATTGCTATTTAGCAATCCCTTCTCCTGCAGGACCTTCATGACACAATGCCGGGTATTATACGCTTCTCCAGGCTTAACAAAAACAGGACAGGTCTTTCAACAATGTACTGCGGCTTCAGTCCAACCTCATTGATCAGGAACACAATCTTGTGCTGTAGGCACTCCTCAGATAGTTCTAAAATGTTTGGCATCTTGGATGCTGCTATGGAAACTTCACTCGCAGCAATCAAGAGTAGTCTTAAAAATTTGAGCCTGGTAGCAATGTTCTCTTTGGTGTAACTTGAGACAACCGACACTGCCCGCCAGAACATTCGCGAGCACACGGCACCCCAAGCTCTTCTGCACGCAGCACTAACTCCTTGACGTGCTCTGGGCTGAAGCTAAGCATCCACGCTTTGGCTGAGCACAGCTGGGCAATATCTCGAACACTTAGGCCGACGACAAAGAATAGCGATGTTAGGCTTTACCACCCTTTCAAGGTCCGACAGTAGGATGGTGCTGCTCCTCTTCATAACTTGGATGAACTTTTCGAATGAGCCAGAGGGAGATGAAGAAGGACCCGAGCGCCGCAGCTGCGGAGAGTGCGTGAGCCGACCAGGAGGAAGCGAACGATTTGGGAGTGGATGACCGAGGCGGTCGCGAGATAGAGGATGCGGGGCCGATATTCTGGGCCATGACCGCAGCGGGTCCGCAGCGACGACGGCGGGCGATGTCGGCTGGAGAGGCCGAGGCCAGATAGCAGCGAGGATGGCCTGGGGTTGGATCGGAGTTGAGGCGGGACCGGAGAGGTCCTCGAATGCCTTCTTCCTTTTGGATGCTTCATCGGCGCCTTCTTGGCCGTCTTGCGGGCTTGATGCAGGGCGAGGCCGCGGGTGGAGCAGTACTCCTCGAGGGAGAATGGGGCGGGAAGGTGGCGAGGAGGCGGGCGCGGTGGTGCATAGCGGAGGAGGGTGGCTGCGCGGAGGAAAGGGAGGAACTGCCGTCGGAGGAGCATGGCCATGGCGGCGGGCGGAGGCGGCGGCGATGCCCCGTTGAGATGAGGACGACCGCAGCGAGTCCGCCGGGAAGTTGTTTAGGAACAGAAGAAATCGAAAAAAAATTTATATATTTTTCCTATTTTGCAAAAATAAATGGTCTTGAAATTTTGTAAAACTATACAGTGGCTCACGTCGGGGCCGTGGCCCACCGGCGGCACATAACGCTGCAACGGCGTTAGGGACTCATCGCCGTCGCCGCAGTGGTAGGAGCCACCGCAAGAGGCATGGCCTCCGTGTAGTCAGAAGCCACGCGCGGTATGTATGGACCTACCACCGTGCCCTACGGTGAGGGGATTTTTTGGTAAATTTCAATTTTTTGAAGCATCGATACTTAACGACGAACCATTGATACTTAACAACGAATTACAGAAACAAGTAATGGCACGTACGACACAAGTACCCTAACTTTGTGTCATGTTAGTCCTAACGTGCCTTAGGGAATTTAGATAAACGATTACAACATTTGTAGTCTGGTTATGCGAATAATCCCGGAGAACCCGGATATCATAGACCACGAGTCTTTGGGAGGGCATATAGTACCCACGGGGTGGAGTTGGATCAGCGGTGGCGGGGTGGAGTTCTTTGGTGGAGTGTTGTCCTTCTTCTCGTGGCACGGACAGCGAACTCGTCCTCACACCGTGTTCGTCTTCACTACCATTGGTCCGTCACCGTCCGTCGTCGTCGTTGGAAGATGTCGGATCTGGAGAAGCCAATGCCGACGCGAGCTCTTGCCTCAGGTTGAAGATGACAATGGCAACAACTGATTGTTGCCATCTGCAGCCACAGCTGTAAGGATTGTGCCCTTGTATTTTCATGTTAGGAATGTGCCATCTATGCAAATGGTGAGTCGACCTGTTTGAATGCAGCAATAGTGGGACCCAATGCTAAGAATGCTGCAAGACTTGCTTCCGGCCTTGATACAAGATTATAAGTCTTGATATCATAATAACTACCAGGATTTAGCGTGGTAATTGTGTTCAGCAAGCGAGGTAGATTGTCGTAGGATGCTTCGTAAGTACCCCACCTCATCTCCAATACCTTCTTCTTCGCTATATATGCTTTACCATAACTTATCGTACCTAAATTTCTCCTCAATTGCCAAGATAATGGACTTGGGTTCATAAGGATTTTCCACAATCTTACAAACATCCGGCCGGGCCACAAAACCGCCGACAAATTACGATGGCTTGCATCTAGCGCTCAAGTACACAAGTGTGATCCACAACAGATCCGATCTCACGATAATTTTCCACTTGCCCTTGAAACATACACTCGAAAAGGACAGCTTGGACTTCACACATTGTACATCATATATGTGGAGAACTCTTCACTACTACGAACTCTCTGCAGTAAGGGTGACCCACCTCTTCACGCATCCTTCACCTCTGCACTCTTATACATGGCGCCAACAAAAACACGATTGTCTCTATACTCCCGGGACACATTCTCACGGGATTGTGAGATGGCGTGAGAAATTGTATCGATCCCTTTGGAACTAGCGGGTCATCCTCATCATCGAGGAGTCGTTTTCCAACCCACGTTCATCCTCAGACCTCCATTTCGTGCTGAGTACTTCTTCATTAACTTCCCTCGTCAATTTCACCACGGGCCTCAAAGGGTGTGTCACCATCTCCTTCTTACGCCTCGATTGGCGGCACCATCTCCTTCTTGTGGCTCGGTTGCGGGACCATCTCACGCTTGTAGTTGACCGCACGGTGAGCAGCACTACCCTCCTCATGCACTTGACTACTAGACCCTTTATGAACAACTTGGATAAACAACATCACAAAGAAACCAATTTCACATGCTTTGTTTTGATATAACTCCTCCAATGTTCGGTGCCTTGAAGTGGCATAAGCTCCCAATATCTTGACTCACTCTGTTGATTAGAGCCATAATGGACAAGTCATGTTGCTCAGATCTACATGGAATGCCCTATAAAAGTTGTTATGGACCCCAAGTTCTTTTGGCGCTCTTCTAATCACATGGTCAACCGAATTAAATTTCGACAAGTCAACTCCATGTTCACCATATCTAATCGCCTATTAGAAATACAACTTGACCGTTGCATCCGACATGTCCGGCATAAAAAAAACGCTATTAACAAGTGGATCGCAACTATAAAATATATCTACTCGAGCTACACTAAAACTATAATTTTACTAATCCATCTACACTAAAACTATATTTTTACTAAGCAGATCTACACTAAAACTATATTTTACTAAGCGAGATCTACACTAAAACTATATTTTTACTATTATCACAGTTCAAACTATTAAGTACTAGTACCTCTAACGAGGCACCTTCACCACCTCTCACTCCCTTCTCATCTTCCCCTCTTTCTTTTTCGAATTATTATGACATTTTCTGAATTTCGCTTTATATAGGTAGCTAGTTCCTAGCCGTCACCAGTACAAACTGCCCTTGGCTCACTTGCTAGGACCTGCCGCCGATCACGGTATGTGTCCCTCACCGTGGCTACTGGAATGTTCGTCAGCGCTACGCCCACGTCTCGCCGTGGGCCCGCAGCCTCTGCGCTACGCTGCGTGTAGTGGCGGGCAGGTGTATAGTTTTGCAAAATTTCTGACGGACCATTTATTTTTGCAAAATAGAGAAAATAATAATAATAAATTCGAAGAAATCGACGCCAGCTAGAGGGAGGAGGAGGCTTACCGGCCCAGCCCAAGCGTATGGCCCAACATGCCACTCACGTTTTGCCCTGCCTGGTTTTGCTCTGTTATCTTTTTTTTTTCCTTCGACATTCTCGCTTTAGTTGCACTCGCGACATTGAAATCTGAGCACAGAGGGACTACCTGCGATGATGATCCAGTTCATGACCATGTATTGGATAACACTTAGCCTATTTAATTGTATTGGATAACACTTAGCCTATTTAATTGTACTGGATAACACTTAGCCTATTTAATTAGAACTTGGATTTATCATTTTCCACAGCATGTCTTTTTTCCACTGCAGACCACGTTTGTTCCCTGTACCTATGTGACGTGATTCAACTATTAGTCGTGGTATGGCTCTTAACGTGATAAAATAATTGGTCCTTGAAAACTTGGTATGAGAGAATATTATTTATAAAATTTAGATACATTAAAATAAAAAAATCGTTTTTGCGCCCTCTGTTTTTCTGTGCTTTCTGATTTTTTTCTGCAAACATTTTCGTTTTAGTTCCTGCTCTCCCATCATACATACACTGGTTTTGTCTTAGGCTATAAAAAAACTCAAGAAACATCTGAAGATTTTCAATCGACTTGTCACGAGTCAACAGCATGATCGTCCTCCGTTAACCTTGGAGAACATGCCGGTGTGCATTGGCAAGACCCAAGATTCAATTAACACAAATGTGATCCACATTAACAACAAGGCGAATATTTTTAGCATCAAGGAACGAGATAGGTGAACAACTATATATGTATATATAACAAGTCAGAAACAGGTAAACGACGACGGTGAAGGCCACAGCTCCAGGTTCATTTTGCCAAAGGAGATTCGCCCTGCAATGCCCTGCCACTATCATTGCCAAATGTGGATTTCCATTATGGATCTGTTTTGTTCCTGCGAAAATACAGCATATAAAAAATGATTCTCGCTACCCAGTGGAAGTTCTGAAGAAACAAATCCCTGAAATTTGCAAAGTAGCTACTGATTTGAAGTTCTTGCAAAGATTTACAAAAGTCCCATGGCTACAGAAAAGATACAGAATGCCGCTGCCATTTGTTTAGCTTAAGTGCTTTCTTTCAGTGACCTATCTGCAGAAGAACATCATGTGCTAGGCAGAAGAACGGACTAAACAAGCATGCTCAGTACGGCACCAGAATTAGTCAAACTACTTCCTTCATAGATAACCATAACACAAAAAATGACTATCATGGACAAAGATCACTAGTGATTCTTTGGCGGAGAATAAGAATTGAGCAAGCCTGCACCGTGGATAGATGCCATTGAGCATGAGTTGCACTTCTACAATTCATCTAGAAAATAAAGAAAAGACTCAAACATTTCAAGATGTTGAAATTAGATTCCAGAAGGAACAACATCAGCACAGGCTGCAGCATTAAGCATCTGAAAGACCAGGAACAGAGTCCTTGTGGGTTGTGACAGTCGCTGAACTTCCATTTGAAAGTCTAACCCCCAATTTGAGTTGTTGTGTAAAAGACTAATAAAAGACCACATTGCTATTCAGCATCCCTTTGCCTGCAGGACCATCCTGATACAATGCCAGCCACTAGCATCCTCTCTAGGCTGTAAGTAAAACCATAAGACAAACTTGGTCTCTAAGTAGTCCAATATCACTAGTGTTTCTATGGCAGAAACCAAAACACCATGGACTGCTGCCAACAAGCGTGAGTTGAGTCACCATCCGTCTAAAATACAAAACAGATTTGAACATTTCAAGGTGTTAAAATTAGATTCTAAGGGGCACAACACCAGCACAAGCAGCAGCATAAAAATCTGCAAGCCCAGGAAGAGAGTCCTTGTGACAGTTGATGAACCTCAATTTGAAAGCTTCTTCTCCAAGTAAAGCTAAAGAGAAAAAGCTCATATTGCTATTTAGCAGTCCTTTTTCCTGCAGGACCTTCATCACACAATGCCGGGGTATCATACGCTTCTCCAGGCTGAATGTAAACAGGACGGACCTTTCAACAATGTATTGCGGCTTCAGTCCAACTTCATTGATCAGGAACTCAATCTTGCGATGAAGGTACTCCTCAGACAGTTGTACAATGCTTGGAGTCTTGGAAACTGCTGTGGAAGCTTTACAACCAAGAGTACTCTTCAAAAGTTCAAGCCTGGCAGCAATGTTCTCTTTGGAGACATTTTTAACAGCCCACACCGCCTGCCAGAACTTTCGCGAGCTGCGAGGCACCCCAAGCTCTTCTGCGCGCAACACAAACTCCTTGATGCGCTCTGGGCTGTAGGTAAGCACACTCTTTTGGAAAGAGCACAGCCGGGCAATATCTCGAACACTTAGGCCGCACTGACGAAGAAGAGCGATGTTAGGCTTTACCACCCTTTCAAGATCCGACAGTAGGATGGTGCTGCTCCTCTTCATAACGTGGATGAACTTTTCGAATGAGCCGTAGAGGGAGATGAAGAACTCGAGCCTTGGACCGACGTCGCACTTACGGAGAACGCGTGAGCCGACCAGGAGGAAGCGAACGATTTGGGGAGTGGACAGACCGAGGCGGTCGCGGAGTTCGAGGAGGCGGGGCCCGATATTCTTGGGCCATGACCGGAGGAGCAGCGGATCCGCAGCGACGACGGCGGCGATGTCGGCGCGGGAAAGGCCGACGCCAGAGAGCAGGGCGAGGATGGCCTGGGGGTTGGAGGCGGAGTTGAGGCGGGAGTGGGTCCAGGCCAGGTCCTCGAATGCCTTCTTCCTTTCTTTGGATGCTTCATCGAACGCCTTCTTCGCCGTCTTGCGGGCTTGAGCTGAATCGAGGCCGCAGGCGGAGACGAGGTACTCCTCGAAGGAGAATGGGGCGGGGGAGGTGGCGAGGAGGCGGGTGTGGTAGTGCGTCGGGGAGGAGAGCGGGGAGGCGGCGCGGATGAAAGGGAGGAGATGCCGTCGGAGGAGCAGCATGGCCATGGCGGCGGCGGCGGAGGGGGCGGCGATGCCCCGGTTGAGGTCACGACTGCAGAAGCGAGTCCGCCCGTGAAGATATCTTTTAGGCCATAGTGGGCTGTAGGAGGCTTACCGGCCAAGCGCAAGTTGTGGCCCAACATGCCTTTGACGTTTTGCTTTTTATTTGCACTATTTGTTTTGCCCTGGTTTATCTCCGTTTTCTAATTTTTTTCCCTCCCACATTATCGTTTTATAGTTGTTGCACGTACTACACTGGTAATAAAAAACTAAGAAACATACGAATATTTTTCCGTCGACGGTGCATTGGCAAATGGCAAGAGAAGACTAAGAACAAAGCACAAATGTAATAATGAGTCGTCTCTGCTTGTGGCGCACACTGTTACTCCCGATGTTCATAGGTAAGTTGTTGTCAATTTCTAAATTTAATTCCGCGTATGAAGATTGAGCCGCTGACAAATCTGTTTAATTTGTGATAAGTGGTCTCGGAGGGGAGTTGCGGCGACGACTTCTTGGACTGATAGGATTCGAGACGTGGATCGCCACGGCTGCGACCGGGAGAACATCGTCATCGAGGACCAGCCCCACGACGACAACACGTGGGAAGCATACATCTAGTGGTACACCCTGAGGACTCAGACATGCGTGATGTACGTTCCACCCCAGCCACCAGTGCCGGTTCTGGACGCAGAGAGGATCCTTCCTTGTCACACGCATATGCGGCGACGGATCGAACTACGACTCGACGGTGTGTTTGTGGATGCAACAAAAATTTCTTATGCTACTAAATATTATAATATTTACTAATAATTTCATTTGCAGTACGACGTGATTGCGGACATTTCGCATATTTTAGGGGAGGCGAGGACGAGACTGAACGTCATGGGACACCAGGAGATCGAGCAGACGTGGGAGAGGATGCACAACATCACCATGAGGTTCCTTGCCGCGGTCAACTACCGTGGTAACCCGGCTCTACCTCTTTTTCACGCTACCCCGCCGTCCCTCCGCCTCGCCAACGTCGTTAAGGCAATCGTCATCCTTGTCACGGCCACCCTTCCCGGTCACTTTCTCCGCTCCATCGTTTGCGCCCGCCCTCCAGTGCATCCCTAGAGGATGTGGGACCAGGTGCTTCCGTATTCCCTAGACCTACACATACTGCGCTAGCAGCAACACCAAAGACGAGGACCAAGACCAGTGCAGCAGAGACCACCAAGACGAGGACCAAAGACTAGTAGCGGGAGGAGCAGGATATGTTCCTTCCTCGTCCACTAGTGCTACTCTTCAGTCAGGTAATGACCACAATTCTATCTCTAACCATATACAAATACAAGATTCTTTTAAATATGATACGTGATTTAATAATACTAATTGTTCCAGCTTACGGTGGCGGCGACACTCCTGACTCGACCCTAGATGGAGAGGACCAGCCGATTGGTTTCGACGACTTCAGCTTCGACCTCTTCGACTACTTGCGTGGCACCGGAACGCAGGAGGAGCTTGGAGGGTCGCAGCTACCAGGCGCGCCAGCCACGGGGACACAAGAGGGCGGAGGGACGTGGCCATCACCAGGAGGGTTGCCGGAGGTCGCGGCTGGAGGTGCAGGGTCGTCCCACCCGGTTGCAGGGTCGACAGCGGCGGCAGTGATGGCGACACCGCCTGCCGCCGATGCTAGACGTCGGCAGATCCACCCACGTGACCGCTGATTCGTACCCTCACGACGCACGCGACCGCATTTCGAGCGAGCAGCGCAGCAAGAAGAAGAGGAGTTGCTAAGTTAGGTTGCATATTGTTTAGGCAGCAGCACTCTTATTCGTGATCATGACTATCTGTATGAACTATTTTTTATTATGTCACTTTGCTTTTCTTTATTAGCAATAAATTTTTCTTTGTACGATGCAAGTATTTATTCTTACAAACAACATATAAAACCAAAAAAACATAAAGTGAAAAAAATTAAATGAGGCTAACCATACACGTTGGATCTAATCCAGACGCCACGAGTTGGATCTAATCAATCATGAGTCCCTCAGCAACCGTCGTGACCCACTGCGGTTGTCGTATAGTTTTGATAAATTCAAAATGATAGTATAATTTTACAAAATCGAAAAAATAATTTTTTTGAGATCAACTCCCATCGTTTTATTGATTTCTCATAGGGAAGGAGTTACAAATGCCATCAGGCGGGCTTAGAAGCCATACATGACGGCCAACAGACTCATAAATACAATGACGGGCTAAGGTATGAGCATCGACATTCGACTCTCGACCCTCATGTACAATGTCAACCGAGGTAAAATCTTCTATTCTTGCCTTGATCTCCTTGACGATTTGGCCATATGGTCCCATCCCTGCTCCATGAATATTTTTAACAACGTTTGATCGCTAGCCACTCGAGTCGTCAGATATCGAGATCGGTTACTGAGGCGAGGGCCCTGGATTAGGGCCCCTTAAGCAACAAGATGATCAACCTGAAGATGAAGTCCTCTGACACCATTGACAATGTGAAGGCTAAGATCCGTGAGTGGAGGGATGGATCTTCGTCAAGACCCTCACCGACAAGACTTCCTACTCGAGTATCTTCCTCATGACGAGTACTCTCCGCCTCGCACGACGCGCTTCTCCGAGTACGCTCCTCCGCCTCCGACTACCCGTTCAGACGAGTAACCTCCGTCTCCGACTAAGGCGGGGTCCACACGGGGGAACCGGAGCGTGGGCCTAGGGCCCCACACGAACATGGTGCCGCCCCAGCCCCCCAAGCTTCTTCGCAACGACACGTGTGACACTGGTTTCCACGCCATGCAAAGACCACAGCTGGCACGACGGGGGACGGCCGGGTCTGACAAGAGTCGTAATGACGCATAGTGCACCCGCGACCTCCGGCATGCCATCACATCCAACGCCCACACACCACTGCCGGGCGTGCACTCGACGTCTCGACGCCAGGCCATAATGTGGCAGGCCTAAGCCGCACTCAAAAGGGCTAAGTCACCACGCAAACTACTCGGAGGAGGTGCCAAGTACCCGGAACAAACCGTGGCAACAAAGCACACACGGCGACCTCCGATGATACCGCCGCCTCCACGCTCCGGCGGACATCCGAGGACCGGGTGTGTCCGAGGGACCAGTGGAGGGTCGCTCCTTAGTGATGAGTGATTGACAACGTTGTGTGGACCGATGCTTGGCTAAGTGTGCGGTGCAAAGTTGCGGCTTGACTCGTGTCGGTGCGGGTGAAGAACAAGCGAAGGCCTTAGCCGTGGCGGCCTCCGGGTGATGGAGAGGCAAGTAGGCTTGGTTCGATGGACCCGGTGGCCGATGGGGTC
Organism: Cenchrus purpureus; assembly: GCA_022644695.1. NCBI lineage: Eukaryota > Viridiplantae > Streptophyta > Magnoliopsida > Poales > Poaceae > Cenchrus > Cenchrus purpureus. The sequence continues at coordinate 16,600,527 of CP053466.1, forward strand.
AAGTGCGAGCCGTGCGGTGCAAGACTGGCGGGTCTGAAGTCGTGAACATGGGCTAGTGCAAGGTAGCGGATGGAGCAAGCTTGCACGGGGTTTGTTGGTTTGCCCACAAAACCATCGGTGGAGTTTCTTGGTTTGGACCAAAACCAAGTCCGGAGGCCCGAGGTGATGGAGACGGTGATCGGAGCTTCTAAAGCTTCGAGGCGAGGGCACATGGCGTGATCGCGGGTTTGCGTCGAGTTGAAGCGGCAGCGGGTGGAAGCGTGTCCGTCCGATGAAGACTTGACCAAAATGCCCCGAGGGGTTGTATCTTCATTTCAAGCGGTAGGGTAGCGTGGTCATTTACCTCCTCCGATGGACTTCGTATAAATAGCGGAGAGGTGGATGGCATCTCTCTCTCTTGGGTTCTAAGGTTTGCTCCCTAGATCGCTCCGACCGCTTCTTTTCCTCTGTATTCCTTAGGCTAGATTCTTGTATAGACTCGACCTCGGATGTATGGAAGCATTGCTAGGATGATTTCCCTCCTAGCTCTTTGTGATTTTGGTGTCATTTTCGGAGTTATTTTTGGGTGTTTTTGTTCTTCGCTCGATTCGTTGATTTGAGGGCGTTTTCTCTCGGATTTCTTTGAGGGGATCATGGGTGGATGCCTTGTGCATCTTTGTGTGTGATCTTGACCCTTCAAACGCCGGAAAACCCTTTGATTCATGAGTTTTGGTTGGAGCCCGAGTTCTTGGTGGTGGTTCTTGTGATCCGCGATTCCGTGATTTAGTGAGTTAGAGGCTGAGATTTTTGGGGCATAGCTTCCTCTAGTGACGCTTCTCATCTCCCCCAAATCTTGTCTCAAGAGCTCTACCCGTTTGGGAGATCCATTGATTTGAGGAAAAGTCTCCTCTCTAGGGTTCATGGCCTAAATCATTTTTCTGGTGGTGATCCCTTGATCTTTTTGAGGAGATCTTTTGGGAAAAGCTTCCTTGTGTTGTTGAGAAGCTACGGTTTAAATTTCGTGATTTTTGGAGCTCGCTTGATCAAGTTTTGGATTTTTCCCTCTTCCTCTCGGCTGAAACTTTACTCGGGAATAAGCCGAGTCTCCTGACATTCCGGAACCCCGGAGACTCCGGGAAAAGTGCGGATACTCGGGACTTGCCAAACCCGAGACTCGGGAAAAGTCTTGGAGACTCGGACTTTCCAAAGGGGTGGCCTAGACTTGTTTACTTGTGCTTCCGCTTTGTTTCTAGGCTTGTCCTAACTTGTTCCTAGGGGGTCGTTGTGACTACGTGATCTTGACAAGTTAGTGCGGATTCTTTGGAAGTGATTTTGGGGTTTAGGCCGAGTTCTTGAGAAGAATTTTTATCGGCCCCATTCACTCCCCTCTCGGGTCGCCAATTCGGTCTTTCAATTGGTATCGAGCGATTCACGGATCTTCTTGATTCTAACCAGTCTAAGATCCAAAGATGGGCGATTACGGCAAGGGGTCGGGTCCTCCGCACTTTGATGGTAAGAATTACCGATGTGGGAGGCGCATGGGGCGTTTATGCGAGGGAAGGAACTCGATCCGGGAGGTCACTCGGAATCCTCATTATGTCATCCCGCGGTTTTACGCTGTGCACACGGACATGTTTGAGGCCAACAGAAGGCTGTTGATTACTTGTTCCGTGCTCTTTGTGCCTCGGAGTTTGATCGAGTGTACGGAGAGGATGTGGCCGGAAAAATTTGGCTCAAGTTGAAGAATGCTCATGTTGGCAATGCTCAAGTGCAAGCCCGTATGTTTACCACTTACCGGAGAGAGTACGAGAACTTCACTCATCTCCCCGGTGAGTCGACCGATGCTATGTTTGTTGCTTCACTTGCATAGTCAACAACATGAGGGCCAATGTGACAAAGGTTCTCATACACGGATCATGATCAAGCTATCAAGCTTTTGCATGCCCCGGATAGGTCCGTGTGAAGCCAAGATCGAGGCCATTGAGGAGTCGAGCGCGACACGCCGCTGCTGGATGAGCTGTTCTCCAAGCTCAGGTCTTCAGAGGTTGATCGTGGCTTGAGAGCCAAGAGCGAGAGCCCCACTGATCCTCATAGTTTGGCTCTCGTCTCAGGATCGAGGACTAACGCTAACTCGTGGCTTTTCTTTATCTTGTCTTGTGTCCTTACGGATGAGGACTTTGAGGCCGGCGAGGATGATCTAGCCTTGTTGAGCAAGAGGTTTGGGCGGATGTACAAGAACCGCAAGAATGCAAGGCGGAGCTCGGGATGTGCTATCGGTGCGGGAAGCACCTGCACTTCATCGCCGAATGCCTCAAGCCATGGAGATCAAGAACGACTACAAGGGCAAGCCCAAGCATGACTACAACAAGCACCGCCCCGAACGACTACAAGGACAAGCACAAGGACAAGGGCGAGAGAAGGCACAAGAAGTGGCGGCCACAAGAAGAAGACCGCCGAGCGATGGTGGCGGGAGCGAGCGACATCCACTCGACATCAAGTGATGCTTCTTCCGATTCGAGCAGCGAGGAAGAGCAAGAAAGGCGCAAGGACAAGCGGCACACGAGCAAGAACTTCACTGGCCTCAGCTTTGTCGCACAAGGAGGTTTTTGCGGCATGGCGCACTCCAAGAAGGGTGGGAAGCACTGGATTCGAACTCCTCAGATGAAGAGGTACGACAAGATCCCAACTTCTTGCTAGAGGAGAATGCTAGGCTCAATGAGTTGCTTGATAACCGTGATGATGTGCTTAGAAAGACCAACAAGCAGAAGAGGGAATTCAGGTCTTTGTTGGGTGATGCTAAGGACAAGGTAGCTGAACTTGAATCCTTGCTTGTGGATGCTAGAAATGAGATAGCTTTGAAATCTGCTCTGTGGTGTCGATGAAATTGATGTGGTGATTGCTCGCTTTTTCTTGCTCGATTTGATCGCTCTCAAGGAGAAGCATGCCTCTACTTTGAGGAACTAGATGGTTAGGATTGAGTGTGATGAATTGAAGTCTAGGCCACTTTACTAGGTGCTTGTACCTCATGTCCTTTTGCATGCTCGGCTAGATGAATCTCACACTAGAATTGTTTCTCTTGAGGCGGCATTGAAAGCTCCTCTTCCTACATCATGTTCAACCGTGAAATGCATGCTTTGAAAACATGGAACTTGCACACTATGTTGATCGTCTGCAGGATGAAAATGATGAGCTTAGGAAATTGATGAGTTGGTTGTCCGGCATGAGCCACAATTGAGTTTGATGTTGGCTCGGTTCAAGAGGTTTGATGGTCGCGTTGGGGTGAGAAGAGTGGTGAGGGAGAAGAGAAAGTTGGAGAGATCCCTACTCAACCACACACCATACCCATGAACAAATATGCACCCAAGCCAAACCACTTGAGAAACAAGCTTGATACAACCTCAGACTCCACCAAGGTTCCCCAGGAAAAAGAGAATTACCAAACCCATCAAGTTTGTGAGCAACCAGGTAATGTCTTTGAGGGAAGTCGAGAGAAAGGTGTTGAGAAGCCCATGAAAAGCCACCGCCTAAGCGGTGCCAATCCGCTCCATTGTGAGTATTGTGGGAGGGATGGGCATAAGAATGAGTTCTTTTCGGAGGAAGAGGATGAGAGGTTTGCTAGGGAGATGGCAAACAAGGACAGTACCACCTTGCTCGTGGTGTGCCTGAGCCTCGTAGAGGGCCTCTACCTAGAGGTGAGGTGTATGTGCATATAGTTCCCACTCATGGAGGTGGAGGTGGAGGTGTGTTCCCTCGGAGAGAGACGTGTTGGGTTTGGGCATGGTGAGATGGCTCGACGTGCTCCTTCTCGTGACCGCTTCGAGTTTGGGAGGCACGATCGAGCTTTGGGTCTCGGATGGACTACGGGCCACGTTTTCCCCTCGTGGTGCGCGTACTCCAAAGGAGACAAGACAAGTCCTTTGGTGGTAGGCGTGAGAGGGCTCCACCTAGAGGTTTTGGGAGGATGGATTTTGCTAACCCTTCTTTTGAGCAAATGACTCGACCGGTTTGACTCTTTTGGTACTAACCCGTGTTGAGTCGCTTGCTCATTCTCGCCCCTCGTTTTTTGATTGCGTGGGAGGCTTGAGAACTTTTGGTTGATCGACCCGGTTGCTCATGACACATGACCGGAGATCGTGGGTGGTTCTCCACCTCACCCCGGTGAGTACGAGGGAGTACATCACTTTGGGGACAATGGGAGAGGACGAGTGCTTGTGAAGGTATGATGAAGGTGAGTAGCAAGGTGACCTTAAGAAGTGTGGCCGGTCAAGTCACTTGGTTTCAACCTATTGTCAGTTTCTCAATTACTTGACGAAGGTTTTGAGGTTCGCTTTAAGTCGGGTGCTTCTCGTGTGCTTGATTCTCGAGGCGATCTTGTCTGTACGATCGTCCCCGAGGGTCAAATCTTTGTCGACTTTTCGATCTGCTGGTCCTCCTCGATGCTTTGTGGTGTTTCACCGAGCTTTGGAAATGGCATAGGAGGTTGGGACACTTGAGCTTTGAGTTGCTTTCCCGCTTGAGTGGTCTTGATCTTGTCCGAGGATTGCCTAAGTTGAAATTCGAGAAGGATTTGGTTTGTGCTTCTTGCATGGAAAGATGGTTGCCGCTTCTCACGCCCTCCGACTTCATCATGACCGAGCGACCTTGTGAGCTGTTGCACATGGATTTGGTTGGGCCACCGTGTTCGCTCTGGTGGGAAGTGGTATGTTCTTGTGGTTGTTGATGATTTTTCGAGGTACTCTTGGGTTTTCTTTTGGAGGATAAGAGTGAGACATTTGGCTTTGTTCGGGACTTGATCTTGAGGTTGAAGAATGAGAGACATGGTGATGCCATTCGAGCTATACGCAAAGGACAATGGCACGGAGTTTAAGAACTCTCATTTTGATGCCTTTTGCAGTGATCTTGGTCTTGATCATCAATACTCTTCTCCATACGTCGCTTGCCAAAATGGCGAGTGGAGAGGAAGAACCGGACCCTTTGTGAGATGGTTGTGACGATGCTCGATGAGCATAGGACTCCTAGGCATTTCTGGGCCGAGGCCGTCAATACCGCTTGCTATGTCTCAAGTCGCATCTTCCTTCGTGCCTTTAAGAAGAAGACCTCTTATGAGTCGATGCATGGCCGACAACCCAAGGTGAGTCACTTTAGAGCTTTTGGTTGCAAGTGTTTCATTCTGAAGAAGGGCAAGTTGGATAAGTTTGAGTCTAGATGTTGGATGGGATTTTCCTTGGTTATGCGATTCATTCTAGAGCATATCGTGTGCTCAACCTTGACACTAACCGAATCATGGAGACTTGCGAGGTTACCTTCGACGAGACACGCCATGTAGTCTTACGCTTTTGAGTGTGCGGTGACGAGGAGATTGGGCGAAGATCTTTGAGGATGAGAAGGATGGAGATGGAGATGATGGCGATGATGGTGGTGATGCTCGTGGTGATCGTACGTGCTACTTCCACTACTACGACGACGATCAAGGATGGACCATCCCCACACCCACTACGACCGAGGTCGCTCGAGTGGAGGTCACGAGGGGAGGTTGTGTCCAGCGAGAGGCTCCCTGGCAGTACAAGTTGATCACCCACCACGACCATCATTGGTGACCTTCATGAAGCACTACACCCGAGGTCAAGGAATACTTCTCATTTCACTCACTCTTCTTTTGTTGCTTCTTTCGAGCCCAAAGATATTCGACACGCTTTGTCTGATGAGAATTGGGTGAATTCCATGCATGAGGAGTTGGAAAACTTTGAGAGAAACCAAGTCTGGGTGTTAGTCGATCCACCACCAAATTGTCGTCCCATAGGTACCAAGTGGGTGTGGAAGAACAAAGAGGGTGAGAATGGGATGGTTGTGAGAAACAAGTCGAGGTTGGTGGCCAGGGGTTCAACCGTAAGGAGGATAGACTATGAGGAGACATTTGCTCCTGTGGCCCGTTTGGAGGCAATTAGGATCCTTCTAGCCTTTGTCGTGGCTAAAGGGTTCAAGTTGTACCAAATGGATGTCAAGAGTGCTTTCTTGAATGGGGTGATAGAGGAAGAAGTGTATGTGAGGCAACCCCCGGGGTTTGAGAGTGAAAATACCCACACCGTGTATACAAACTCCAGAGAGCGCTCTATGGGTTGAAACAGGCACCTAGAGCTTGGTATGGCAGGTTGAGAGGGTTTTTGCTGAGTAAGGGGTTTGTGATGGGCAGTTGATAAGACCCTGCTTTCTCCTTAAGCATGGGAATGACCTTTTGATTGTTAAGATATACGTGGATGACATAATCTTTGGTGGCTCTTCTCATGATCTTGTTATTTGCGATGACATGAGCAGTGGAATTTGAGATGTCCATGATGGGCGAGCTGCAGCTTTTCTTGGGTCTCGTGATCAAGCAAAGGTAAGGACGGGACCTTTGTACATCGTGCAAGTACACAGGGACATGGTGAAGAAGTTTGGCATGAACGACTCCAAGTCACCGACTACACCGATGAGTACAACTACGGCTTTGGACGGACGAGGACGGGCGAACCTAGTGGACGAAGGAGTACCGGAGCATGATCGGCTCCTCCTCTACTTGACGCGACGAGGCCGATACATATAGTTCGGTGTGCAGGCGCTGCTGTGCTTCACCGAGGACTTCACATCGGCAGTCAAGCGGATTTTCGTGTACTTGAACTACACCCCGAGTTTGGTCTTTGGTACTCGCCTCCTCGACACCTCGGCTTCATGGGTTTTCTCGATGGATTTTGTGGGTGTCGATTGGACCGCAAGTCCACTGGGTGTTGTCGGCCTTGGTTCTTCTTGGTCTCTTGGTCATCTCAAGCAATCGAGTGTAGCCCAGTCCACCACCGAGGCTGAGTATGTAGTTGTTGCTAGTTGTTGTTCCCAGCTGCTTTGGATGACCTATACCATGAGTGATTTTGGTGAGGAGTGCTCCTGTGTTCCACTTTTCTCGTGACAACACCAGTGCCATAAGCGTAGCCAAAAATCCTGTTCTCCACTCCAAAACGAAACACATAGAAGTGAGGTACCACTTTCTGAGAGACAATGTGGAGAAGGGAAACATATCTTTGTCCTATGTCCCTACCCAAGACCAGCTAGCTGACATTTTCACCAAACCGCTTGACCAAGTCACTTTCACTCGCTTGCGGGGTGAGCTTGGGGTGTGCTTTCCTTTCTAGTCGGGTCTTGAGCTTCTCATGTATATATGTGTCATATGTTCATTTTGTTGCATTTCCTTCATGCATTTTGCCTTCTGTACAAAACCTGGTAGGATAGCCATCTTTGGATCACTTGAGCTAGGATTGAGCTTCTCTTATATACATTGATCACTGATGTGCTATGGATGAGATATGTGCATGTTTGGTAATTGGTGGATGTGAATGCTATGCTCTTGATGGTTTTGCCATATATGTATGATGAGATAGCATTTTGTTTGTGAAAATGATAAAATTGCCTCTCTCATGAGTAGATGCTTGTCTTTGCTAAATTTGTGCTCAAATGCTTATATCATGTTTAGTTTGTGCTTGAGGATCATATTCTTTGCTTGGGGTCAAAGACCTTTGTCATTGTAAATGTTTAGCCCTTTGCTTGCTTGGGAGGAGCATAAGCTTTTTTGCCGCAGAAAGGCACTTCATGTACCATGTTTAAACTTGAAAATGAAATTGGTGTATGAATTGCCTTATGCTTGAAAAATGAGCTCCTAATCATGTTTTATGTGTTGATATTCATATCTTGGTGTTAAATCAGAGCATGTTGTCTACCATGAGAAGTCTCATTTTAAGAAGTAGACACATGGCTTGGTTTTAACATGACTTGAGTAGCTTGTTTATAATGATCTTGTGATGAGAATTTGTGATCTTGCATAAACTTTGGATGATCTAGTGCCTTTGTGTTCAAATTGGTATAGACATGGTCTTGCTCATGAGATGAATGTTTGTGAAAATTGCTTAAAATTGCTTTTAGCCATGTCACATGCTTATATGTCTCTACCTTCTTGATGGCAATGTGCTAACTACACCATATCTATTTTGCTTGCTCTATGTCTCATTTGTAGCATTTTGTTGTGCTCTTTGTATATTTGAGAAGCTTGGTAGATTGTATATGCTTTGACATGCATTTTCATGAAAACAAGGGAAGAGTTTCATATACCTTGATTCATGCATTGTCAACAAGGGGAGAATTTTGGGAGATATACATGCAAGGGGGAGAAATTTTCATGCATTGGAGGTTTTTGTGAAAATTTGGTATGCATTTGTGAGATGTTGCATGTGAGGAGAAAATTGAGAAGAAGAGGTTGCATTTGCTCGTGGGGAGTTTGCATATGTGTGGGGAGCTCCTTTGGTTTGCCTAAGTTTTGTGCTTTGTGATGTGCTCTTGTGAGCTTTGTTTTGTCTCATTTGTGTCGAGCCGTTGCTTCTTGTCTTAGGGGCCGAGACTTGGTCCAGTGAGTGATCTTGTTTTCGCTTGTTCTTTGGCTTTGGATCACTTGCTTGGAGGTTTGTGTTCGTGGTTGTTTTTCTTTTCTCTATCATGGTTATTATGGGTGTTGTCAATGCACTCATCAAGGGGAGATTGAGGACCGTGTGTCCGAGGACCAGTGGAGGGTCGCCCCTTAGTGATGAGTGATTGACAACGTTGTGTGGACTGATGCTTGGCTAAGTGTGCAGGTACAGGTTGCGGCTTGACTCGGTCTGCGCATGTGAAGAACAAGCGCGAAAGGCCTTAGCCGTGGCGGCCTCGGTGATGGAGAGGCAAGTAGGCTTGGTTCGATGGACCCGTGGCCGATGGGGGTCAAGTGCGAGCCGGTGCAAGATCAAGGGCCAAAGTCATGAACATGGGCCTGGTGCAAGGTAGCGGATGGAGCCCAAGCTTGCACGCTGGGTTTGTTGGTTTGCCCACAAAACCATCGTGGAGCTTTCTTGGTTTGGGCCGCAAAACCAAGTCCTGAGGCCCGAGGCGAGGCGAGACGGTGATCCGGAGCTTCGGGAAGCTTCGAGGCGGAGGGCACGTGGCGTGATCACGGGGTTTGCGTCGAGTTGAAGCGAAGCCACGGTGGAAGCATATCCGTCCGATGAAGACTTGACCAAAATGCCCCTGAGGGATTGTATCTTCATTTCAAGCAGTAGGGGTAGCGTGGTCATTTACCTCCCTCCGATGGACTTCGTATAAATAGCGGAGAGGTGGATGGCATCTCTCTCTCTTGGGCTCTAGGGTTTCTCCCAGAGATCGCTCCGACTTGCTTTTCCTCTCGTATTCCTTAGGCTAGATTCTTGTATAGACTCTGACTTCTGGAAGTATGGAAGCATTCGTCGTTGTGATGATTTCCCCCTCCTAGCTCTTTGTGATTTTGGTGTCATTTTCGGAGCTATTTTTGGGTGTTTTTGTTCTTCGCTCGATTCGTTGATTTGAGGGCGTTTTCTCTCGGATTTCTTTGAGGGGATCATGGGTGGATGCCTTGTGCATCTTTGTGTGTGATCTTGACCCCTCAAACACCGGGAAAACCCTTTGATTCGCGAGTTTTGGTTGGAGCCCGAGTTCTTGGTGGTGGTTCTTGTGATCCGCGATTCCGGTGATTTAGTGAGTTAGAGGTCGAGATTTTTGGGGCATAGCTTCCTGTAGTGACGCTTCTCATCTCCCCAAATCTTGTCTCAAGAGCTCAAGCTTGGGAGATCCATTGATTTGAGGAAAAGTCTCCTCTAGGGTTCATGGCCTAAATCATTTTTCTGTGGTGATCCTTGATCTTTTGAGGAGATCTTTGGGAAAAGCTTGTGTTGTTGAGAAGCTATGGTTAATTTCGTGATTTTGGAGCTGCTTGATCAAGTTTTGGATTTTCCTCCTCTTGAAGGTTGAAACTTTTCTGAATAAGCGAGTCTCCGACATTACTCGAACCCGAGACTGGATTATTCTTGCCTGAAAGCCCCGAGACTCCGGACTTTAAAGGTGGCCTAGACTTGTTTACTTGTGCTTCCGCTTTGTTTCTAGGCTTGTCCTAACTTGTTCCTAGGGTCAGAGGTCCGCCAGACTACGTGATCTTGACAAGTTAGTGCGGGATTCTTGGAAGTGATTTTGGGTTTAGGCCAAGTTCTTGAGAAGAATTTTTATCGGCCCTATTCACCTCTCGTCCAATTCCTTTCTACATCAATGACAAAGACTTCACAACGCCGTAGCACTATAGCTTATTTTCGTTTTCCTCTTTGCCCTCGCCTATGCCTATAAAAGGGGAGGAGTGCAACCGACGAGAGACCAGATCACCAAATTTGTAACCCCTACTACATATCCCGATAGAACACGAGTACCGAAAGTAGGGTTACTCCTGAGACCGAACCAATATAAACCCTTGTGTCTCCGTGTCACCATCCGATCCGACACGATATGAGACACCATCAAGAGAACCTCGGCGCTGGCGCCAGGGCACATCGTGTCTGCCAACCACACTAGCGATCCGGATGGAGGCCGCTGGTCATGACTCCGCACCACCATGCTGCCCTTCCCACCGGGCCGGGCGGAGTCAGAGGACCTTCTCCCGACCGGCCCCACCGCCGACGGAGTACAGGCTCGTCCGTGGCTTCACGACGAATCGATCAGGCCATGTTGGGCCAAACCCAACACATGAGCGGTTTGCTCGCCGCCTACCACCACCTCGCCTTCTGCCGTGGGTCCGAGCCACCGACTGGGGAATTCATGGAGCACAGACCGATGTACCCCAGTGCCGCCTCCGACGACCCGGTGACGGCCCACGTGAACGGGCAGGGCCAGATGCCGCCCAGCTCGGTGCACCGGGACCACCTTGTGCCCCTGACATCACGAGTGCAACGCCTCGAGGCCCACCGCCACCCGATGGACGACGAGAGAACCTCACACAAGACGCCAAGCGCGCCGACGAGATCGCTGAGTAAGCGCCAGACGAAGAACCGCGAGCCTCCACCAAGAGCTCGGGTGGAGGATGAGCCCAATAAAGCCACCAACGCAGCACCGCGAGTGGGGAATCGCCGGTGCACAAGCGGCACACGATGTGAACCGACATCAATGAGGATGCTGCCGACGATGATGGTACGCGCCAGCGCGCGCAGAACCTCACGGCAGCAGCCATGTTTACGTGGCTATCCCGAGCGCCATGCCCGAGGAGAAGAGGGTTCGCCAGCTCAAACCCCAAGACGGCGCGCACAACAGCCGAGAGTTCGATCACGCGCGCCGCTGAGGCGCGAGGTGCACCATCCGCATGGCCGAGACCCATCTCCAAGGCACCGATGGACAGGAGCCGCGAACACCAAGTCACGCTGGGCCCCACCGTGACGCCGCGACACGCCACAAGGCTCGCCGAACCGCACGAACTACCACTATGTATGGCAGCAACGACGATGGCCGACAAGCGAGACGATCATCACCGAGACATAGCGAGGTGGCGGACGCTCGGGCCGAAGGATCGTGACCGCACCGGTCGCTCGATCCAAAGGGACCTCGCGCTTTGGCCTGGGTGCAAGATGCGGTTCCCTTCGCTCCGCCCGGCAGTTCCGAGGTATGACGGAGAGACCAACCCTAGCGTGTTGGAAGATTACAGCCGCGTGCGGTGGAGCGACGGATGACCTGCATCATCAAGAACTCGCCCACCTCGCCGACTGCACGGACCGAGCTCAACACCGCCACGCGGGGATCAACATGGACGGACCCACGGAGACCTTCATCGGCAACTTCCAAGGCACGCACGCCTACCGCGGGGAGCTACGAACCGCAAGCGGGAAAGCTGCGCGACTACATCAGCGCCTCGCCGCACCGAGCTCCCACCGCGATGACAACGACCATCTCCGTTTCCGAACGGCACCACCGCACCACCCTCATCCACCGTTAGGCGGGACCCCGAGGACTACTCGGAGCTCCTCGACATCGCAACCAACCACGCCGACGGGAGGAGCGGTAATGATGATTCCCTCCGAGCAAGGGAAGCAATCGTGGATTGAGTGAGGCCTCACGGTCCAAAAGAAGAAGGGTGACAAGCGAGGCCGTGAAACATCATCGCAGTGCAATACCCCCAAGAACAATCAACGCCTAAGGGTCATTTTGAGAGGCTTGGAGGCGCCATGCACCCATCACGAGACACCGTTAAGCATGCCAAGGATTGCCATCTAATGAAGAACTACGCCAACGGCACGCTGCCCAAGACGGCGGATCCTCAAGAAGGATGCGCCACCAAAACGACGATGACGAGGAGGTTCCCTCGAAGATGGTGTAGTCCACATGATCTTTGAGCACCGAGGCGACAAGGAGAAGCGATCCGCGAGGTCTACAACACCGAGCCTGCAACACGCGCCGACCTCAAGTGGCCTGACACCGATCACCTTCGAAACGACCACCCCACCATGTACCGCAACCAGTGATGCTACCCACTGGTGGCTCCACCGATCGGGACCAAGCGGTCCACAAGGTGCGATGGATGAGGAGCGGCTCAACATTCTGACATGACGACGCCGACAAGATGGGCATCTCGCGGTCCCGATCGCGCCTATCGCCGACTTTTCCACGGGTCATCCGAGAAAGATGCACCCGATAGGGCGATCGACCGCCCATCACGTTCGGGACGCCACGAACTTCGCACGTAAACCCTCACCTTCGTGGTGGGGTTCTCGGGACGCACCACGCATCCCCTGGAGGCCGGCCTATGCAAGTTTATGGCCGTGCCCAACTACACGATCTCAAGTTGAAGATCCGGTCAAAGGTCATCACATATGGGACTACGTTTCAAGACACATACGAATGCGATAATCGACCACCACCGAAACACTCATCCGTCCGAGAGGCTCCACGCCGAGCCTCCTCCGAGGACCAAGATATCCCCGAGTCATCCGAGCGCCGCTCGAGCCCGCCAAGGATGTCAAGGATGTGGCCACCGATGATGGCCACGCCCGACGGATGACGCCGATCCTAAAAAGCGCTGTCGACTTCCTCAAAGCGAACCTCGACATGTTCGCATGGAAACCCTCCCACATGAAGGGATCGAGAGAGGTTGCCGAGCACAAACCGAATATCAAGCCGGATCAAAACCCACAGCAGCACCGCCGCTTCAACGACGACAAGTGCAAGGCCATCAAGGAGATCAAGAAGCTCCTTAGTGCATGGTTCATCCAAGAAGTGTTCCACCCGAGTGGCTAGCTGACCTGTACTTGTAAAGAAGAAGAATAAGAAATGGAGGATGTGTGTTGACTACACGAGCCTTAACAAGGCATGTCCCAAGGATCCGCTTTCCTTTGCCTCGCATAGATCGTGTAGTCGATTCAACTAGGTGCGAAACCCTCTTTTTCTCGATGCATCTCGGTACCACCGATCGCGATGTGCATAGCGATCAACTCGCAACATCTTCATTACTCCCTTTGGCACTTATTGTTAACAACTCGATGCCGCTCGGGCTCAAGAATGCGCGCCACATTCCAAAGATGCATGCGATTCGATCTCATAGGGCTAATAAATCGAGCATCGTTGATGACATGCGTGGTCAAGTCAAAGAAGGCAGGCGATCGATCGATCTTCTGAAGTGTTGGCGAGAACACGGTGGCTAAACCCAGAAATATGATTTTGGGGTTCCAAGGGGCATGCTCCTCGGCTTTGTGTGTATGTCGAGCGGCATTGAGGCTAATCACGAGAAGATCTCAGCCATCACTAACATGGGGCCAATCCGAACTTGAAGGGCGTGCGGCGTGTCACAGGTGCTCTCGCTCTCGATCGGTTCATCGCTCGACTCGGGAGCCTTGACTTGCCCTTGTCGCCTAATGAAAAGTCCGACCACTTTGCTGGACACGAGGCTCGGGAAGCACTCGACAAGCTCAAGAATCTTGAAGAGTCCACCGTGCTCACGGCACCAATGCAGGAGCGAGATGCTTCTATCGTGGCTGCGACAACTCAAGTCGTGGCCTTGTGGTTGTCGAGCGAGATGAGCACAGGAAATCACTTAAGGTGCAGCGGCCCCGTTTATTTAAATAAGTGAAGTTCTCTCCGACTCGAGACCCGCTATTCTCAAATTCAAAAGCTTGTATATGCTTGTCTTGATCACCAAAGCAAGCTTGACACTATTTCGACTCGCATCCTATAACGGTGGTGTCCAAGTACCTCGAGTGATCCGAATCCACGAAGCTGAAGTGAGGATAGCTAAGTGGGCCCTCGAGCTGATGGGACAGAACGTGACATACGCGCCACACAGTGCCATCAAGTCACAGTGTTGGCGGTTTTCTTGAATGGACGAGAGATTCGAGACTCATGACCAATCGAGCACAAGACGTGGACAATGTATTTTGACGGTTCCGTCATGAAGGAGGGAGCAGGGGCAAGCCTTGTCTTCATCTCGCCTCTGGGCATGCGATGGAGTACATGGTTCGACTGCACTCTCCTGCCTCCAACAACGTGGCTGAGTACGAGGCGCTCGTCAACGGCCTTCGAATCACGATCGAGCTCGGAATCCGTCATCTCGAGATCCATGGGGACTCCGAGCTCGTCGTGGATCAGGTTATGAAGGAAAAGAACTGCATCGACCCCAAGATGGCGGCCTATTGTCGAGCCGCGCGTCAGCTAGAAGACAAGTTCCATGGGCTCGAGCTCCATCACGTGTTGCGTGATTTTAATAAAGCTGCGGAGACATCCTTGCCAAAGCAGCGTCAAGCCGCCAAGCTTTGTACCACCGCGGTGTATGTGCTAGCGACCGGCATGTCACGTCCATTCGAGTTGACGAGAACAACCACGAGCTCGAGGCGCGGAGGTCATGGAGATTGATCAACGCAAGAGCCAAACTTAGAAGATCTGTGGCGTTTTCCGATCCTTGAGTGGCTAGTCGAGGGGAAGTTGCCCTCCGACCCGAGGCGGAGGCGCGTCGCATCTCGCGGCGAGCCAAATCATACGTCCTTATCAGACGGCGAGCTCCTGGCGGTAGCGGCGGATATTCATGCGGCGCATTCGGAGGACCAAGGCGAGACCTACTTCGGAGATCCATCTTTGGCACATGTGGGCACCACGCGCCGCAAGAACTTTAGTCGGAAGGCTTTCCGACAAGGTTTTATTGGCCGGCAGCGGCGAGCGCCAAGGACATCGTCGTGACGCGGGTTGTCGGTTCGCTTCGCGGACTCACCTTCTTGCGCATAGCGCTTGAACATCCCATCACTTGGCCGTTCGCGGTATGAAATTTGGACATAGTCGGGCCGTTCGAGGCGGCCGGGGCTTCACGCACCTACTTGTAGCGATGACAAATTCTCCAAGTGGATCGAAGCTTGGGCGTGGTCAAGGTCCACTCAGGAAGCCATTGCATTCTTCACCGACATTATCTACCGCCGGGATTAGAACTCGATCATCACGGACAACGGCACAGTTCACGGGAAAAAAGTTCCTCGGGTTACTGCGATGACAACAACATTCGTGGGTGGGCGTCAGCATCGAGGACCAAGGCAGCGGGCGGAGAGAGCCAATGGCATGATCCTACAAGGATTGAAACCCGAATTTTCAAATGCCTCGAAGTTCCGGGCAAGATGGGTATGAGTTGCCGTCCGTCCTCTGGAGCCTGCGCACCACGCCGAGTCGTGCAACCGGCTCCACACCATTCTTCATGGTGCACGCGGATCGGGCGGTACTCCCAGCGGATATCGATTATGGGGCGAGTCGGCGTACGAAGAAGGGAACCGGATCGCGCTCGAGGATGCAATCGACCAGCTCGGCGCGCGCGATGTGGCGCTCCCACATTCCGGTACCGGCAAGCTCTGGCGCTACCATGGCGCAACATCCACGAGCGCCAATTCCAAGTCGGGGATCTAGTACTTCGACGGGTCATGAGCAACAAGGACCGACACAAGCTCGCGCCCCCATGGGAGGGGCCGTACATCGTCGACCAAGTCCTCCGACCCGGAACATTCAAGCTACGACACGAGGACGGCACAATCATCTCCAACGCATGGAACATAGAACACCTACATCGTTTTTACCCTTGAGTAATGTTCCCTGTTTCAAACTTATGATCAATGAATAATGCCATGTGCCTTTGTTCTTGTTTCATAAGTTTTCAATCTCTTTGTGTTGGCATCTTTTATATGTTTCGACGCTATCTAAAGGCTGAGTGGCAAGTGTCCTTGCGCCCATGCAAAAACACTTACCGCTCGGGGGCTACCCGGGGCACGATGCCCCCCTTTCGTTTTCCCATTTTCAAAACAAAAACTCTCCGACAACTTTGTCGTGACCAATCGCACGAGCGAGCGGTTCTTTTTGGTGGAACACCTTTATCTTGCGAAAGTAAAGGATGTCGATCTGTGAGCGTTTCAATGTTGTTGCTTGTCCAAGCTTCTTAGCACTTACGCCCCTGTGGCTACGGTGTGAAGACTCGCGAGCGCAGCTTGGACCCACAGGTCGATGTCTGACTACTTTCAAAAAGTACTCGGGCAACCACTTGGGCTCTGGCTCAAAACATTTTTTACAAAAAGCACACGAGTCATTTCCTGAACATCCCTAAGTGCTTGGGGGGGCGTGAGCGGTGTCACTTCCGTGGCTCGGTCGAGCTTTCCGACTCTTACGCCCCTGCGGCTCCAGAGAAAAGTTCGATCGGCCTGAGTGTCTAAATCGCTACTCGTTCTATGATCGTTCAAGAATGCTTGGGGAATGCTTCAGCAAGTGATGTTTTCAAAACAAAATGAAAAGCTGTCTAGTACGGCACGCATACAAGTTTTGTTTGTTTGCTATACAATTCGATACATCTAATGAGAAGGCCTAGAGCCGTCTTTTGGTGTGTCTCTTGGGATCAGGTCCAGGTCCTTCATCGTGGTGTCGGCCATGGCTCGGGCAAGGGTGGCGCAATCCTCCTCGATCTTGTCAAGCTCCTCGTTCAAGTAGCCGGGGGCCCAACCACCACTCAGTGCCTGAAGGTCCAGCCCCTGGTAATGAGAGCAGAACATGGAGAGGACCCGGTGCACCACTGCCGAGAGGTCGCTCTCTCTCCTTGACAATGCCGGGAGAAGGTTGATCAGGTCATCGCCGAGCACCTGGGGAGGCATTTTCACGGGCGGAGTGCCGAGTTCTGTCAAGATCCCGTCAACATGTCGGCCGAGCTTGGCGCGGTCTAGGATGTCCTTCTTGCGCGCCTCCTC
Organism: Cenchrus purpureus; assembly: GCA_022644695.1. Lineage (NCBI taxonomy): Eukaryota > Viridiplantae > Streptophyta > Magnoliopsida > Poales > Poaceae > Cenchrus > Cenchrus purpureus. Next base: position 16,617,587 of record CP053466.1, read on the forward strand.
TGCCTCGTGCTGAGCCTTCCGAGAGTCCTCGAGCTCAGTTTTGACCTCTAGAGACAGGGAACAAGTCGTAGTTGGGCCACGAGGAGCACAATAAGAAGGGAGAAGGGGTCAAGATAAGAAGAACGTACTCGAAAGCTGGTCCGCCAAGTTCTTGGCCGTCTTAGACATCTCATGGATCTTGAGCTCGGCGGCAGTGACTTCCTGAGCCTTTTCCAGGAGTTTGACGGCTTATGCGGCCAGTCATGCGAAGCCTATCGAAGCCAAAGAGCAAGGCGGCATCAGCAACGACTAACGCTGAAAAAGAAATACCATGAAAATTGGTAGCGCAAGGCTGCTCACCCTGAAGATCTCGCGCGACTTCTGTTCTCTTGCGGGTCCCTCGTCGGTAGCCTCCTGCAGCTTGGTGGAGAGGTTGCAGACCTGCCTGTTCGCCATCTTCAGGTCTACCTCAGCATGCACCAGGTCCTGCTGCAGGTCCGCCACCTTCTTCTCGAGCATCACCATCTCTTCAGCGGCAGCCTGGGACGCGACCTCGGTAGCGGCGGCGGTAGCAGCTGCGTTTCGAGCTGTCTCGGCAGCAGTTGCGGCAGCAGTTCGCAAATCCACAGTGGTGGTTTCTGCCTGGGCGAGCTTGGCCTCCAGGGCTGTCTTCTCCGACACGGTAGCATCCGCAGTAGACTGTGCGGCCACCGCGTGGTCCTCTGCTGACTTTGCCGCAGCCTCGAGAGCGGTCCTCACCGATGCTTCACCCGCCACCGCTCCCTCGCCCGGTCGGGCGGCAACCAGTACATCTCGGTGGGCCTTCTCGACACAGAGCTCTTGATGGTGCGTGTCTTCCACAGCTGCGGCAGCAAGCATCTGGACCGAGAAGAAGATCAATCGCAGAAACAATCTAGAAACCACAACACAAGATCAAGGATTGGGCTCGGCCAACTCACCAAGCGAACGACGCTCGTTGATCGCCTACGCCGAAGGCCCCACTTGAGGCGGTGACGGGCCGTGGCTTCCTCATCCTCGTCGTCATGCGCCTCGGCATCATGGTTTCCGGTCCATGAGGCATGCCCGAGGCCAAGGCCATGCTCACCCCCCTCGGCGGCCGAGAAGGGACGGGCTCCCGAGCTCTCTCCGACCTCTCGGACGGTGATCGGGGAAGCACTGCCCACCGCGTCCTCGAAGAAAGCAGGCGCCAGCGCATCGGGAAGTGGTGAGTCCGCGATCTCAACCACCCCTGCAGCATTAGCGGCGGGCTGGCGTGGCGGCTCCGGCGGCACGATGGAGTCCGGCACCGTTTCTGCCGTCTGGGTCCCGGGCACCTCAGGGCTTGCCACGGCCTCCTCGACCGTCACAACGACCTCTGGGGCGGGTGGAATGGGCGCCTTGGCCGGCAGCTCCTCCGGTGCTAGCAGGCACCGTTCCAGCTCGGCCGCATAGGCGGCTGCATCACCGCCTGGGAGGTTTGGCCCCCCCGCATCGGCAGCCTCCGGAGGCTGCGTGGATGACGAAGGGGCCGCCACCTCCTGAGTCTCGCCACCACCGGTGCCTGACGACGGGGGCACGCCCGCCTCTAGAGCCACCTGCACGTCGACACCTTGATCAACAATAGGCGCTATCGGGGGCTCGGTTTGCTCGGGGGCTACTTGCCCCCCAACCACGTCCCCATCCCCAGACAAGGGAGAGGGCACCACTGTCTTGTGAGTCTCGGTGTTGACGGCTGTTAAGTGCTACTTTTATGCCGTCAACTCCTGCATAAAATAGAAAGAAAGTAGACATCAACACTAGAATAGGGCTTTATACTAATAATTTCTACAAGTGTTGGTGTTTCTAGATTTTGTTGCAGGATGCACCGGAATATGTGTTAAATGATACAATTGAGAGCAAGTGATCCAATGGCTTATATAGGACATCATCAGAAATAGTCTCAAATGCTAATTTGGATTGCACCATTGTGACGGGCTTGTCGAGACAATCAAAATGGATATATTGTTTATCTCCTTCGGAGCTCGGATGCAAAAGATATTGAGTGGACAAAAATATATGAGGTGCTGACATTAGCACCCTGCCGCTGCAGCGCGGGAGGCATCAGGGCAGCCATGTGGCGGGCCACGGTTGGCGACCAAGCGTCGGCCTTCGCGCGAGCGCTGGAGAATCCCGCGGGACACGCGTCACCGCCTGGTTGGCACAGAGATCCTCCCACGGATCGGCGGCAGTGCACTGCATCGCGTGAGCGAGAACGAGACAGCCGCCCCGGCCGAACGGGGCGTCCAGCGGTGCACGCCAGCGCATGCGCTGGAAGCGCCGGCGGGCACGTGGCGGCCGCAGGAGGCGCGCCAAGGGACGGTTGCCCGGTCTGCTGCCCTTTTACACCGGTTTTGCCCTCAGTTCGCCCGGTTCCATTGTTCTTGCCCCTAGGATCCGGTTTTCCAGCTTTCACCTCCGCCTCCGCAAGATTCCTTGCCAGATGGCACGTGGGGAGCAGAGGAATGAGGGGGAGAAGCACTCTTCCCTTGCCTATAAATAGAGAGGGAGGGGGTAAAGAAAGGGATACACCACTTCACCCAAGGATGAGAGCTTCCCTTCAAAGGAGAGGCCTCTCCTTGATAGATTAGAGAATATGAGAGTGAGAGAGTGACTTGTATCTCTATGGATGCTTGTTCTTCAATTAGAGTAAAGTGAGTATTTCTGCGTTTCCTATTTAGACCAAAGTGCAAGTGATATGTTCTTGTGTTCTTCACCTGTTCATCATTTAGAGGCACATGTTCTTCACGAACACACCCCCTCGATCTAGTTGATTAGGTGCACAAGTTTGTATCCCGTTTGTATGACTAGTCTTTTAGAATAAAGTGGATGTGCTTGCATGCTCTAATTAGAATAAAGTGTGTTCGTGATTCTTTTCTAATAGTTTATGCTAGGTTGCATGAGTAGACTTTTTCCTCTGCTAACGCGTAGATCCCGGGTTTATGCGTTAGCTCGCAAGTCGTTAGATATGAAGGCAGCACAGTACGGGGTTGAGTGCTCTCCTGCATGCCTTTAGTATAAGCTAGTAGTACATATAGTGAGTGAGATCAGTTCTCTTCCGTGGTCGTAGTTCTATAAGTACAGAGTGTCATAGTCCGTTGGCTACGACAGGTAACCGCGTGAGCGTTGTGTCACGCCTAGGTTATCATTCGCTCAGCTTATCCCAAGGTTAGGTAGAGGCAGTCCGGTGGTGGTGATGCCCGTCGGCCCTCATTGATCCTCCGCATGGATATAGTCGAGCTCCAGTTCCACATAGATCCGCGTGCAGTCGCTCTTAAGTCGTGCTATCGGTGCCCTAAGCCAAGTTCTATCTAGAGATCGACCTTTAATCTCATCTATAGTCCTATCTTTAGGAATCCTCTCTATCTTTGCCTCTTATCTGGGTGTGTCCTTGGACCGGCTATACGAAGTTAGTGCACACTGTTCCCATGGATTCGATACCCTTGGAATACTCTGAGGTGAAAGCTACAACAGCATCCGTGCGCTTGCGGATTTATTTCGTGTGGTGCTAAAATACTCAACACTCGGCCGCCACGGCGATCCGCTCCTCGGCTTGGGCTGTCTCTGGTGCGGGAAGAGGAGTTGATGAGCGGGAGCAGACGAAGGAGTGCATGCTCGGGGCAGCGCTCCGCGTAAGCGGCCGGTGTCGGAGCAACGACACGAGAAGAGCGAGTCAAGAAAGCAAACAAAAACTCAAGAACAAAATAACAAGAATAGTGCTAAACAGCACTTACATGGAGGAGGTGATACTGACAGCTTGGCGGGGCACACCGACAACTCGGGGGCTGATCTCTTGCCCCCGTCACGTCGGAGGGTGGACTCCTACTATCGCCTTCTGGTAAGGGGACTGCACGGCGGGGCCCGCCGCCATGCAGAATGACCAGCGACCCAGGACGTCGTGGGGAGCGTTCGCCTCTCCCCATGCGGCCGTCGGGAGGCGAGCGCCGGTGAAGTCGGTCTTGTCTTGGGAGGCGACCGTCTCCTCGGAGAGCCCGACCCCCGCTGTGCTGAGTCGCCGGAAGGGCGGCGGCGGGCGACGAATCCTGATCCTCTGGGCCGTGAGTCGTCTCGCGCAAGACCCCTCCTCTCCCTCTGCTGCTCTTGGCCACCGGGGACCGATCGGGAGCGAGTCACCCTCCGATCCCCTGGGACTGGGCGCGGAGACGAGCACGAGCAAGAGCTCGTTCCCTGTTCGAGAGCGGCTGGCTCCGGCGCGCCTCAGCCTGGACCCCACTGCCCGGCCGGGAGGAGGTGATGGAGATGACAGCGTGCTACAGTCAACGCTGGCACCACCGTCATCACCGGACCATGGCGGCGACAACGAAGGGTCCTCGTCCGAGGAGACGGTGCCCTCCTTCATCTTCCTACGCTTGGCGCGGCCGTCATTCCACTCGCGCTTCGCAATCTCCTTGTCCTTGTGCTTGGCCTTACGGTCGGCCCTCCTCTTGTCCGCGGCCTGGGCACGATTTGGCATCGCATCCTGAGGAAGAGGCGGCTTCACGGGGAGAGGAGCTGCAGGCCTCAACTAAAGGCAAGGGAGAAAACGAGAATCAACACAAAGGACGCAAGATAGTCGAAGCATTAGTCGGAAGGAAGAAGGACTCACATATTTTTTGGTCCCCTCTCGGGGGAGCATTGGTAAGAGTCGGGACGGCGGCCACGAGTAGGTGGCCTTCCCGATTACCAGCCCCACACGACGCTGGATCTCATCCAACGAAGGGAGCCGGGGTGCAGACACGGTCCCATCGAAGGGAGCCTTGTCCGGTGTCATCTCGGGAGATCTTGTAACGCCGCAGCGAGATAACCCCTAGCGTGATCTTGTCGATGGCTGCCAAGTCAACTCCGGCATCATGCGGCAAACGGACCGCCCAGCCCCTCGAAAGCCTCTCCTGCTCCGCCTCCGGGTGTCCGTAGCTCCAGTTTGCCAGCGCCTCGGCGATTGAGGCGCCGGTATACTTCAGCAGCGGATGGTCGGGGTCGTCCTTGAGGTAGAACCACCCCTTGTGCCAGCCGCTGTTGGAGCTCGTCAGCGTGCCGGAGATGTACTCTTCGCTCCTTCCCGTCTTCATCCGGTTGGCGCGCACCGATCGTGGCCGAGGCGACTTGTCCTTCGTGCACACGAACTTGAAGAGGTAGGGAAGAGGTGCCCGGTGAGCACCCACTCCTGTGTACCCTCGCCTGATGCCTCGAACGCCGCCATGTGTTGGATGCTGTTCGGGTTGAGGTGATGGAGCTGCAGCGGGTACTCCGTGAGGACGGCGCGGATGAATCGGCGGCGAGCGGAGAAGCCCCGCTGCGTGGGCGTCACGAATGAGATGACGTGGTCGGGCGGCGGTGGCCGACTCATTTCCCGGGACCTTCCACTCCTCGGCGGCGGTAAGGACTGGCAGCTGGCCGGCGGCGACTTGTCGTTGGATGAAGCGTCCCCTCATCAGAGGTGACTAAATGTGATACAAATACCCGGTCGGGAGGTGGTAACACATTTATTACATCGGATGGTTCATTGCCGTACAACACGTCGTGTGGGCATGGGCATGGGCGCCGCCACGAGAAGCAACATAAGAACTACAGACCAAACTACGATAGCAACAACATCTAAGATATCTTCAGAGTCTGGTGCCATGGAAGCTTCCTGTGGAGACCACGAATCCACGAGCACGGGTTGGGTGCGGGGCGGCAACCTACTCGGCGTCTTGGTCTGCAGTGGGATCCTCCTCGAAAAACAGTTAATCAAGCAAGGGTGAGTACATACGTACTCAACAAGTTCAACCCCACCCACGGAGGGGCTAATAAGCAGATCATGCACAGGATATATCAAGGATCAGGATAAGGTTTATTTTGCAAACACATTTACTCATGCAGGGGTTTGTCTTCGAAAAGGTTTTCGCACACAGTTTTTCTAACTCAAGTAACTCTGTTGTTTCGTGAAAACCAAATGAGGACTACCGGACTCCCGTCCATGATGAGCCGCACACTGACCACACACTTTTCCAGAAATCAACTCACGCCATGAAAATCTTCCCAAACCCAAACACTAGCTTTGTGACCACACCGTGACTCGTCCAATACCGTGGACACGGCTATTCGAAGAGGTTTTACACTCTGCAGAGGTTGTACATCTTTACCCACAAGTAGGGTACCGCCACACGAACACCTTAGTGTCGGTCACGGATCCTATCAAAGTCATTACCCACCTTAGCTAACCCTCACGAGCCACCACGGAGCAACCAAGGGGTTATCTCACATAACCGCGTACCTCACAGATCGTACCCTACTCCTTGATCTCCCGCTGCTCACCGCAAGTAGATTAACTAGTGGGATTTATGCTAAGCCGTTGCCACATACAACGGTCGAGTGGTAGTACGATAATTGGGTCAAGTGAGATGTCACGCAACTTGGGTCCTTAACGACAAGATGGACATCTCCAACGCGCTCAACCACAAAGGTACGAGCTCACCCATACTCCTCGACACACGCCGTCCATCCCGTCTAACCGGTTCTTTACTCATTTTCCAAAATATCCCATTCCCATTTTTAAAGCACTCACACATTTTAAAGAAATCATTTAGGGCAATCAAAGTTCAATCATAGCAATCAAAGGTGGCTATCCTACCGGGTTTTAACAGTAAAACAATATGCAATTTATAAAACGGGCCATAAGGTTGTAATTATAAAACTGGGATCAAAGCATGCATGAAAGGATGAGATTGAACTTGCCGTCTTCAAAGTCCCCCAGCTCTTGCTCAGATTCGGGTCTTGTGCTCCACATGCACGACGCGGCTCCGAACTCCTCCTAAGGTTCCTCCTCGTTCACTCCGTCGGCTACGGCACACAAGCAATCACACAATCAACAAACGAAAACACATTTTACCGGCTGAGCTCGAGGAGAGAATAAATGGAAAAAGGAGGAAAATATATTATTTATGGGAAATTGGTGAATGGTTCGGCGGGAATAATCCCGGGAAAGATGTGGTGAAATTTGGAATTAATTTGGAATAAAAAGGCGCATGAAATGATAAGTTAAAGGATATTTAGGGGTAAATTAAATGGAAAAGGACTTGTTTGTAAAGGTTTTAAGAGGGTAGGGGCTTCTGGGAAAAGGACCAAGAGAGAGGGAGGGCTTCGGTGTAAAAAGGAGAAAGAAGGGGTTATGGGCAAAGTGCCTTCTTCTTCTCCCGAACCGAAAGCAGGGAGGTGTGGCCGGCCGGCGGCGGCGCGCGACGCCTTGACGCACGGCCGGGAAAGGGGAAAGAGAGAGAGGGAGGCGAGGGGAACTTACCCCTGCCCTTACCTCGGGCTGAGGTGGCTCAAGGGGCGGCTCATGAGGGGCTGGAGGTGATGGAGATGCGGCAGTGGGGCGAGGAGAGGGAGGAGAGTGGCCGGAGGCTTGGGACGAGGCGGGCGCGGCTACTTATAGCCGGGGAAAGGCGGTTCGTGGGGGATGGCGATGGCGGCTGGTGGCGGGGAGACCGGCCGGATTCGCAGTGGCGTAATGCGCGGCAGCCTTGTGTGTTGGGACTCGCCAGGCAGGCGATGCGCGGTGGCGTGAGGCGAGAGGCAACAGCGGGTTGGCAGCGGATTCGGCGGCGGGCGCGTTGGACAAGGCCGGTCGCGGTGGCGGCGTCGGTCACGCACGGCTGGCGGCGCAGCGACGGCGGCCGGGCCGTGCGTAGGTGAGGGCCGGATGCGGCCGGGCGCGGTCATGGCGCCAAGGTAGAAGAAGGAGGGGAAGAGAAGAGAGAGGAAGGGAGGAAAAGGAAAGGAGAAAAGAAAAGAAAAGGAAGAAAAAAAAAGAGTAGGGAGAAAAGAAAGAAAATAATTTTAGGAAAATAGGAAAAAATAGCTTAGGAAAATTCCAGGAAGATTAGGAAGACTTAGAAAAGGGGTTAGGAAAATAAGAAAGGATTTTTGGATAAATGGGAAAAGATTTTAGAAAAAAGTTAGAATATTTAGGAAAAGGTTTTCGGCGGGTTTTCCCGGATTTCGAGCGCTCGCAGGGCCGACACGACGCCGAGTGATTTCCGGTGTCGGCGGTGATTGCGAATCCGAAAAGATGATGATGATGTCCAGGAAAGATCGAGCTTGGCGGTGGAGATTTTGAAAACTCACATTGATTTATAAGGTGATTTACAGAAGGTTGAAAACACGGGTGTTACATTGGAGAATCGAGCGAGAAACACTGGAGCGCGTCCAGTTCGACATGGCGTTGTCGAGCTTGGGGGCGTGAGGTGGATGCGAGAAGCAGCGGTGGTGGCGCAAGGGATAAGAGCGGAAGAGCAAGCGGTGCTGGCGGAGGCAAGGAATCGGGGGAGAAAAGTACGGAGCTCAACCGGCGCGCGGTTTATAAGGGGCAAACGTGGATGCCGGCATTAAACGCCAGTCCCACCACACTGTAAAACTGCCTGTTTGGTGAGCACATCGCCCGAGGCGACAGGAGCACGCCCGCTCGACGATTCGATGCCAGGTGGGCCCGCAGGTCTGAACTAACAGCGCGCCGAACCCTCCAATCCACGTCTGTCGCCACGTCGACCACCAACATCATGACGGACGCAACTACCAATATGGCAGCAACTGCCACAACTGGAATTTGCAAAGCGACGACAACATTTCAAGATTCAAAACCCCATAAACGAGTCTACAACTCCTTCATGGGCTCGGAGGCTACATCCGGCGGATGCGCTCGCGCGCACCCGCCGAGTAAATCAAAGAACAAAAACCACAATACTTCCCCGACGCTGAGCCTGCGAGCGAGTCCTTGAATCCCACCACAGGCTCGGGGGGCTCTTGGCGAGGGCACGGATTAGGGCCCCTTAAGCAACAAGATGATCAACCGAGATGGAGTCCTCGACACTATTGACAATGTGAAGGCTAAGATCCGGGGCGAGGAGGATGCAGATCTTCGTCAAGACCCTCGACAAGACTTCCCACTTCCGAGTATCTTCCGCCTCGCACGAGTACTCCCCGCCTCGCACGAGAACGCTTCGTCTCGAGTACGCCGCCGCCTCCGACTACCCGTTCGCGAGTAACCTCCGTCTCCACTAAGGCGGGGTCCACACGGGCGGGCGTGGGTCTTGGGCCCCACAACGTGGCGCCCCGGCCCCAAGCTTCTTTCGACACGCGTGACACCGGTTTCCATGCCATGCAAAGACCACGGTAGCACGGCGGGGGCCGGGTCGACAAGAGTCGTAATGACGCACAGTGCACCCCGACAACCTCCGACATGCCGTCACATCCAATGGTGCCGCCACCCCGTCGGCGCACTCGATTACCATCTACGCTTAGGCCATAACGTGGCGAGGCCTAAGCTGCACTCAAAAAAGTCACCACGTGAACTACTGGAGGAGGTGCCAAGTACCCGGAACAAACAGTGGCAATAGCACACGCGGCGGCCTCCGATGATACCACAGCTCAGCGCCCTCCCACGCCGCCTGACGGACATCAATGACGGAAAAGACTTCACAACGCCGTAGCACTGTAGTTTATTTTCGTTTTCCCTCTTTGCCCCTCGCCCTTATGTCTATAAAAGGGGGAGGAGTGCAACCGACATAGAGACTGACCGATCACCAAGTTTGTTACCCCTACTACAGACATCCCCGGCATAGGAATATGAGTACTCGGAACTGGACATAGGGTATTACTCCTGGAGGCCGAACCAAGATAAAACCCTTGTGTCTCCGTGTCGACCATCCGGATCTGACACACGATACGATACAAATCTACTGCCATCGGTAGAGAACCCCGACACAAGCGCTAGAGCCTCACGACATGCCAACGCTTCTAACTATTCTGCGTCCGACACACTAGAGAACACAACGACCGATGCTCCAAGAAACATCCCATTCTCGTCCCTGGCTACTGCGGCGGCCGCGCCAGTACTTGAGTTCTTGGACAGGGCAGCATCAACATTGACTTTCATATGTCCCACTGGTGGGGGATCCATCGAGGTTTCACTGTTTGCGAACCTCCTCCTCTTCTATCTTTTGGTGCCGGTATGCCCATGTCCAAGTCAGATATGAAATTTTCGATGAAACTGTGAGTCAATAGCGGGCTCTGGAAAGTTTGCTCATGTATTGCCTTCCTTCTCGCATACCATATTGCCCACAGAGTTACCACCACTCTCGTCACTTCCTTATGCGGCAACATCTTAAAAATCGCCGCTAACCAGCCGCGTGCATCTTGTTCTTGAAACTGACAGAGATGCTCAACCCTATTGGAGATTTTAATGAAGTTTTACATCGCTCGGAACACGTTGGAGTGCAAGAGAGGAGTTATGCTCAAATCGAGGGGTTCCAGGAGATGGTTGACGTGTGTGGGCTTTACGACTTGGGTTATACAGGTCGGAGCTTTACTTTTGAGAAGAAGGTGGCCGGGGGTGAGTTTTGTCGAGTTCGACTGGATCGCGCCCTAGCCACAGTGGATTGGCGTTCTCGTTTTCCCTTAGCGTCGGTAACACATATGACGGCAGCGGCGTCTGACCATGGGCCAATTCTTCTTACTTGGGAGAGGCAAGAGCGTTACGCACAGGCTAGAAAGAAGGGAAAATTCAGATACGAGCTTATGTGGGAGGAACATGAGGAATTTATGCCGATGCTAAAGCAGGCTTGGCAGGGTAAACCAAAGGCCACTAACCTGAAGGACTTGGAACAGAAACTTACTAGTGTGGCTGGGAACATCGGGCAATGGAGTATCCACTCCTTTGGCCACGTGAGACAAGAACTCAAGGAGCTTAACAAACGACTTGAGATATTGCAGTCTGATCCGCACCGAACAGCGCCAACTCATGAAGAAATTAAAGTTGCGGACAGAATTGTTGAACTGAATCACCGGGAAGAAATCATGTGGAGGCAAAGATCAAGAATAATGTGGCTGATGGCCGGTGACCGCAATACCCGTTTTTTTCATCTCCGGGCAAGTCAACAGCGACGTAAAAATAAAATCACCAAGCTTCGCAAGCATAATGGTGAGATAACTGAGAATGAAATTGAGATGGGGCATTTGGTTACGGAGTTCTACAAGGAGTTGTACCGTTCAGAGGGAATAGAGAATTTGGATGCAGTCCTCGATCATGTACCACAAAAGGTAACGATGCAAATGAATGATCAGCTTGTGTTGGCCTTCTCAGAGGAAGAAGTAAGGATTGCTCTTTTTCAAATGTTCCCAACTAAGGTGCCAGGGCCGGATGGTTTTCCAGCTCACTTCTTTCAACGACACTGGGAGCTGTGCCGTGATGAGGTAACGTCGGTGGTTTTGCGTGTACTGAGAGGGGAAGATGATCCAGTTTTAATTAATAATACTTGCATTGTTCTTATACCCAAGGTTACTAAGAGCATCTCCAAGAGTTTGCTAAATTTTAGTTGGCAAATCTTGTGTTTACCAACTTCTAAAAAGATATGCCAAGTAAAAAAAGAACTTATCTCCAACAGTTTGGCATAACTCACTTGCTAAATTCAGATCTAACTTGTATCAGGAACCTTGAGAGAGAAACAAAATTTTGTTTATGCCCTTCCACCTCTTTAAAACTTGCATCAGGAACCATTCTCTATTCTTTATTTCTTTTTTCGCCCTCCCACCTGGCTTTGCGCCGCGGATGGCAACGGGGTTGCCGCGCGGATATATACGCGTGGGGAGGAGAGTTTTGCCAAGTTTCTATTTTTGCCAAGTTGGTTTACCAAACTGTTGGAGACTAATTTTTCTTATTTTGCCAAAATTAGATGGATGACAAGTTAGTTTACCAAACTGTTGGAGATGCTCTAACCCAAAAGAACTTGGGCAGTTTCGTCCTATCAGTTTGTGTAACGTCATCTACAAGATAGCATCAAAAGTGGTGGCGAACAGGCTGAGGAAAATATTACCAGAGATAATCTCTAAAGAGAAAAATATATTTTAAAAATCAGAAATCGACGCCAGAGGGAGGAGGAGGCTTACCGGCCCAGTCCAAGCGTATGGCCCAACATGCCACTCACGTTTTGCGCTGCCTGGTTTTGCTCTGTTATCTTTTTTTTTCTTCGACATTCTCGTTTTAGTTGCACTCGCGACATTGAAATCTGAGCACAGAGGGACTACCTGCGATGATGATCCAGTTGATGACCATGTATTGGATAACACTTAGGGCTTGTTCGTTTCAATGGGATTCAATCCGGTCGGAAATGATATGTATACCTAGAAAATCATGATAGATACTATAGAGAGCCGGATTTATCCCGGATCGAGAATTAATTTACTCATCATGATAGGTATAAATAAGAAACCGAAGAGCCGGATTAAATCCACACCTCTTGACTAGTGGATTAATTTCGGGTCTCTTAGTGCACATATCATGAGTAAATTAGTTGCCGATCCGGAATAAATCCGGCTCTCTATAGTAGCTATCATGATTTTCTAAGTATATCTATCATTTCTGGCCGGATTGAATCCTATGGACACGAAGGCCCTTAGCCTATTTAATTAGAAATTGGATTTATCATTTTCCACAGCATGTGTTTTTTGCACTGCAGACCACGTTTGTTCCCTGTACCACCGTCTATATCTTTCAATGTCAATCTATGTGACGCAACTATTAGTCGTGGTATGGTTCTTAGCGTGATAAAAAAATTGATCCTTGAAAACTTGGTATGAGAGAAATTATTTATTAAATTTAGATATATTAAAATAAAAAAGTCTTTTTTGCGCCATCTGTTTTTCTGTGCTTTCTGATTTTTTTCTCCCAACATATTCGTTTTTTTCTCACCCTTTCTGATCGTCCTTCGTTAACCTTGGAGAACATGCCCGTGCGCATTGGCAAGACCCAAGATTCAATTAACACAAATGTGATCCACATTAACAACAAGGCGAATATTTTTAGCATCAAGGAACGAGATAGGTGAACAACTATATATGTATATATAACAAGTCAGAAACAGGTAAACGACGACGGTGAAGGCCACAGCTCCAGGTTCATTTTGCCGAAGGAGATTCGCCCTGCAATGCCCTGCCACTATCATTGCCAAATGTGGATTTCCATTATGGATCTGTTTTGTTCCTGCGAAAATACAGCATATAAAAAATGATTCTCGCTACCCAGTGGAAGTTCTGAAGAAACAAATCCCTGAAATTTGCAAAGTAGCTACTGATTTGAAGTTCTTGCTAAGATTTACAGAAAGTCCCATGGCTACAGAAAAGATACAGAATGCCGCTGCCATTTGTTTAGCTTAAGTGCTTTCTTTCAGTGACCTATCTGCAGAAGAACATCATGTGCTAGGCAGAAGAACGGACTAAACAAGCATGCTCAGTACGGCACCAGAATTAGTCAAACTACTTCCTTCATAGATAACCATAACACAAAAAAGGACTATCATGGACAGAGATCACTAGTGATTCTTTGGTGGAGAATAAGAATTGAGCAAGCCTGCACCGTGGATAGATGCCATTGAGCATGAGTTGCACTTCTACAATTCATCTAGAAAATAAAGAAAAGACTCAAACATTTCAAGATGTTGAAATTAGATTCCAGAAGGAACAACATCAGCACAGGCTGCAGCATTAAGCATCTGAAAGACCAGGAACAGAGTCCTTGTGGGTTGTGACAGTCGCTGAACTTCCATTTGAAAGTCTAACCCCCAATTTGAGTTGTTGTGTAAAGACTAATAAAAGACCACATTGCTATTCAGCATCCCTTTGCCTGCAGGACCATCCTGATACAATGCCAGCCACTAGCATCCTCTCTAGGCTGTAAGTGAAACCATAAGACAAACTTGGTCTCTAAGTAGTCCAAGATCATTAGTGTTTCTATGGCAGAAACCAAAACACCATGGACTGCTGCCAACAAGCGTGAGTTGAGTCACCATCCGTCTAAAATACAAAACAGATTTGAACATTTCAAGGTGTTAAAATTAGATTCTAGGGGGCACAACACCAGCACAAGCAGCAGCATAAAAATCTGCAAGCCCAGGAAGAGGGTCCTTGTGACAGTTGATGAACCTCAATTTGAAAGCTTCTTCTCCAAGTAAAGCTAAAGATAAAAAGCTCATATTGCTATTTAGCAGTCCCTTTTCCCGCAGGACCTTCATCACACAATGCCAGGGTATCATACGCTTCTCCAGGCTAAAGCAAACAGGACGGGCCTTTCAACAATGTACTGCGGCTTCAGTCCAACCTCATTGATCAGGAACGCAATCTTGCGTTGAAGGTACTCCTCAGATAGTCCTACAATGCTTGGCATCTTGGAAACTGCTGTGGAACCAAGAGTACTCTTCAAAAGTTGAAGCCTGGCAGCAATGTTCTCTTTGGAGACATTTTAACAACCCACACCGCCTGCCAGAACTTTCGCGAGCTGCGAGGCACCCCAAGCTCTTCTGCGCAAACTCCTTGATGCGCCTGGGCTGTAGGTAAGCACACTCTTTTGGGAAGAGCACAGCCGGGCAATATCTCGAACACTTAGGCCGCACTGACGAAGAAGCGTGATGTTAGGCTCTGTCACCCTTTCAATATCCGACCATAGGATTCTGTTACTCTTCTTCAGGACATGGATGAGCTTTTCGAATGAGCCGTAGAGGGAGATGAAGAACTCGAGCCTTGGACCGACGTCGCACCTACGGAGAGCGCGTGAGCCGACCAGGAGGAAGCCAATGATTTGGGGGAGTGGACAGACCGAGGCGGTCGCGGAGATCGAGGAGTCGGGGGCCGATGTTCTTGGGCGATGACCGGAGGAGCAATGGGTCCGCAACGACGACGGCGGCGATGTCGGCGCGGGAGAGGCCAATGCCAGAGAGCAGGGCGAGGATGGCTTGGGGGTTGGAGGCGGAGTCGAGGCGGGAGTGGGTCCAGGCCAGGTCCTCGAATGCCTTCTTCCTTTCTTTGGATGCTTCATCGAACGCCTTCTTCGCCGTCTTGCGGGCTTGAGCTGGATCGAGGCCGCAGGCGGAGACGAGGTACTCCTCGAGGAGAATGGGGCGGGGGAGGTGGCGAGGTGGCGGGCGCGGTGGTGCGTAGAGGAGGGGAACGGGGTGGCTGCGCGGATGAAAGGGAGGAGCTGCCGTCGGAGGAGCACCATGGCCATGGCGGCGGCGGAGGTGGCGGCGGCGAGGAGGACTGCAGAAGCGAGCGAGTCCAGCCTAAGACTAACTCCAGCGGATCGCCAGTTGCATCGCAAACAACAACGACTTGCGAGAAAGGAGAGGAGAAAACTCCAAAAGTGGCTTTCCGACTGCACATCGCCTCGCGCGTGGCCTTGACGCGGTTGGTTCCAGCGGCGAGGAGAGGGAGAGGGGGCTGCGGGCGGCGGTAGCCGGCGTCCTCCGCTGAGCGAGTTCGAGGCGGAGGAAAGGCGGCGCGGAGGAAAGGAAGAGGAGGCAGCCCGCGGATCTCCTTCCCTGCTCCGCCATGCTCATGCCGTGCTCCGTCGCCGCCGCGCCGCTCGTTGGGATCTCGCCGCCCGCCGCCGTCGCCCGCGTGCTCGTCGCGCTCAGGTCGAGGCTGCCCTCCTCCCGGATCAAAGGCGGGGCCGTGGCGCCTTCTTGCCTCCTCCCTGCGGCGAGCCGTCGGATCCGCCAGCGCCTCGCGCCGCTCGCCTCGCACCTCCATCTCGAGGCCGTGGCCGGGTATGCGACCCGCCGGAGAGGTCCGCCGGCGCGACCCGCCACGGGCCGCCGCCGGGCCGTGTCTGCGAGGGGGCGGATCTGGTCGGCCCCTCTCCCGGCTGAGCTCGAGGCGTGTTCGCCTGTCTCCTCCGGCGGGAGAGAGGGCCAGTGACGGGAGACGGAAGAGAGAGAGCATGGGCGGTTGGTTTGCGTGAAGGAGAGAATGCCGAGGAATGCACAATGTAGGAGGGGCTACATGGCTGCAAGCAAACAATGTAGCAGCATCCATGAGCATGAACAAGAACGCCGTTCTCATATGGGATGCGGGCGGTGCGAGACATCCCAACACACCTTTTCGCCTTTCTCGCCACCAACTGGATTAAAATCCCAAATCTCCAGCTGGTTCGAAAACGATTTTTAGTTTTTCATTTTCAAAAATAAATGGCGGTTGAAAATTTTCAAACTAGACATCCATACCACGTTATGTACGCGTTGCAACTAACGTTGTTTGCAAAAGAGGTTGTTGTTGGTTCAAGCGGTTGGGAAGCTCGGCTGGCGGTTGGGCTTAGAGGCCCAACCGCCGTTTCATCTGACGCCGACCTACTATAGCTGAATAGCGGTAGGGCAAACCGCCATTCCAAGCGGTTGGAGCTTTTTCTTTTATTTTTTATCTTTCGCTCTCACTCTTTTGCGATGTTGGTCCTGAACGTTTTCGCTAATGAAGAGCTCCGATTCTACAAGAACAAAGTGAAAAAATACGAATATAATACTAATAAGGTCTACGAATATCGATAAAACAATAATAGTTTACAAAACTAAGAGTTCGCTACGAAGAACTATACGGCCGCGCGCTTGGTGTGGCGGTCCCCTAGCCGCCTCCGGCTGTGCTCCCAGTGTGGTCTTTGGTGCGTGAGGGGGGTCCGGTGGTGCTGGCGGCGTGCGGCGTCCGGATCGGGGACCGTGTCGCCACGCTTGGTGTCTTTGCTCCATCCCACGGCACCAACGTCGGGGCAAGATCACCACGATCCGGCCGCCGCCTCCTCCGCCCGCTGCTTTGGTGCTCCTTCGTCGGTGAGATCCCAAGCTGCCAAGCGGGTGCTCTGCTGCGTCGCCATTGAGCTGAAGCTCTTGGTCTCTTCACTCCAGTCCTCGGCATCAAATGTCCTCGATGTCGTAGATGTCGTCCATGGTCGGGTTCGAGGACTCTGGTGTGCCAAGAAAACTGTAAACTTTATTGAATTATAATTTGTTAGTAACTTTGTTGTGAAGAGCGTATAGGGTTGGAGATAGATAATGAAGGTTGTCACCTTGGGAGGTCTGCAGCAGCTGCTACACTAAAGGGCGAGCAGGTGCGACCAACGGTGTCGCTGCATCGAAGGGCGAAGTGTCTTGACCAGTTTGAAGGTCCCGGGCCTATCGGTGCTCGTGTCCTTGTAAAGATTACATTACATGTCACGTATA
Source organism: Cenchrus purpureus (assembly GCA_022644695.1). NCBI lineage: Eukaryota > Viridiplantae > Streptophyta > Magnoliopsida > Poales > Poaceae > Cenchrus > Cenchrus purpureus. The sequence continues at coordinate 16,634,617 of CP053466.1, forward strand.
TTTAAAATTAACAGAACATGTCCTGCATACTAGAATGTACAAAAGGAGATGTACCGATGTGCAGGCGGTCGCGCCACCGACATGCCGGTGAGCGGGAACGCCGGACGTCGCGGAAGCCTAACATCGGTCCCGATGCGCGGCCCATGGTGGTGGTGGAGGTAGATGACGCCTTTGAATGAGCGGTGAGGCGAGCTGCAAGAGGACGCACGGATACGTGGAGGCGAGGAGCATCGTGCTCCGGAAGTTCACCACTGCCGCACTCTCGATGGCGCTCATCACCGTGGTACACCGCCGTCGTGGGATCATTAGGTGTGTGGCGTGGGCATCGCCTCCTCCACCATGCCGTACACCTCCGCATCACGTCGTCTTTGCCAAGCGAAGATGGATTAGTTTCATCGAACGTCATCAAAGGAAGAATGACTCCATTTCTAGTTTCAAACTTACCGCGGTAGCAACTTCGGCACGGGGTAGGCTCGCTATGACGGCGACGACCGGCTCCGACTCCTCCAGCTCGGGTGAGATGAACGTCACGCACGTCCGAGTCCTCACCAAGTACCGGTCAGAGTGCGCTCTCGAACCGCAGCTGCGTCTTGGGGTGCCACCGCCGTGACGACGTTCTCGGTGGTCGCTGACTAGCCAAGCACACGCGTCTGGGAGGAGCTTATGCTCCATCGAGACGCGGTCTTCACGCCTTCCTCGACCACCTAGCACAAATGTACGGCCGATCATGATTGATTACTGCTTCGTGAAGGAAAAAATTATGAACTAACGATAATTTTACTGCTTGGGCGGGAACGGTGTGCCTGACGAGCATGGGGACTCGGTGCAGCCCAAACGCCTCATCACGCGCTCGGGTGGTACTCCTCCACCGACGTGACACCACTGCAGGCGTCTTCGTCAGCAGTACTGCGATCTCGGTAGCGGTGGCGAGAGGCCACGAGATGCGCGGCGATGGCGGCGTGTCGGCTCCCAGGGCGACACGCATGTCTACTGTCGATCCCGCCAAAGTCCGTCTGCACGAGCCTGTGTGTAGTCGTGCTGCATAACACACTAGAAGTTAGTTGGTAAAAATGTAGAAATCGCTAGAATCTAACTAACAAGAGCAAGAAGCACGTACCGGTCGGTGGCACCACAACGAGCCCATGGTGGGCTGTCGGCTGGGTCGTGTCCAGGCGGTAGAGTGCGCACTCCGGTCGAACAAGGGCCTACCCACGGCGCTCGCGACTAGAGTTGCGATGGCGAGACAACCGAGAAAAAGCTGGGCCGCTCAGGCCTTTCGACACGCCTGCGCACAAACCCCTGTAGTCGCCATCAAAGCGCGCCCGGTGACGGGACGGCCTCCAACTCCGCGTCGGCGATCGCCCGAGCATGGGGGATCAGGAACCTCGACACCACGTCACCCTGCGATCCGCGGAACATCACTGGCGAACAACCACAATGTCGCCTCCAAGTGCTGGCGGCGATGGTCGTCGTCGACTCTCATGTAGTCGGCACAGAGAAAATGAAAATTGTTACAAATCTTGTGATAAGAAATTGCTAAGAAAGCGTCTGCAACCAAGAAGAGGTCGGTGTGAGGGTCTTGGAAGAGCGTGAGCGTTGCGGACCAGACGCGAACCTCTGCGCAGGTCCACGCGCACGTGTCGGGGATGTCCCGTCCCCATTGCCTCGCCTCCAATCGTTGGCCCGAGCAAACAGAGCCACGTCGAAGAGTCATCTACCCCCACGGGAAGTGGAAGGGTCTGCGGGTCGAGTAGTGAGATGAGGCCGTGAGTCGAACCCGAACCGCGTGTGGCGGACACGTAGACGGGCTAGGCGGTGGTCCCTCCACCAAGTGCAGTGGAGAAGTCCTGGTAGGCTCAAAAGAATGTAATAGTTAATGTAATGAAAATGCAATGATATATTATCATTAATAAGGTATTGTATTTTAAGGCATTCCTAGAATTTTGAAACTATTCTTACAATTTTAAACAAATTTCAAGAATTTCTAAGGTATTTTCTAGAATTTTAAACTATTTTTTACAATTTCTAAAGTATTTTTAACATTTCTAGAATTTGTAAACTATCTCTATAATATCAAAACTATTTTCTAAAATTTCAAAATTATTTCTACAATTTTAAAATTATTTCTACAATTTCTAAACTATTTCTAAAGTTTCTCAACTATGTCCAGAATTTCTAAACTATTTCTAAAGTTTCTAAACTATTTCTAACATTGTACTATTTTCTAAACTACTTCTACAATTCCTAAACTATTTTCTAAAATTTCTAAACTATTTCTAGATTTTTTAAACTAAAAATCTAAACTATTCCTAGATTTTCTAAACTATTTTCTAACTATTTCTACTATTTTCTAAACTATTTCTAACTATTTCTACTATTTTCTAAACTATTTCTAACTATGTTTACTATTTTCTAAACTATTTCTAATACTGAAAAAACTTACGTGGTCAGGCGGGAGGCGGCCGGCGGAAGGAGATGTGGGGGGGGAGCGGGGGCGGGACGGGGCACCCATCAACTTATAGGCAGGCGGACCCCCTACCTCCGTTCAAAACGGCAGTTGGCTCAACCGCCGTTCCACGTGGCGGTGGGGCCTCCCGCCACTTCAACGCAGGAGGAGGTCCGCCGGCCGTTAGACGCCTCACCAACCGTCGTTTCAAGCGGCGACTTGGACCGCGTACCACCGTTGTAAACGGCGGTTAGTTGCAACCGCCGTTTACAACGACTGTAGATGTCTAATTTTGAAAATTTTCAAATCCGACATTTATTTTCGACAAATGGAAAAAAAGCTAAAAAAATTTCTCAGAAAACACTCGGTGTGCAACATATTTTGCAGCCGGTAGCCCAATATGTCAGGTTACAGGCTTGCAGCATGCGAGCTGAGAGGATGCACTTGAAGTACAAAGGGAGATAAGCACACAATTATGATATATTGGTAAATATCCTTTCCCACGATCACTGACACCACATAAACGTCTTAACATTTACGTACAGACGAGGCGGAGTGTAGGATGACAAGGAAGAAAATATAGTAATATCAAACTAGCAAGGTATCCGTGCAAATAGCGCGGTTAGAATACCATTTTTAGAATTCTTTATCCAAGACATTTTAAATCGTTAATTGGCTAATACATAATTTTTAAACTTCCTAACAAATTTATCGAAATAGTTGTACATGCCCATAACAACTGAAGTTAAAATCAAAATCCAAAAATAAGAGGTTATATTTTACTTTATTTTTAATCTTATATATCTTTCATTTTTGTTACTAGTGTGCATTACCTTGTCCGGTAACATATTCAATATAAACTCTTCTCGTGTTTACTTTTTATTAATGTAAAATTATTTATTATGATTAAAGATTTATGTATTTATATATGTCTGTTTGACATAACTCTTATATTTTCTAATTTAAGTTAATTCTATGGTATACATGATTCAATATGAATATTTAGATTTACTTAATTTCGTAGTTTGTAATTTCTATACTTTATATTTTATTTATAAAATTATTTTAAAAATAACAAAACGCTCTAAGGATGAACAATATCTTTTAGTCATTGATCTCTTCTTTCCTCGTGGAAAACTTCTCTCTCCCTCTCCTTCCCTCTCTCTCTCCCTCCCTCTCTCTCCCTCTCGTGGGATGAACTTATATCTTTTACTCATCGATCATCTTCTTTCCTCGTGGAAAACTTCTCTCCCCCTCTCTCTCTGTATGTTTGTTTGTCTATCTATCTTTGGTTACCCGTTAGGTTTTTTGCTTGGTAGTCTACTTTCAGCAGCACTACCAGCTAGTGGTGACGGAGGATGATAGCAGTGTTTAATTGTGTATGTAACCTCTGCTCGTCAAGATTGCAATCACATACGGCATGCATAGTGGCTTTGTCAAAGCGCAAGTTGCTTCAACAGTTGTCAATACTTATCGTGTTTGATCTTCATATAGCGTAAACACATCCCCCTTTTTGTCCCAAGACAATGAGCCGCCATTTGAAATCCATCGAGTTGTCGTATTTGGTATTGTTGCAAAAGCTACATTGTCTTATTTAAAGCAGAATAGTTACACATCTCTTCTTCAATTGAGAAAATTATTGGTTCAACATTTTATTTTTATTTTCTTGAAAGGATCAATTGAATCACTTGAGGTTATATACAATCTCGTACATTACAAATTAGACATAGTAAGATCAATTGTTGTATATTATTATATTTTTAACTTTTTTGCGACTATCTTTTTAACCTATTAATGTGAGGACATTATAGGTACTTTATGCTAAAATATTTATATTATTGATATAAGATATTGATAACAATATGGATAGACACATGTACTATTTTTATTATTTAAATGTCTAAATTAGTAAGTTATTAATTGTATTTGGTATGAATTCTTTAGTTAGCTATTTTGCTCGTAGAAACCAACTGCTAACTTTTTTATTCTGAATTTGTTTATGGATTTAGATATTTATTACTTGTATTTAATATTGCAATCTTAGATGCACATTGGCACATCGTCCTCTTATCCGGAGGCGAGGCACTTTGTTGTCCATATATCTAGTATTTGTGCATTCATCTCTTCTTGCTTTTCTCTTCAGCATGTTCCTTCTTCGTCCTCTCTGCCATAGAGACCAGACGCATGTTGTCCATATCTCTAACATATAGGCCTTCATATTTTCTTGTTTATCTCCCCACTCTATTCCTTCTGCCTTGCTCCCTCATTGTGTTTTCTCAATCCGATCACCAGTGTATTGCTAACATACATGGACACCTTCTCTCGCCATTGTTCACTATTGTTGCTCGGTTTCATGACTATTCATTTGGTAGACGTCATTGTCTCACTTTTGTACCATCATTATGTCTGAACAACATATCGTCCAAGCAAAAGTGTCAACTTGTATCATGCTACCTTCTTTGCCCTGAGGACACCTTGGATCCATACATGGAGACCTTCTTTCTTCATTGTCTACTATTATTACTCGGTCCTTCATCTCTTCGTCAACCATGGCGGGCCATATTTCTAGTCTGTAGCACTAAAGATCATTTCTAAAAAATATCATCGCAAAGACATTCTCCTTTTTCCTTGTAAATCAACAATGACCTTCTCTCTCTCCTTTCACCAACCGAACACCAGCCTGTTGTATCTCCTTCCAAATCCACCATTTAGAGCACAACCGCAGTGTCGTCGTTTACTCTCACCCACAACACGACCACCAAAATTCAACCACCAATGGGCTTTAGCGGTAATGGCCTTCACCTTCAAAATCATGCGGTGACAACCTCGTCTATGCAGATTTTGCTCTGCTAGCATGCAGAGTGGTATGACAAAGACCAGCAACATCCTCAGCGAAAGAGCTCGGTGCAAGGTGCCGCGAAAGTTGTGGCTTGTGGCTGTAAGCAGGCTTGATAATGGAGATGGGCGTGAGTGATGTTGGAGATGAGCGTGGGTGCTTGAGTAATGGCGATGAGCATGGCCCTCGTGTTTTCTTCCAACAGGGTCCAAAACTCTAGATTGAGTTCTGAGTGAGCACCAAACAACAGACCATTCTTTCAGGGGTATTTTTGAAAACAATGATCTTTCTATTCCTAAATTGATAGGTTTGTTACAATATTTTTAAAGTACCAGTAGTACTTGCAGGTACTTTTATTTTGAAAATAATTAAATATATTTAGATATAATTAAAAAGACATCATTGTTATTACTCACTATTTTGGTACTTTATCCCACCAAATTGGTACTTCTCTTTAGGTACTTCACAGTACTTTGTCTCCACCATTCGATTTTCACGGGATGGACAATTCTCATTTTTTTCAAACACTTCTAAATTAAATGATAGAGGAGCTGAGGTTTGTTTTGTTTTACCTCCATCCTTATGATGCATCTGTTGGCGGTCAAATATGACACCCCTAAGGAGCTTGTTACACTTTGATTTCGGCTTTGATTTGGAACTAACTCGCCACTAGGCATACTAATGATGTAACAAGTTCGACGCGAGCATGTGTTTTTGGAGTTGTATGTTTATGCAGGAAATAACAAGCTTAATGGATAAGTTTGCATCAAGTTCGGAAGGTGTTAAGCAAGAGGATCAAGGAGCTCCGTTCTTGTGTGAATACAAGATGAACTTACTTCCAAAGGTGGCAAGGACCAAGATGCAACCGCAAGATATTCCCGAGGACCAAGACAAAAGACCGGAGTTCATGCGACAAGACCCTCTATCTTGATCGTGGGGATAACGACGTCCAAAGCCCACATGCGAAGGAGCAAAAGATTCAAGGGTCGAGAGAAGCCTGCTCGCGAAAGATAGGCTCGAACCGGGCCAAAAAGGCCCTGGGCCGATCGGCCTAGGCCGATCGGCCTGGCCCCTTTTTGTGGCGGTTCGGCCTCCCCTTTCTCGTGCGTGATGTTCATCGAACCCTAAGTCTATGCCTCTGCCGCCATTCGCCAGAAAGACCGATAAAAGCCCCCGAGGTCGACCCTATCAAGGCATTCAACTTTCAGAGATTCAACCAAGGGAGATAGGAGGACGCCTGGAAGTCCTAGAAAGATCCCTCCGGCGCCGCCACAAGATCAAGAGCAAGGAAGAGATTGCATCTTCAAGGGAGAAAGCAAGACGGAGAGCACCTTCCTCATCGATCTTCATCTACTCCGGAGGATTCTACACCATGTCTCGCGCTACAATGTGTAACATTATGGGGTAAAATCCTTGTTTGTCCTTGGGGTTGAAGGTAGAGCTTGAGTTGTAATCACCGAACCTATGTTTTGGATCTTTTTGCTATCATATTCATGTTAATGGCGCTTCAATCTTAATTGCCGGCTGGCTTGCTTTGGGTATGCATCGCTCGTAGCTTCACATATCGTGTTCCTTTGTTCCTTATTTGATTACCGTCGTAGTACAAGACGCGGGAGGGAAAGCATATCGAACTTGGTTCACATCCCTTAGTTTTTCATACCTAGATTACATCAATGTCTTGTGCTCTTGTTGTCCAATCACAGATTACCCTCGTGTAGTGGTTAGTATGCGAGAGGGAAAAGGTTGGACTTGGTGCACCTTTACCTTGATAGATTAGATCGGTTCGTTCTTGCTAGGTGGTTACATCTCTAAGTGATCCTAGACCCCTTGGGCAAGCTTTCTAGATTCTTGAACTCTCCATACCTTTACTCTCTTCTTTAATCTCTTTAACCTAGATTAGATTAGTTCTTATATATACATCACCACTTGATAAAGAGCTTTGAATCAACAAGTTTAGTGCTTAGTTGAGCGTAGCAATCCACTTGTTCCACGGATTGATAAACCTTGGGGGATACTCTAAGGGAAAAGCTACAACCGACCCGTGCGCTTGCGGATCGTAATTTGATGTGTTATCTACCGTCAACAGCATCATAGAGCCATAGGGGGAAGGGATTACTTAATGCTCTTCAAGATATTTTGTATTTCCATCTTATGCAATATAAATTGTTTGAATTGATCTAGATCGTTAGATCTTTATAAATCCAACAGTATATATCATTTTATTTTTTATGAGAATTTCTAGGCCCTATAATCTAGACAGTTAATCTTCATAAAATTCAACGATGTATATTCTTCTCTTTTTTTAGATTAACGTGGGAATTTCTAGATCCTCTCGGCGAACGTGGTGGCTTTGTTTGTATTTCTCAAGAATGTTTGCAGGATTAATGTTCAATGTTTAGGTTTTTCTAAAGTCAAACATTTTTACTTTCACCAACAATATCTCTAAAAAATAAGTAGTCTATATGGTTATTTCGCTATTTTTAGTCAAAATTGAAAAGGTTTGATTTTGAAAAAAGTTTAAATGTACCTATATTCCTAGAGTATAATTTAGTAGGAAGGGAGTATCTTACACATACACCACATGCACACTCATCCAATTTTTTTATTTGCCAAAATGGGCGGCTGATTTTTAACAATAGCATTTCCTCAGATAAATAACTATGATTTTGCATATATATACTAATAAAAACATGTTCCACACCTATGGTTTAAATTTAAGCATCTACAATTATTACTACTCCTCTATTTTGTTGTTAATTTCTAATTCTGAATTTAGTTATTTACTAATCGTATTTGGCAAAGACTCTATTATCAAGTCCTAGTTTCCTTATTTTTAATTCCAAATTTAGCTCTATTTAATTCTGAAATTAGTATTTACTAATTGTATTTGAGGTGGACTCTTTGAGATATTGAGATATTCTATATCGTTAGATCTTCATAAAATCCAACGGTTCATATTCTTCTCTTTTTTAGATTAACGTGAGAATTTCTAGACCCTCTCCGCGAACGTGGTAGCTTCTTTTAACACTGTAGTTTTAAGATAAAGACTCAATCATTGATGACATCCCATGTTTGGCTTCTTTGATAGTGTTACTTTTTAACACCTCCTTTGGCTGCAATTAAGTATTAAATAAAGTCGCTTACAAAACTAACTCCACAACCCCTGGTTAAATCGCGAGACTAATCTAACGAGGCCTTTGGCATGATTAGAGAATAACGTAGCATTAAGTAATTATAAATTAGCCAATTAATTAGCCAGGCCGGTGGCTGTAGTCAGTGTACGAAGTAGGTTCGTCTGACTGAATCCCGGCGGACCGCCGCCGCCGCCGCCGCTCGTGCACGTGCACACGCACCCCTGGCCGCGCCCGCCTAACGTCGCCGCCTCGCCCGCCCGCATCCGCGCACCAGCTCCTCGATCCGCACCGCGCCGCTGCCACCTCGCGTCAGATCCGCGCCGTCGCGACCTCGCCTCCTCTCCGCACCGTGTCGGATCCCTCTTCCGCACCGAGAGCCGCATCGGCAGCCGCAACTCCGCTGACGTATTGAGGCGATTGCATCACCAGTGGCGGCACCCGCCGTGACCTCGCCTCCACTCCGCACCTCCCCTCTTTGGTATTCACCTTTCACATTGGTATTCTTTGTTGCTCTACTATGCTTGGTTCAGATAATCTGATTCAAATAGCTATTCATTGGTGAAATTAGTCAATGTCGTGGTAGTCTGAGGTAAACCCTACCTTTGATAGGTTGGTTCGATCCTACAATGCAGTTGGATTGGGCCAGTGCAGTCAGTCTTACTTGAACAGAGTTTGGTGAAATAGGTAATACTATGCTCAGCTTCTTTTCTTGTGAAAACATGGTTCTTGATCAGGAATGTCTTATTGATCAGAGATAGAAATAAATCTTACAATGACAGATTTGTTAGCCATTACCCTTTTGTAACATCTAGGTGCAGCTCCTTTTCCATGGAAAAAACTGGAAATGGTCATTTTTTTACACATTATTACCTGCCAAGGTTCTAAATATGTCAATATGTAACAATGTAACTTCCTATTTTGGTAAAGAATCATGAATATCTTGCACGTTTTCCTCGATATACATTTTTATTTGGGTAGCTTCGACCCGGTGCAGTTTTTTTGCACCTCTTCTGTTGTCTGACAATGTTTTTTAATCCATCTTTTGTACCCTTTTTGCCTCTTCTGTTGTTTGGCCGGTTCATGTCGTACTGTTGTTCACTGGTGATTTGTTGTTATTATGCCTTTCTAGGAGGAGGGAGTGCAAGCATAGGATCAGCAAGAGCCGAGTGCTCGACATAGCTGGAACGAGAGGCACTGCCAGTACCAGAGCCTCCTGTAAGTGGCCTCCTGTAAGTGTTGCAATTTAGTATCTCTGGATGTAGACATACTCAAATTAGGCATAGGCTCAACGCATGGACAAATGGTGAAAGACATCTGCTGATGTTCAGCTGTAATTAAGCCGGTACCCTCCTCTATCAGTTACTGCTTGTAATTAATGAAAATAGATTATTTTTTCCTGGTTTGATCCTGGTTTAATCTTGTCGTGATCTATTCTGTTCAAAGGGAAGCCTGAATGTTTCATCTTCCTCCCTTGTGCATCCATCTGTCATCATTGACTGTGTCTGTGGTGGTATTACTACATATGTCACTTAATTAATATAGGCGGTTCTGAGTTTCTGATGGAGTACATGATTTTGTACTACTACCAAGATGGGTTCTTCAAATAACATCTTGAAACGAGATTTTTATCATTCTTTCTTGCAGATCCAATGGACAATAATTCACAGCCTATTAACGAAGCTACGTGCACATCACTTACAAATTACAATGGATGACCATTGGTACTTGGATTTCTATCTTTTGAGTCTTTCGGATGCTGGCTTTGCATTGTCACGATGCTTTAGGTCAGTGGGTATTCTTGAGTTTCTTTTCTTCCTGTAGTATATTGAGTTTCAGAGCTTACATATGTCGGCTCAAACAAACTAGGAAAGAGGGACCAATTTGGTGAAGCAATCTAATTAACAAATCATATTTATCTTGAAAAAAGGTGCTGGTATTTACTTTTGTGGTTGATCGTCTTGAACAATATTCCTAAGAACCTCACACAATACTCCAATCAACTTGTGGCTTGTCGATTCTTTTTCCTTGGTAGATTCGAAAAGAATATAGTCGGGTGGAGCCAGGGGGCGGGCAGGGGTATGGCACCCCCTAATGCTCCAAAAAATAGCGAAATTTAATTGAAATAAATAAAAAAAAGTAGTGAAAAATCAGTAAAAATAGCCTATTTTGACTTCGAATTGGTTGTTTGGCCTCCCTTATGGTTGATTGACCCCCCCTACGTGGAAATCCTGGCTACGCCCCTAAATATAGTGATAGTCTTTTCGAATCTAGATTAGAAAAGGTTTTGGTGGACAAATACATAGCACAATTCTGAGAGTAGCAAACTGATTATCTTGCAGCACCTACTTACCTTGGGAATTCACTACCTGCAGATTGAAGAGCGATGCCAAGAATTCAACTATTGACAGAAAAGATGAGACTGGGTCATCCTTCTTTTATGTATGTGTAGGTGTGTGTGAATTAGGTACTCGGATCATGTCGAGATAGCATGTACTCTCTCCATTCCAAATTTGAAACGGAGGGAGTACCATGTGAATACTTTTAGGGTGGAAATCTGATTGCTCAAACAAGATCCTCCTTTTGTTGTCGAGAACCTGAAAGATATGCACACTTTTGTGTACGGCAATAGATGTGAACCTTTTTCTGTATGATGATCCAAAATTATTATTTATCCAACTTATGTGATTTATTTATGCAACAAGAGTGTACAGTTAATTATTGTTACCTATCATTCAAAGGTTACTCTCCCAGTATGTTATTGTTTTATATCTTAATTTCATCTCAATCATTTTGACTGGGATGCATTAGTGGGTTTTAGAGTTTGTGTTTTAAACTTTTCTCTCAACAAAACCTATATTCCAGTAAGATGAACATAATGACTATATTTTCCCTCTCTGAAGGACACCTAATTTTTGTGCTACTTATATTGGTGCTTATGTTTACCCGTAGTAACACACAAGCACATTCCTAGTATTCAAAATTTAACGATACTAGTTAGATCTAGAAGTTTCTGTACCAATTCTTGTAGTTTTAGTTTTTATTATCAATTATCTGACTCAGAATCTTAGTCTTGTCGGCTTTTACTGTTCTTATTTCTCTTCAATATTCAAACAACCGATCTAGATCTATTTTCTAGTGTCGCCATGTTGTGTGAGTAAGTTGCTCTCGTAGCTTACGTCTTGCCTACGTCATCGAAATCGGCTAACATAGTCAATTTCCAACATACTTACACTTCGACTGCTTTTCGAGCTTGCCGATTTTGCTATGTTCCGTATCGGCCGATCCGACAAATACGTGTGTTCGAAGACCCCATCGGTTCTCTAGCCGATCTAATCATATTTAATACTTTCCTTGTCTTGTCAGATTGACTGGCACGCCTCGCACCCGGGGATTCAGCGTGTTAGTGCGTGGGAGTCACATCCGATTTTCACGTCAACAATATGTGTGACACTGTAAATGTTATATCTGTCCATATAATCTATTTTTAACCCATCAACATTTTTTTAAAAAATGTGACTTAATTGTTATCAACATTTCTTGACATTGACTACATCATTTTTCTCTAACTTTTTTACATTCCACATTAATGCTCAACATTTTTTTACATACACCAACTTTTTTTTTGCACCAACCAATATTTTTCTCAACATTTTTTTATATTCACCAACTTTTTTACATAAAGTATTGAAATGGTCTGTTATGCGGTTGTGTATTATTGGACTACTTGTTGTGGTTATAGATATTTATTAGTGCATATAAATCTCCGGATTTCAGGCCGAAAGACAAGGTGGGCTGAAATCACGTTGTACCCGATTTGGCGACATATAGGAACCGGCTCACAGGCCTATCCAAATCCGAAAATGAAACCCCCTGAGTTATCTTGAACATCAGGCTGTTCGTCTGGTCGTTTCTTAACTTATTTCGATTTATCTCCTCTCACATAATATTATTTAATCTATAAATCGAACACTATTTATCATATGAGTCGAACAAACTTATTAATGTGACTGCGGAGGAGGACGTCCCCCTCCCTCCCCTCCCTTTTCCCCTCAACTTAGCTTCGTCTTTCCCCGATCCGCCGCCACTTACCATCCGTCCACCTCCTGGTGGCGCCGGTGGTGTTACTCGAGGGATCGAGGCGGGGATGGGATCGCATCCCTGTGTCGGAGGCGGGCAGCGGGATGAAAGAGGACAGCGAGGAGCAGGATATGCGCCGCCGCCGTCTATTTGAGCGATTCACGGCGTCCTGCGGCCCGGGGAGCCGGTACCTGTCTGTGGCTTCTGAGGTGCGCGACCGGGCCCAACCCTGCGTTCTCTACACCATGAGGGTGTCCATCAAGAAAGCGCAGGCCTTCTGGTCTCACCGGAGCTACCGCCGCTTCTTCCCGGAGCGGCGAGGGTCATTCCCCATCCCGATTTGCCGCGCGGCGGGGCCCGACGACCGCGTGGAACTGGTGGTGGACCGATCGGGCTCGCCCGGCGAGCCGCACCGGCCAGGGATCGTTAGTGGCATCAGAGAAGAGAGGTACTACTACCTCGAGCTCTCCCGCGAGAAGGGCGAACTTCACAAGGATGGATCACTGGTGCCGTGGAAGGAGGTGGCTGTGATCCGGGGGATGCCCGGGGGGCATGGGATCACTGTGATGTCTCACGTCAATTACCTCGTCGTGCGGCTCCATGACATCGTCTTCTTCCTCGGGCCCTCCGTGACCGTGGACCTCCGCTTCTCTGAGAAGTGGTTTCGCCTTCCCGCTGGGTGGACGGAGGAGAGGCTCTACGCGGAGGACGGGTTCCTCATCGTCGACATTGGCTCCTCGGTGGAGAATCTGGTGAAGAAGCTCTGCGATTTGCGTGAGCAGGAGGAGCGAGAGATGAACAGGCGGAGTACGGAGACAGAGGAAGAGAAGGGCAGGAGGCTGCAGCAGGAGGAGGCGATGAGGCTGCAAGAGGAGGATGAGAGAAGGAAGATACGCGAGCGAAATTTGGAGAAGGAGACGAGGAGGAGAGAGGAGGAGGAGGCGGCGGCAAAGGCGATTCTACCAATGCATCCTCCGCCATGGGATGCTACCTTGTGGTTGATCAATGACGAACATCCTTCTGGGCTGCATGTTTACTCCAATTTCAAGCTATCAATGGACAGCAGCAAGAAAGTTTCTTGCGAGTGTGTTGCCAAAGAAAGCCTTCTGGACATGCTCCGGAGGGTGGACAGTGGTGAGTATGTCCTTCCAATTTCAAAGACAGAGGCATCATCATGGGCTCTTGAAACTCTGGGGTTTGTAGATGGTGACAGTTGTCTAGAAACTTTGGGATATGAACCGAAGAAAGGTCGTTTAATTGATCGAACAGGGTGCACTGTGAGCTCCGTGTTGATGGTGTCGCAGCCCAGCGAAAAAAAGTTGATCATCAGGATCCTTGTTGATAAGCTTAATATTGTGATGGATAATGGAATGATACTGTCTTGTCGCTCTCTTGTCTGTGTGAACATTCATTGTGATGACATATCGTCTTCAGAGCTTTTGAAGACAGACTGGGCGTACCACATCTTGTGTAAGAATATTTGTGGTGAAGGCAGGACCACTTTCTCAACCCTGCTTGTGCATCTGAAGAAGAAGCTGCAGCTGCAACTAACAGAGGAAGAGTTGGGCCTCTACAACATGTCTGTAATAGATGGCGAGGAAGAAAATGAAGATCTTGCGGAGCCGTGGCGAAAGCTGAAAGAATGGGTTCCTCCCAAACCAAAGCCTGAATTACCTGAAGTAGAACTACATGATTGCAGCCTGTTTTCAGTTCCTTGGGTGTCTGAGATTTGATCGCTGCAGTTCATGGTGGCAACGTAAAGGTTCTCATGTCATCATTGTCCAGTGGCATAAGTAGACATGCGTATGGTATTCCTGTGTAATAAATTTCATTGTCTTCTATGACATGAACTTTGAGTTTGATCTGCTTGGATGTCTAAACTTTGGTTGATCTGTGGTTTTGCAATTTTGCATCGAGAAATGTTGTGCTGGTTTCCCTAGTTTGCTCAACCTAGTCATATCTGATTTAGTTTATACTTGGCAATCAGCAAATTAGCAGTGACTTAATTACCTCTTGGTCATGTGTCGTTGTTTAATGTTGAATAATATTCAGTTTGTCTGATGCATATTCCTTCACCTTTGATGTACAAAGATATCAAATCTATTTGTGGAGCATTTCCACTACTGCTTCATGTATCCTATACTCCAACTTCTCTACAAAATGAAGTAAGAGTACTTTTGAAGACTCTGTCCAGTTCCTTCAGCTCCATAAAATATTTCATTCTGTTCCGCCTCTTCCTCGGTTCGCCCACAAACCCTCACAAATATTCAGAGATGCACCATACTATCTCTCAGTGTGAGTAGTAGAGTTTGATGTGATAGATCTTTTCTCCGGGGATTGGCAATGCAAACCTTCAAATGTCAACAGTTTCTTCATATGCAATGGCTTGGTCAGCAAGTGATTGAGTGCCACTTGAAAAACTGCATCTTCTGAAGAAAAGAGATGTTAGTTGGTCATCTTCAGGGTTAAGGCACTCAACAGCTGCATCTTCTGAAGAAAATCTTAACTTGACCAAAGGTTTCCCTAGTTGCATTGCACACTACAATGTGCCAGATAAATAGATCCATTCAGGAATTTGATCTCCAATAATCTGCAAAGATGAAATGACGTCTTCTTTCGTGCAAAAAGAATACAGCGTGTTCTTTGAAACATGATGTTGTCCGACTCCAATGCACAAACAAGAGGGGATCGAGACAGAAACTCAACTACAGAAATCCAAAGCAGCTTATCGTCCACTGAACTGACACGGAAGACGGCAACCGTTGGAACCATGTGACATATCTCCAGTGAACTGAGCAACCATGGACAGAGCTAGTGCAGAACTTAATGATAAAATGATGCGATTCCTGGATAAGATACCTTCGGAATTCGGACTGTATTACTTGTCCATCATGTGTTCAATATCCATGAATATCTGTACTTTTAAGAAGCCAACATTGCAAATCTGGTACTACTGTCATGCTTTCCTATATGACCCTGAAAAACTTCTTTACAAACCCACGATGTTAGTAACGTCAAACGTCCTCAAAATTACCACATGATGTCGAAGGCCACACACCTGCTATGGTGTTTAGCACGGTTCGGGGTACGCCATGCCAGTTGACAGAAGTTGTTATAGTCAAATCATTTTTTTGTACTATTAAAAAAAGTAAAATAACTTAACTTGGTCCTGCCATGATTTTAAAATAGCAGGAGAGCTTTGATAACCTTTCGAACGAGGATCTAGTTTGTAAATTTCATAAATAAATATTTCATTGCAGAAAACAAAAGAAAAGTTTTCAAAAGAAAAAAGGTTTTTTAGCAGTTTCAAAATAAAAAGGTTCTGAAGCACTCACTATTGTTTCGAAGAAGTTTGAGCGATAGGTCAAGCCCAAATTAATTTTGGGCCCGGCAAATGACACTAGGCCAGATTCATAAAACACGAAATGCTCTCTAGGCCCGTCTCGACACTTCCCGATCCAGAAATCCTATCCATCTTCCGGAAGCTTTTTCTTGCTCATCTTCCACTTCTTTAAAATTGCAACCAATCACAACCCTTGGATCCCACACCTAACGTCACCGCCTCTCCCCCTCCTCCTCTCCTGCCCAGCTGGCCACGCCTCGCCTCCTCGCTCAGCGCCGTCCGTGCTGGCCGAACTCGCCGCCCGGCCTCCGGAGGTGGTGGGCTGGAGGTGGAAAAGATGAAATGCTGTCCAACATTTTCAAAAAATGTTGCAACATTTTCAAAAAATGTTGCAACATTTTGTAAAAATATTACAACATTTTGTAAAATATTGACGAAAACATGTTGAAAAAATCATTATTTCTGTAAAATGTTGAAATATTTTTGAAAAATGTTGGAATAAAATAGTGATGAGGTGGGCTAGTGAGATAGTAGCTAGCAAGTTAGATGAACTTTTAGTAGGCTGGTAGTTTCAATACTTATCCACAAGCCATATAGGAGTTCCTGTTCCGTCCTCTTTCCCGTGATCCCACAGTCCGCTTCTACACCATCTCACGGCGGCAGCGGCGGTCGTGCGGTCGTGCCCTGAGAGGCCGAGGCCCGAGAGGAGATGCAATCCCCGGTGATGTCGGTAGTATCTGGACGACTACGTCAACGAGGAGGAGATGTGCCGCCGCCGGCGCCTCTTACTGGAGCGATTTATGGAGTCCTTCGGCCCGGGGCACCGCTGCGTGTCCGTGGCAAGGAAGGTACGCTCCCACCCTGGCGTCGTCTACACCATGAAAGTGTCGGTGAAGAAAGCGCAGGCCTCTTGGTCTCATCGGAACCACCGCCGACTCGCCTGGAACCAGCGAGTGCCCAACTATCCCATTGTCCTCTGCCACGTCGTGGAGCACGACCAGGTCGAGCAGGCGGTGTACAGATCGGGCGGTCCCGGCGAGCCGGATCGGCCGGGGGTTCTGACCGGCTTCCACCAAGCGGAGTACTACCTCCATGAGCTCCGCTGGGAGAGGAGCATTATTCAAAAGGAGGGGTCGGCGGCGCCGTGGAAGGAGGTGGCCGTGACCCGGGGGATGCCCGGGGGACGCGGGATCACCCTCATGTCCCACGGCGCCCCCCTCGTCCTGCGGCTCCATGACCTGCTCTTCTGGTTGGGTGCACCCGCCGCGACCGTGGAGATCATCTTCTCCGAGCACTGGTTCTGCCTCCCAACAGCGTGGGTAGAGGAGGGGTTGTTCGCGGAGGACGGTTCACACCTCGTGGACCTTGCCGCGTCATTGGAGAATCTTGCAAGGAAGCTTAATGGCATGCTTAAGCAGGAGGACCAGGAGATGGAGAGGCGCAGATCTGAGACAGAGGAAGAGAAGGAGAGGAGGCTGCAGGAGGAAGAGGTGATTCGCAAGCGAGAGGTGGGGAGGAGGAAGATATGCGTGCAAAAGAACTTGCAGAGGAGAATGGAGGAGGCATGCTGTCTTGGGAAAGAACGGTGGGACGCAGCGTGCGGTGGTGTCCATGTTCAATCTATTAATGAACAACGGCAAGCTCCGTCAAGGAAGAAAGCCTTCAAGACATGCTCCGAAGGGTGGAGAATGGTGATTATGTTGTTCCCATCTCAAAGACAACGCTAACGACATCAACTTCGTCAGGGTCTCTTGAGCTTTTGGGGTTTGTGGAACGCTACTCTGCTCTAGGAGACTGTAGTTTTGGACCAATGAGACGTTCCTTCATGGATAAATCAGGGCGGATGCTGACCTACATGTTGATGTTATCGCACAGTGAGAGGAAAGTCGTCACAATAGTGTTCCTTTTTGATAATTTCAATATACTGCTGGATGATGGATTGGTAATATCTGGCGACTTTACCTTCTCAGTGGATGTCCATTGCGACGATATCTCCTGTTCTGAGCTTTTGACAACAGACTGGCGGCAACAGTTCGTATGTCAGATTATTGATGGTGAAGTCATGATGCAGCTTTCAAATGAAGAATTGGAGCTCTACAACTTATCTGCGAAACTTATCTGCGATCGATGCCGTGGATGAAAATGAGGAGCGTGTACCGCACCATCAGCAGTTAAACGTGTTCCCGGTCAAGCCAAAACATGAGTTAGCAGAAGTTGCACTACAAGATTACAGCGTGCTGTTTCCAACTCCTTGGGAGTGTGAGTTATGACCGTGGCAGTTTGTTCTGGCAAACATGAAGGTCCAGTGGCGTGAGCATCAGCTGCTTTAGAGGTGTTTGTGTCTAAACAGATCCCATCATCTTCAAATGAGGTGGATTTCCAGTATAGTTTCCCCGTTATCTAAAGTTTGTTTTCCTTCCCTATAGAAAAACCTCAAATAAGTCACGCGACATTGGTAACGGACCCATGAGGCCCGTTACATGGACCCCTATCTGTAACGGTTGTTGTTTGACACCCGTTATCCATAAGCGGCAGCTCGACCGATTTCGCCACAACACCCTGCTACCAATGAGGACTTCTGGTAACGGGTTTGTTAAACGCCCGTTACATATATTTTTTTTGTAACGGACTTTAAATGCGTCTGTTACGAAAGTTAAACCTATCGGTAACAGACTCTTAAAACCTGTTACCGATCACAGCCCTATCGGTAACAGGCTCTTAAGGTCCGTTACCGATCCCTATGGTATTGGAGACGCGTGTTTGTTAAGATGTGTCTCCTTTGAGGATGACCCAATTGGTGACGCTTGTTTAGAGCCAGCGTCTCCTTTGTTTTCCCAGATCAGAGACGCGGGTTGTTATTACACGTCTTTTCTTCGCATTCCGACCAAGCTATCTTCGACGACTACACACTTGCTCTCTCCTTAGAAGGCCACTTGGTTGGTCTGCGCCACGCCCGCCACGCCGCCGCCAGCCATTAGGCTGCGTTTCTCTCCTCAAAAAGCCGGGCGCAGGGCGGGCGCGCGCGCCGACACGTGAAACGAACCGGATTCCCAAAACTGGAGATCCGATCTTGCGCACCTCGGTGATAGTCCCGTAAAGGCTATCACGCAATCCCCGTCTGGTAACAAATCCATATAACACAAAAGGGAAATATAGGAGATCCACATAAATAATATTATTATAATTATCTGAGTACATCATTTCGGCACATGCGGTACAAGTCCATCCGAACTGAATCAAACAGGTAAATATCTACGTAGTGAAACGAATGAAGCGAAGTAGACTCCATCTCCATAGGCAACTCAAGCGAAGGACAAGCCTAGTCATCCCATCCATCGTTCTCGAAGTCATAGTCGGGCTCTGAGTCTGAAAGTCTACCATCTACCCGATAAGTGGGTAGTCGACTTCCCAACAAAAAGCGTAAGCGGTGGTTGAATACTAGTATGCATGGGTAAACCTATATATGGCTGTAGAAAGCTTATGCAAAAGGAGCAGCATCATCAATAAGGAAAGCAGAAAAGCGGGAAGGTCGTCATCTCAGAGGAGATCCACACCTCCGAGGCCAACACCTCCGGGGTCAACACCCCAAGCTAAGGAATATAACACAAACACTGAATCTTAACCAAGACTCAGCATCCCACTCTTATCTGTGATGTGGGGTCACCAACTCCTATCCCCACATCTCAACGACCAAACCCGAGCTCACACACTCGGGGGAGAGAAGCAACACAAGAAAAGTCTAGCGAGTAATAGATCGAGGGTTGTCCAAACCAAAGTGGACACGAGACTATAGCTATAGGTTTAACACTCTGCAGAGGTTGTACAACTAGACCCGCCGGATAGGGATGAAACGGGGATCAGTCGTTCCAAACCCTACCTAACAGCCGGAGACCTAGTGGTGAATAGTGCTCTCCTACTTCCTCGAGTCAGAGCATGTGAAGTCCTCAAAGGCTGTGAGACCATCCCTTAAATCGGGGCGACACCTTCTCGGAGTAGGTCGAAGCCGCACCTCCTAACACGATCACACCGATCCGCCTACAGGCTGAATGCTATTCACCAACTAGTTCCCGGACTGAATCCCGCCCATACGTGAGCGAATGGTTTGTACGAAAGTAGCCTAATGAAACATGATTAAACTGTCGATCGGTCCTTAAGGGCAAGGAGCGAGCACTCTCTTGTCTCCACTGTCCGACATGCTGCTAGCGAGAGGGTCCGGAACACACCTCCCCTAGACGAACGTTCAAAAGTAACCAAGCAGCTCACTCCCACCAAAACACATCAAGGGGTCACACTCACCCAAAACACACGCTAGAATATACCGAGATATCCCAATCTCAGCCCAACACCAGAGATCCATCCATATCACAAAAACAGATAAAAATATATGGTAGTAAATATCAGGGACTAGCCAGGGGTCTGTAGCTAGTCCCAAAGATAGGAAGTTCAAGGAACAGGGTATATCAAAAGCAAGGCGTGGCTAAAAAATTGTCTATTCATTTTAATATCCAAAGCATCATATTTAAAGCACTAGCAACTATTAGCATGCATGGGATCTATATCATCAGGAGTGACATGACACCTGTGCAACGATCGTTGTCCTGCTGGTTGTAGTCGGGGTCGAGGTCCTCCTCCGGCTCGTAGCTCGGGTCCGCTCAGCATGAGATACGAGACACAATGATTATCAGCAAATAACTAAGCATAAAATCCAAAGAAATCCAATTTAGAAGAAGCAAAAACCCTCAAACTACCTACAAGCAGCAAGGTTTTGAAATTAGAAAAATAATGAATTTGGTTTCATATTTTTCAAAGCTATAAATAATTAGTTATGATTTTTCAAAGGTAAAAGGATTTATAAATCATTTATAAAAACATTTATAAAATAGAAAAGGGATTTTTGAAAAGGTGATGACGGCAGCATGACATCATCAGTCAGTGGGCCCGGTTAGTGGGCCAAGATGGGCCGAAAATATTAGTGGGCCAAAAGTGGCCCAATGGACCTGGCCCATCAGGACCCACTAGGCCAAGTCCTAAAAGCACTCCTGAACTCGTTATACACGTATTAGAGATCGGATGGGCTCGCATGGGCCTTAATAGGCCGGAAGGCCCAACTACCAGTCCATCACAGGGTTTCACTGGAGAAGTCCAGATTCAACCCTCGACCTATTCTGGGTGCGCAAAGCTACGAACCATCACGGGGTTCGATGGTGCTCCCCACTCATGCGCGGCGGCGTGCAGCGCGGCACGGTGGCTCTGGGGTCTCCAGCGACCGAGCAGTGCCCAGGCCAAGGCGGCTAGGGTTAGGTGGTCACTCCGGTGCGGTCAAGACCCTGGGTTTGGGCCCCTACGGCCAGCATGCGGTGCGACATGGAGCGCGGTGCTCGGCGCGGCCGGCGCCAACCAGCGACGACAGGTTTTGCGGTGTTAAGGCTTGGCCTTCACGTGTATGGGTGCACACAGGCGAGGTTAGGACGACAGAACAGCGTAACATGTGTCTAGCCCGGCCTTGGCTCGGTCGGAGCCTCTACCGAGGCAAGCGTGGCGCGGCGTCGGCCACGCTAGGTTCAGAGGCGCAAGGTTAAACGGGGAGGTTGCTAAGCAAGGCTCGGGTTTAGGTGAAGTGTTTGGTTTGGGATCCTGCAAGAAATGGCGCGGGTCGAAGCCCTGGTCCCACGACGAGCTCCAGCTCCGGGCTCGCGCGACGACCGGACGGCCGCGCGCAGGTGCGCTCCCAAGACAACACAGGCACGAAGAGGGGGGAGAGACGAGGGGGAAGGCAGTGCTCACGTTGGGTCGGCGGTGTAGCCGTTGCAGACCTGAATGTCTGATGAAGACGAGGGGCGCGACAAAGTGGTACACGGCGGCGCGACGTCCTCCTCTGCTCCGGCTCCTTCTCGTCATAGGCGGCCTTCTCTTCAGCACGAACGGCTCTGGCTCTGCCTCTGCGGTGCACCGGCACGGCGTCCTTCTCCTCCGCTTCCCCTTCTTCCTTCTCCCTTCTTCTCTTCTTTTCCTCTCCCGTCCTCCTCTGCTTCTTGGCCGCGGCTGCGAAGGATTGGGAAAGGGGGAATACCCCAACTGGTTTGTTGGAGAGAGGGCAACTAGGGTTTGGCTCCTAGCTATAGGGCACGCAGTCAAGATGCGGGTGCCCTTGCCTTGGCGGCGAAGGGAGGCGGCTTGGCGATCACGGCGCGCACGCGGCATCACGCGGGAAGGTGTGGCGCAGAGGCGAAAGAGAGAAATCCCCTGGGCGGAGAGCATGAGGCTGGCCTGGGGTGCGCGCGAGCCCCGGTGGTGCCAGCGTGGCGAGCCTGTCCCATGTCGGCAAGAGAGAGATGGGAAGGTGGGTGAGCTGGTCGCTTAGGTGGGCCGTGAAAGAGGTCAGGTGCAGTTAGATGTGGGCCAAGGGTTAAGGGACCTCCGGTAAACTTTGAGAGTTAGAGTTTGGCCCGGGTTAGATGTTAGTGTTTTTGAAATTAGTTTGAATATAGTATAAGCTATTGTTTGAATTTGAATTACATTCAAATTCAAACCACACACAATTAAATCCAAATAAAATCCAAGAAATTCTAACTCACATATTTATACCATAATTTGAATTTATATTGTTATAATTGGTTTTATTGATGGAGAATTTAAGAGAGAGGCTAGCAAATTTGGATAAAATTTGTTAGCACACACATTCAAACAAAAAGTTTTAAATTTTATGAAAATTCACACCTTTCAAATCCAGGGTTGTTACATTCTCCCCCACCACCGAGAATCTCGTCCCTGAGATTTAGGCTCCATCCTCCTCCTCGAACAAGTGAGGGAACTCTTTCCGAAGGTCGGCTTCCTTCTCCCATGTTGCTTCTCATTCGGTATGGTTGCTCCACAACACTTTGCAATAAGGAATGGTGATTCTTCTGGTTTCTTTAACTGCTCGGTTTAGAATCTTCTCGGGATACTCCGCATGCTCAAGGGTGTCCTATAGGTCAAGCATCTCAGCGGGGACCTTCTATGCTTCCACTTCCTTCTCACTCTTCGGTAGTTGCGACACGTGAAACACGGGGTGCACTTCAGCCATCTGCTAAGGCAGGGCGAGGTTGTATGCGAGCTTTCCAACTCTCTTGGTGATCTGGTATGGTCCAATGTATCTCGGCGCTAGCTTTCCCTTCACTGCAAACCTCTTGGTGCCTCGAAGTGGTGATACCCTGAGGTAGACATAGTTTCCTTCTTCAAGCGACACGTCCCTTCTCTTGCGGTCGGTATAGCTCTTCTGATGGCTTTGAGCAATCTTCAGGTTCTCTCGGACTTTCTCCACTTTCTCTTCTGCTTCCTTTATGATATCGGCCAAGAGTGTTCTCTCTCCAACTTCTGACCACATCAAAGGTGTCCTACATTTCCTCCCATAGAGTGCTTCAAAGGGTGACATCCGGAGGCTAGCTTGATAACTATTGTTGTACGAGAACTCTGTGTAAGATAAACTGCTCTCCCAGTCGGTGCCATAAGTGAGGGCACAAGCTCTTAGCATATCTTCCAAAGTCTGGTTTACTCTCTCCGTCGCGTCGAGAGAGTGGAACGCGTTGTCGTAATTGAGTGTGGTTCCCATTGTCTGTGAAAGCTTCTCCAAAACTTGGCCACAAACTGAGGTCCTCGATCGGACACAATGCTCTTAGGTGTTCCATGTAACCTGAGTATGTGTTCCATGGTTTGGATGATTCATCGAACACCTTCTTCACCGTCGTGCGGGCTTGAGCTGGATCAAGGCCGCAGGCGGAGACGAGGTACTCCTCAAGGGAGAATGGGGCGGGGGAGGTGGCGAGGAGGCGGGCGCGGTGGTGTGTAGGGTAGGGGAGCAGGGTGGATGCGCGGAGGAAAGGGAGGATGTGCCGGCAGAGGAGCAGCATGGCCGCAGCGGTGGAGGGGGCGGCGGCGATGCTCCGTTGAGATGAGGACGACTGCATAAGTGAGTCCGCCCATGAAGTTGTTTTAGGAACAGAAGAAATCGAGGGGGTTCCTATCTAGCTACCGGAAGGTTGATGAGGGTTGAAACTTTCAACCCACCAAGATCTATCTAAACTTCCTTCTTATTTCTTTCTCACCATCCCACCTTTCTTTCCCATCAGCCCACCTCCAATATTTTTAAGACATGTTCCAACATTTTTTCAGAAATATTGGTTTTTTAAACATGTTTTCGTCAACATTTTGGAAAATGTTCCAACATTTTTGAAAATGTTGGACAATATTTTTTGAGCTTTCTCTGATGTTCCAACATTTTTCAGAAATGTTCTAACATTTTTCAGGTATGTTGGTTTCGTCAACTATTTTTTGTCAATATTTTGCAAAATGTTGCAACATTTTTTTAGAAATGTTGGAACATTTTCCTTTCTTCTTCCCCCAACCATGGCGCGCGGGAGCTGGCGGCGGAGCTCTCCTTCTCTAGCTCCGGGGAGCTCTGGCGAAGCCAGCCCTCCCGATGGCGGCGCGGGAAGGCCGGCCAGCCTCGATGGCGCGCGGCCACGGCCGGCGAGCCGGGCTGCGGCGAATGATGAGCCCGCAGCGGACGGCGAGCCCGCGTGGGGCCGCAGTGGCCGGCGCCGGCGACGAGGTGGAGGTCGGTAACGTCTCGCCGACGAGCGTGCGCGGAGTCCTAAGGTTGCGGTGTCCCTTCTCGAAGGGCCGGCGGCGGGGAGTGAGGAGGAGAGATATGGGTGGTGGAGGAGATAGGGTTAGAGTTGGTGGGTTGTTATGAGTTGTTACTAAGCTTTGATGAGCTTTATAGTTTTATCTCATACTAACTTCCGGAAGATACATAGGATTCTCGAGAAATCGACGCAAGAGGGAGGAGGAGGCTTACCGGCCCAGCCCAACCGTATGGCCCAACATGCCCACTCACGTTTTTTTTGCCCTGCCTGGTTTTGCTTCGTTATCTTTTTTTTCCTTCGACATTCTCGTTTTAGTTGCACTCGCGACATTGAAATCTGAGCACAGAGGGACTACCTGCGATGATGATCCAGTTCATGACTATGTATTGGATAACACTTAGCCTATTTAATTAGAAATTGGATTTATCATTTTCCACAGCATGTCCTTTTTTGCACTCAGACCACGTTTGTTCCCTGTACCACCCTGTATATCATTCATGTCAATCTATGTGACGTGATTTAACTATTAGTCGTGCTATGTATCTTAGCGTGATAAAAAAATTGATCCTTGAAAAATTGGTATGAGAGAAATTATTTATAAAAATTTAGATACGTTAAAAATAAAAAAAATCATTTTTGCGCCCTCTGTTTTTCTGTGCTTTCTGATTTTTGTTCTCCCAATATTTTCGTTTTAGTTCCTGCTCTCCCATCATACATTCACTGGTTCTGCAAATGTAATACTTGTTCTGAACAATGTCATCTTGTGCCTATCTATAATCGACACCAAATCAATGAACAGGATTGCTTGTGTTTTCTGACTATAAATAATGCTATTAAGTTCATCCTGTTTTCTCAATTATGAGCAAGAAATTAGAAATGAGCATTTCCAGTGGTGAGATGACACAAAATACCATGTTAATAATGACAGTTTGCTGGCCGCAGCCAAAAATGGTAATGCTGTTTTTGACTCTGTTTCTTTTCGGCATATATTACAAAATGGTGAATTTCAAGACACTAAGAGCAACTCCAACTGCCTCTTTAATTCATTTTGCATCGGTAAAAAATAAAGGAAAACGAAAAAACTCAGTTCGGTAAAATAGCGCCTCGCAATCCGCCTCGCCATTCAACCCCTTCCGCTGGGTTCGGGCGAGGGCGCCCCCTTCGCAATCTCGCCTTCCGCCAAATCCGCCTCCGCGCCAATTTTGAGGAGCGGGGAATCGATCCATAGCGAACATACGAGGCGCCGAGGCAAAGGCGGCGGCGGCGGGAGACGCCGAGGTTGAGGAGGCCGCGGCGCCGCTGGAGCGGTGCGGCCGCCCGCCGCTTCCTCCAGTGCCATCGGCGTCGCGCACCACCGCTTCCGCCTGCCTCCGACCCGCCCCGGTGAGCAAGGTCACCGCGATGGCGGCAGCCGCCAAGGCGCAGGTGGAGCGGCACGCTCGGGGACGAGCTGGGGGCAGGGACCGAGTAGGTGCGCCGACCGCCGGGGAGCTCCGCCGGCGAGGCAGAGCCGCTCGAGGCAAACGGCAAGCCCAGGGGCAGGGGGCAGGTCATATGCGTGAGGGGAAACTGAGGAGGGAGAAAGGATAAGGTGGGGGAGGAAGAAAGAGGATGGCATGTAGGTCCCGTGTGTCAGTGAGAGGTTGGTGGGATTTGAAAAATAAAAAATAGCTAGTCTGTTGGATCATCTCATATAATTATGAAGTTTTCTTTTTTTACAAATGACTAAATCTTTAAATTTAACTAGCAAAAATAAAAAAACTGTTGGAGTTGCTCTAAGAGCATCTGATATATGAACCAAAATTACATGACTACTTTTTTCCTAAGAAATCTTTCCCTGGAAGCTCTGATCCGGTCAATTGTTGGGCCGATCCATCAACTTGGTGGAACATGCCAACTCCATACCCACTATTCATGGGTATAGGTTCATTCAGGAGGTGGCTGTGAACAGAACTGAACTTCAGGCTGAGAATTGGGTACCATCTGAGACATCTGCTGTGAGCTGGAAAATGCTCCGTACCGATCAGGCTGCGATATAAAAGAATTTCAGGTGTGATTCGGGGAGGAACCTGGCCACATTGGACCTCGGCCAATGCAACCTGGCCGGCAAAGAAGATATACCGGTAGTAGCGGAGCTTGTGTCGTGACCAAATCCTGACGAGCAGCAGTTTGAAAATATTGTTCAACTCTTAGACGTATTACGGACGCACAAGTGAACACAACATGAGGAGCCTCGTCGCATAACATAAGAACAAGCCAGAAGCAGGAAACGACGCATGCAGTACATAATAGACATAAAAGCAGCAGTTCACTTCTCTAGCTGCAATCATCTTTATGAAGCATGTACTCATAGATATGTAAATCCAGGAAGGTTAATGGGCAAGTTTTATTTGTGGCATATTTGCAATCAGAGAGGCCCAGGGCAGTCTGCAAGTGTGCCATCTGAAAGTTGCAGACTAAATCACCGAATTGCAACCAAACAATCTCAACCATTCCAACCTCACAAACCTCAAGAACTCTGCTAATGTAAACTTCAGAAATATGGATTTCTATACGGATCTGGTTTTATTTCCTGTGTTCATAAATCATGTAGAAAATGCTTCTCGCAACCCTGTGGAAATTCTGAAGAAACAAAATGTTTGAGAATTGCAAAGTAGCTGCTGATTTGAAATTCTTGCTCAGATTTACAGAAAGTCCCATGGCTACAGAAAACATACAGAATACTGCTGCCATTTATTTACACTACATAGTTCTATATATTAGCTTAAGTGCTTTCTTTCAATGACCAAGCTGCAAAGAACAACTAAGTTAAAAATCTTCAGACATGTGCTAGGCAGAAAAATTGACTAAAAAAACATGGTCGGTAGGGCACCAAAATTAGTCAAACCCCTTCCTTCATAGATAACCTTAACACAAACATGGACTATCATAGTCAGAGATCACTAGTGATTCTACAGTAGAGACTAAGAATTGAGCAAGCCTGCACCGTGGATGAATGCCATTGAGCATGAGACTCTGACATTTCAAGATGTTGAAATCAGATTCCAGAAGGAACACCATCAGCACAGGCTGCATCATAATAAGTATCTGCAAGACCAGAGTCCTTGTGAGTTGAGACAGTCCCTGAACTTCCATTTGAATGTCTACCACCCAATTTGAGTTGTTGTGTAAAAGACTAAATGGCCACATTGCTATTAAGCATCCCTTTGACTGCAGGACCTTCCTGATACAATGCCAGCCAATAGACTCCTCTCCAGGCTTAAGTAGAACCATAAGACAAACTTGGTCACTGAGTAGTTCGAGATCATTAGTGTTCCTATTGCAGAAACCAGAACACCATGGACTGTTCCCAACAAGTGGATTTGAACATTTCAAGGTGTTAAAATTAGATTCTAGGGGGCACAACCCCAGCACAAGCGTCAGCATAAAAATCTGCAAGCCCAGGAAGAGAGTCCTTGTGACAGTCAATGAACCTCAATTTGAAAGCCTCCTCCCTACGATTAGCTATTGTGAAAAAGCTCATATTGCTATTTAGCAATCCCTTTTCCTGCAGGACCTTCATGACACAATGCCAGGGTTTCATACGCTTCTCCAGGCTGAATATAAACAGGTGGGGCCTTTCAACAATGTACTGTGGCTTCAGTCCAATCTCATTGATCAGGAACTCAATCTTGTGTTTAAGGCACTCCTCAGATAGTTCTACAATGCTTGGCATCTTGGACACTAAAGTGGAAACTTTACTCTCGCAGCAACCAAGAGTAGTCTCCAAAAATTTGAGCCTGGCAGCAATGTTCTCTTTGCTGGTACTTGAGATGACCGACACCGCCCGCCAGAACATTCGCGAGCTGCAAGGCACCCCAAGCTCTTGTGCACGCAGCACTACCTCCTTGAGGTGCTCTGGGCTGAAGGTAAGCACCCTCGTTTTGGCTGAGCACAGCTGGGCAATACCTCGAACACTTAGGCCGCACTGACGAAGAAGCGCGATGTTAGGCTTTATCACCCTTTCAAGATCCGACAGTAGGATGTTGTTGCTCCTCTTCACAACGTGGATGAACTTTTCGAATGAGCCGTAGAGGGAGATGTAGAACTCGAGCCTTGGACAGACGTCGCAGTTGCGGAGAGCGCGTGAGCCGACCAGAAGGAAGGAAACGATTTGGGGAGTGGACAGACCGAGGCGGTCGCGGAGATCGAGGAGGCGGGGGCTGACGTTCTTGGGCAAGGACCGGAGCAGTAGCGGATCCGCAGCGACGACGGCGGCGATGTCGGCGCGGGAGAGGCCGATGCCAGAGAGCAGCGCGAGGATGGCCTGGGGGTTGGAGGCGGAGTTGAGGCGAGAGCAGGAGAGGTCCTCGAATGCCTTCTTTCTTGGTCTGGATGATTCATCGAACGCCTTCTTCGCCGTCTCGCGGGCTTGAGCTGGATCGAGGCCGCAGGCGGAGACGAGGTACTCCTCGAGGGAGAATGGGGCCGGGGAGGTGGCGAGGAGGTGGGCGTGGTGGTGCGTAAGGGAGGGGAGTGGGGTGGCTGCGCGGATGAAAGGGAGGAGCTGCCGTCGGAGGAGCAGCGTGGCCATGGCGGCGGCGGAGGGGGCGGCGGCGATGCCGCAGTTGGGAGGACTGCAGAAGCGGCGAGTCTGCTTGCGTGTGGGAGAGAAGACGCTGACAGGGTAGGCGGCCTACTGGCCCAGCCCAAGCTCATGGCCCAACATGCTTTTGACCTTACTCTGTTTTTTTTTTTTGAAATTTTACCTTACTCTGTTTTGTTTGACATGCTTTGGCTCTGTTTTTTTTTTCAGGAAAAATGGTTATTCCGACATTCTCGTTTTCTGCACTCGCTTCATCCGCTAGTTTCGTCGTTAGATACTTGTAGAGAATCACCCTCCGTTAACCTTGGAGCATTGACAAATAAGAAGCGAGAACAAAGCACAAATGTGATCCACGTCAATAAGAAGCATTGGTAGTGTTTGATGAGGGTGAAAAATTTTTCAACCTTTATTAAATGCAACTTTGACCACTAATTAAGGGTATTAAATAAAATATTTTTCAAAACTATTTTCACAACACCGGACAAAATCGCGAGACGAACCTAAGAAGGTCTTTGACTGCATGATTAAAACATGATTACTGTAGTATTACTGTAACAAATTACTAATTAATTATGCTCATTAAATTCGTCACGTAAAGTTACACTAATCTGTAAAAAGGTTTTGCAAATAAATTTCATTTAGTACTCCATGCATAGAAGATTCCCTAGAGTGAATTTTTTTTCCTCTTCTTCCAAACACGGTCGTCGAGTGTACACACTATACATCATCAGGATTCAGGAGGGTCAAACGAAATAACTGTGCAGTAGACTTGATCATCAACACAAACTTATACATGAAGCATCCTCTTCAACAATGGGCATGTATGGAGATTGTATTTAGCCCTTGACGAGATCATCAACACAAAACTTATAAACTTCTGGCCGAGAGCGAGGACAAAGAACGAGGGGCGTGGCTGGCGCAGAAGCCAAAAGGCGGTGGAGACCTCGGCCAATGTATGGGGAAATGAAAGACCACACCTCTTTCCTCACACCAGATTAATCTAGGCATTGGTGGCCCTCGTCTTTCGACACGCCGTCGCTCCAAAGTGCGGGGCGCCTGGCGGGCGCTCCGTGCGTGAGAACGCAGCGAACGAGGCTCGAGATTTCCATTCTCCGTGCGCCCGATCTATGGTGCTCCTTCTCCATGTCGATGGACCACACGTCTGCTTCGGCACTACGTTCACCGTGGAACAAGCCTAGCGAAGTATCTTGGAGGCACGCAGCTCCAGGAAGGATAGGCTCTCAACGTTTTCCGGTGCACTATACTACACCTGGCCATCCTCCACAGACTTGTGGGTCCTAAATTCTTCCTGTCCCTACTTGCCAGGCTCGTGGTGGCACGAGAGTAAGCGTGGGAGCTGGATCGAGTCGGTAGGATCGTGCGTGGCGAGCTGCGTTCGTCCCCATCCACGCGTCAGGCCCCTGCAAGACTTATCCCCACGCCGCCTCCCCGTCCCCACCCGGTCCCTCCTTTCTCCTCCCTCATATTCATCTCCCGCACGCCGTCCTCTGCTTCCCCACCCTAAGGGTCGGCCCGACGGCGGCCTCCCTCCACCAGCTCATCGGCGGATGGCTCGTCCCCGCCTTCCTCCTCCTCTCTCTTCTTCCGCGGCGGGAGGAGCAAGGGCGTGGCCCCTGGCTAGCTGTAGCAGGCGCGAGACAAGCCCCTAGCCGCACAGAGGTCGCCTTCGCCGCCATCATCACCTCTGGCTCTGCGGGCGGTGCATCCAACTGCGAACGGGCGGAACTCCGGAGGCCGTCCCATCTCTCTCCCACCTCTCCATGGAGCTCCTCGGATCCGCCGCCTCCCCCTCTCCAGGCCAAGCAGCCAGGGATGGCCTCCGCATGTAGGGGTGGGGCAGCCTCCTGGCCGGCGGAGGAGCCGAGGCGGAGCTTCGCCAGCGTTGCGTGGAGATGGGAGCGGATGGAGCTACGGCGGTGACCCCTCCCTTTCCGAAGGCCGTGAATTGACAGCGGCGGGCACCAGCAGGCCACTCCCGCGGCGGATCTGGATGAGGACGGTCGGCATCCATGGAGCTCCGGCGGCGGCGAGGACGCGCCCACGCCCCTGCCCTTGTGGAGGTCGGAAGAGCTCCTTGCGCCGGAGCTCTCCTCCTCGAGCAGCTGCGAGGCGGACCGAACAAGCAGATCCGGCAGATCCTCTCCGGATCTGGCAGATCCGGCAGCAGCAGAGCCGAGGGCAGTCTCATGGCGGCGGAGGAGCTGGGAGCCCGCGGCTCTTCCTCTGCAGGACCAGAGGCTGCTCCTCTCCGGCGGTAGCGGCCGGATCTGGCGCAAGGAGTTGCTGCCCCTCTCGTGGTCCGCCCTCCCGTTCTCCTGGTGATGGCTACGATGACGAGCTCCCAGACGAGGACAGGTTCGCATCATGGGGCGATGGGGATCCGGTTTTCCAGGAACCGTAACGGTGTTCCAGTGCCGGCGCTGCTGCCTCGAGCCCATCCTCATCCTCATCGATTGTGTACGCTTCGCCTTTTATTAGTAATTATAGCGGTTGATTCATGGTCCGTCATGTAATGCAGTTTCCTTTCCCCATTTGTCTTGTGTTCCTTTTCATTCACTGAGTGAGTTGTGAATCACATCTGGGTTACAGTAACAAAATTGGTTGCTGCTTGTAGGATGTTGTGCAAATGTAAAATGCATTGTTCGTTTTCTTTCACTGTACCTGCTATTCATTAACAAAGGAATGGTTGGGTTAGAAGCTTTCTACTAAGATCTGGCATCCTATTATTGGCTATTGTGCTTTGATGTTCTAGGTTGTGGCACTGTTATTGAGTAGTACCTGATGGAGAAATGAGAACGTTATTGAAAATGATGAAATGATAGGCAGAATGAGCTAAACCTACGCTTTGCTTAGAAATCTAATTACACATAGTTGTCTACTGATGCTCTTGACTTTCTTGTAGCACAAGAATGAGCCATTGCTCTTGCCTGCATGAATTGGAACCAATGTAATTGTAACTAACAGTACATGAGATCTTGACGTTTGGTGACTAGAACCTACTATGGGATGACATATTGATCACTCAAAACTTCCAGGATGGAAGCCTTCTTCACAGAGCAATCCAAGAAAGATGAGGACCTTTTCAAGGTGCCCATTCTTCCTACCAAGCCCTACAACGACAAAAAGGTCAAACCTACTGATCATTTCTTTCCTTTTTGGCTTTCTCCTCATATGATCAGTTTAGAATTATATGCTTTTGAGTTTAGCTAGCTGATTTGCATGGTAAATTCTCCCTAAGAAAATTCAGGACTACTTGTTTATCTTTGCAATTTATTTGGTGGATAGCAGGATAGAACTCAGGTTTAGAATCACTTTAGACTTTGCATAGCTTAATACTGAAACGATTTCAAACATGTAGGGAAAAGAAGAATAAGCAGGCAATGATGAAAATGCATAACCGAAAATTTTGATCCGGTACCGATCATTCATGTCAAACTGGTTCCCCATAATGAGAAAAAAAGTAGCAATTTACTGAAAATGTCTATTCAAATTGACGATGTTGTCCAGCAAGATAATTATGATTAAGAATGTTTTCTAATCTTGGAGTGTTTGCTCTCTTATTTTATGAAAGATAGCTTGGCATGAAAAGGGAAGGTTCTCCATTCCCACATCCTGCAAATTAGATACACATTTTTCATTGTTGTAGCATGATGTTTGTAGAGGTTTGACTACATTTTTCCGATTTGGTTTGCATCGACTTCCTGTCCTGGTACAAAAATATGTTCAAGTTCCTTTTCTTACTCAGTCTGATCTTGGCAGCATTATTGTGTACATAATGGTTATTGCCTTTCAGTGCAAGCAAGGATGGTTAGCGCAAGAAGAGGATGTGCACCTTTTGTCAAATGAAGCCAGTTGCTCGCTACTTGGCCCCGATCAGTCAAACAGATGGATGTACTTTGGAAATTCATGGCTGCAAATTGTGTGCTATTCGCTTTGGATTCCACGACCTGCTTTAGTACTTGTATATGCTTATTTGGATTTATATTCCAAACTAATGGTTGGAATGTTTTGTAGCTAAGGATCCTGATTGGTCATATGAAATGGAGGCCGCATGCTAAGACATCTGCAGTGCATTTGTCGCTACCAAATCCTGATCAGTCATGTGAAATGAATACCTATTAGGACATATGTAGTGGATTCATTTCTACCCTACGTATATAATGTCATCAATAATTCATGCACTACAAGAAACTATTTAATTTGTGATGAACTTTCTGCGACGTTCTCAGATAATATCACGAAGAGCACTACGTCTGCGACGTATTTCTGTTTTTCGTCACGGATGTGCACTGATGGATATTGAAGCTCAGAACACTGCGACGATTTGTTAAATTTGTCGCAATCCGACCCACAACCCTGCGACGTTTTAGCAGATTCGTCACGATCAACAAATAACAAATAGTCATGTTAGGAATGGGAAAAATGATAAATTTAAAAAATCTAAAAAATCAACAAATAACAAATAGTCATGTTATGAATGGAAAAAATTTAAAAATCTAAAAAAAATCTAAAAAAGATCAATAAATAACAAATAGTCATGTTATGAATGGAAAACCGAAAAGAAAGACTAAAAATAGAAAAAGTAGCAATGGTCGGTCAGGTGGCCAGGCCAAATTGACCACTGGCGCCTGACCAGCCCGCCAAGACTACTTATATGTTGTATGTTACTTTAGAAAAATGTTTTGAGGGTATGTAAGATAAAAAATTTGTATATTACTTCACAAGGGTGTCTTAATTAGGTTTTAGAAAAAATAGAAAAACAACTTTTTCGCATGATAATTGCAAATCTAAATAGTCAAATACTAATAGGAGTAAGGGTAAGGTTGCATTCAAATTTGAGGTGTCCATGGGTAAGAAAGTACTTGAGTGTGTACAAATTTTGAAGTTTAAGTTGAGTTGTATGAAACAATGTGATGAACTATCTAGTTTATGAATAATGTATGCTCCAATTTTCAAAAAATCTTATGAAACTTTTTTGTCAAGCTTGTACATCCATAAAATGATTCTATGTCAATTTACACAATTGTTTGATAAGTTTTAGGTATTATTAGCATTATTTTATAACAAGGTGACTAGTAGAAGTTCAAGTTCTCCCTACAAGTGAATTGAATTTTTCATCAATCTCGCAGATGCGGGCAAGAATGGACCATAGACATCTAAATATATATTTTTGATATTTTTTGAATCATATTAGAGGTACATATAGGTCAATTTGGAATTACTTTAGGTAAACACGTAGAAATTCATTTATATCATAGAAAATAGCAAATCTAATTGAAAATTCTTGCAACTCCTAGGTTATAACTTATATGTTGTATGTTACATTAGAAAAATGTTTTGAGAGTAGGTAAGATAATAGTTTTTCATGTTACTTCACAAGGGTGTCTTGATTAGGTTTTAGAAAAAAAATAGAAAAACAACTTTTTCGCATGACAATTGGAAATCTAAATCTCCAAATACTAATAGGAGAGTAAAGGTAAGTTTGCATCCAAATGTGAGGTGTCCATGGGTAATAAATTACTTGAGTGTGTACGAACTTTGAAGTGTAAGTTGAGTTGTATGAAACAATGTGATGAACTATCTAGTTTATGAACAATGTATACTCCAATTTTCACAAAATCTTATGAAACTTTTTTGTCAAGCTTGTACATCCATAAAATGATTCTATGCCAATTTACATAATTTTTTGATAAGTTTTAGGTATTATTAGCATTATTTAATAACAAGGTGACTAGTAGAAGTTCAAGTTCTCCCTACAAGTCAATTGAATTTTTCGTCAATCTCGTAGATGTGGGCAAGAATAGACCATAGACACCTACATATATTTTTTTTGAATTTTTTGGAATCATATTAGAGGTACATATAGGTCAATTTGTAATTACTTTAGGTAAACACGTAGAAATTCATTTATATCATAGAAAATAGCAAATCTACTTGAAAATTCTTGAAACTCCTAGGTGACAACTTATATGTTATGTTACATTAGAAAAATGTTTTGAGAGTAGGTAAGATAATAGTTTTTCATGTTACTTCACAAGTGTGTCTTAATTAGGTTTTAGAAAAAAATACAAAAATGACTTTTTCGCATGACAATTGGAAATCTAAATCTCCAAATACTAATAGGAGAGGAAAGGTAAGTTTGCATCCAAATTTGAGGTGTCCATGGGTAAGAAAGCATTTTAGTGTTGTTGACGGTTCAAAACCGTGTTGAAGTTCACCGCAAGCACACGGGTGACGTAGTACCTTTTTCACCAAGGGGGGGATCCCCAAGGTTCTTGTCAATCCACGGAGCAAGAGATATACTAGCGTCTAACCAAGCACTAATCTAGTTGATGCAAACCTTTGGATGAGAGATTAACCATAAACTAAGGACTATCTAATCTATGAACTAAGACAAGGCAAAACCAATCTAATTTATGTTAAACAAGAGACGTGAGATACACAAGTTATGGAGAACATTTGCCCATGGAGTCTATGGGTACTTGAAGATGCAATCGCCAAACATGATAAAACCGATCTAATCGATCTAAGCATGTGAACAAGGTTTAGCCTTTTCCCTTCCCTCGTACTGTCACTACACGAAGGTAAAATCGATTCTAAGCCTTAAAGAACACAAAACGTTGATTCGATCTACGGGAACGACCCGAAAAGCATGGTGGCCAAACCTTAAGCATAACCAACGAGGAAGCGATAGATTAAACTCCAAACAATAGTCGGCGATTACACACCAAGATCCATTACAACTCCATGGACAAACGATTAATCTACTCCATCAAGATGCTAAGCATGGTACCGTTGAATGTGGTAGATGCCTCCAATGAAGATTGATCCTCGTCGTCCTCCTTGTGGTGATCTCCTTGGGGCTTTGGACTGCGAATTATCGGCTCTCCGGCGGCTCACATCCACCACGTGACGGCTCTCTTCCAACCCCCTCTTGTCAGGGGTTGAGACCTGGACAGATCTGCAAGGGGGCTACCCAAGTAGTTTGCAGGTTAAAGGAGGGATCGAGGAACTAAGAGCGTAGATGGTTATGCACGGGATGCACACAGAAATCTCGGCGAGACACGAGGAACATGACGATTTTATACTGGTTCGGGCCTCCGGAGAGTAAAATCCTACGTCCAGTTTGGTAGTGGAATTATGCGAGAGAGATCTGCCCCCGAGGAGGGCGCCCCAGGCCGTCTTATATTGGCTGATGACCTTGGGCTACAAGTCGGTTTCCATCTATCCTAGTCGGTTACAACATGGAAGGCTTATCTGAACTACCTTAAACTGTCTGGACTGTCTTGACTTGCACTCTAAGCTTTCTTCATGTCCTTGAGCCCACATGTCAGGTCGACGGGTCGTCTGGTAGGTCGACCCACTGCCGGGGACCCGCTGAGACCACGGGTACCCATGTCTCTCAAGCCCCCGATCGACGTGTAGGTGTAGCGGCTGAGACGGGGTCATGTCGAAGCGAAGCGAAGGCATGGCACCACTGAGGTCGCGTAGGGTGCACGGGGATCCAAAAAAGAAAAAGATGTCTTCAGTCTTGAGCGAAGTCGAACATCGAGCTTCTGGAGTCTGGGATCCAGGAGGTCGAAGTGAAGGCAAGGTAGCCATGTGAAGAGCTGCCGACCTGTCCAGGATCAGGTGAAGTAGAGTAGCTCACACGACCTGAGTAAGGCCGCTATGCCGACCCCAGGGAGGTCAAGCGGAGAAGTATCGGAAGCGGGCTTCCAATAGGTCGATGCGACGCAGAAGAAGATGGCGTCGCAAGATGCACTCGTAGAGTAGCCCCCGAGTAGTAAAGCGACCAGAATGGCCGGTTTGATGCTCCAAAAAAGAGGAAGAAAAGGAGAACCTGCGACCTTCTGCTTTATCAACATGATGCTCTGACGAACTAAGCCAATAAGCTGAAACACCTAGAATCTTGAGGAAGACGCCAAACACCGAAAGCAGTCATGACCTGAGTCACAAGCGCACCGTACGGTCACGCGCCTGCTCCCACGCAAGGCATAAGCTGCTGTCCACACGCAAGGCATAAGCATCAGGATGTAGTCAGGTAGGGGAAAGGCGCCGACCGGCCGAGCTGCGAGGTCCGGGCGACCTGGCGTGGTTGATGATGAGACGCCGAGAGGTCCGGGCGACCTGAAGTAGGTGACGACGGAGATGCCGGAGGTCCGTGACCAAGTAGGTGATGACGGAGATGCTGGGAGGTCTGGCGACCTGAAGTAGGTGACAACGGAGATGCCGGGAGGTCTGGCGACCTGAAGTAGGTGATGACGGAGATGCTGGGAGGTCTGGCGACCTAAAGTAGGCGATGACAGAGACGCCGGGAGGTCTGGCGACCTCAAGAAGGTGACGAGCCCCTAAGTGTGAAAGCTGGATGAGTCGTGGAAGCGCCGTGTCGCCTCCCGCCGCGAGCCAGGGAGGTCCGCTAGGCAACAGGGTACTCCGAAAGCTGGACAAGGAGTTGGCCCTGTGAAACAAAGTAGATGCAAAGACGGTGTATTAATCTGCACAAATGTGATGAAAATTTGGCCTGGGCCTAAGACATGCTTGCAATTTGTTTTGTTTGACAAAGCATTCCCCTCATCGTGCCAGGCGCAAATTATGCGAACTCAAATGCTATGAAGCTGCAAAACGTGTCCCCTCCACCAACCCAACTCAGTGGAGGAATGATTTACCGACTACACGGCTCAGCATGGAGGCTTAGGTGCAGCCGGCACGCGGAGGGGGGCCTTGGACCCAAGGTCTCGCAACCACACGACTTAAGAATGCGCATAATAAGTAAAAGATATTTAAAGGGAGAACGCACAGAAGTTAATTATGTCCCTCAGGTCTGGCGACCTTTAGATTGGCATTGCCAAGCCCCCGAGCGTATCGAGGTCGGCTATACCAAACCCCCGAGCGTGTCGAAGGGGGAGGGAAAATAAAGCAGGAAAAAGCATGTAGAGCAGGTCAGTGAAAGCCATGGAGACTATCGATGAAACATACGGAAGCCATAAAAATATTAATTGCAAATAACACTTAGCTTGTGTGTCGCCGTGGCCGAGGTTGACATGGCGAGCTCGAGACGCCGAAGAGGTCGGCGATGAGTCGTTCAAGGTCAGAAAAGCCGAAGCTGCGATGAACTGTGAAGACATCGAAGAGGTCATCGGTGTGCGCATGATGACATAGCAGGTCATCGAGACAAGCCGAAGCCGTGCCGAGCGTTGGAGGTCGAGGTAGCCGGCAACGCGACCTGAAGTCGTGTTGAGTTCGAGGCGTCGAGAGGTGAGCTGTTGTAGGTCGTTGGAAGTGAGCTGTAGACGTCGGAGAAGTCGACGGCTCGAGGTGGACTCGTGCCGGGTAGTAGCGTGGCGACCTGACGAGGTGGCCGAAGAGGTCGATGCGTATGGTCGAGGCTTCTGTAGATTGATTGCGTCGGCCGCATGCAGATGCGTCGTGGTCGACGGCAGTGCCGGCTGCAGCCTACAGGAGCAGCATGACGTGGGCACGTGGCCGATCCATCACCGGTGCTTGATGATTTAACCATATTGATGGCCATGCATGCACATCACGTAGGAGGAATAATAGATTAGAATAAGCTTTGTCAGTTAATCAAACGCGAAGCACTTGAAATCGGATATACGGAAGAAAGAAAAAAAAGAAAAGAAATATTCCCTGTTCCGGCCGGAGCTCGTCTTGTAGATTGATTTGCGACCACGTGCAGGCACATGTGGAGGTCGGAGTCCGCCAGCCGTGTTTTTTTAAGATGGGATTTTCTTTGCCGCTGCAGCCGTACATAGGTAGAATCTGCACTTTCCATGCGCACTCATGAAGCAAATTGCGCAGACAGAATCCACGGCGGAGGTGTTGGAGGTGTTAGCACGGAGAACAAGGCGATGCGTACACGTTGACGTCGTCGTGTCTTTTTAGAGTACCGCACCCAGAGGTCGGCTCGTAGTGGATTGAATCTCGCCGAGTTGCAGAATCATGTCGTCGATGATGTTGACGTAGCTGTCACTTGTCGGATCGATGAGATCAGCAATCGCGAATAGGTCGAAGGTGCGGGTGGGTGGGTGCTTATCACCGAAAAATTTCCAGCGCGTCCCGAGGGAGTCTTCCGTGTCGTCGCCAAAGAGGTCGCCGGAGCGAACTGCCATCGCGCTACACGAAGAGCTCCCGATCACCCCTATCCGACGCGCCAACTGTCAGGGGTTGAGACCTGGACAGATCGGCTACCCAAGCAGCTTTGCGGTGTTAAAGGAGGGATCGAGGAACTAAGAGCGTAGATGGTTATGCACGGGATGCAAACGGAAATCTCGACGAGACACGAGGAACACGGCGATTTTATACTAGTTCGGGCCTTCGGAGAGTAAAACCCTACGTCCAGTTTGGTAGTGGAATTATGCGAGAGATCTCGCCCCTAGGAGGCGCCCCAACTATATTGGCCGACGACCTTAGGCTACAAGTCGGTTTCCATCTATCCTAGTCGGTTACAACATGGAAGGCTTATCTGAACTGCCTTAAACTGTCTGGACTGTCTTGACTTGCACTCCAAGTTGTCTTCATGTCCTTGAGTCTGCATGTCAGGTCGGCGGGTCATCTGGAAGGTCGGACCCACCTATCGGGGACGACTGAGACCCTGGTCGGTAGGGACTCATGGGTACCCATGTCTCTCACCTCTTGTGGTCGACCTCAGAGGCATTTATTGGCGTCCCTGGCGAATGACGGCTTCGGCCGGTAATTAGGGTTGCACCATCTTCATGCTCAAGAAACGGGGGGCCGAACCGACGTCAGAACAGGTCAGGCCGGCCGGCCTGGGCCCAATCCGGCCCGGTTCGGTCGCCCTTTCCTCCGTGTGGCTCATCTTGACATTTTGCACTTTTGCCCCATTATTTGTGTCTTTTTGGCGTCATCAACCCCGCGATAAATATAGGGTGTCTTCGTCGAAACCCGATCTTTACGCCTTGGTCCTCGGGATGTTTCACGTAGCACCTTGGTCCTTGCCACCCTTGGGAGTAGTTTCAACTTGCACTTGAGTGCGAACGGAACACCTTGATTACCCTTTTGAACTTGATGTGAATCCGTCCTTTAAGCTCTCGTTTTCCTACAAACACGATATACTTCAAAATGCACATAGGAAGACGAACTTGTTACATCATTAGTATGCCTAGTGGAGGGTTAATTCCAAATCAAAGCTCAAACCATAGTGTAACAAGTGCTCTAGGTTGACGGAAATTGACCACCAACATCCCCCCATGCTTAGATCTTGCTCGTACTCGAGCAAGTTGCTCACAAAAATTATTCATCCAAGGAGTTGAAATGTGCTTCGTCAAATCTTTCCTTACAAGTTAGTCAATCATTCATCTTTAATATAAGAAACATGAGACAAAAATCACAATGTAAACATGGGTGTTTAGAAGTTTACCAATTCAAGACTTACCCCACAACTCATACCTTTCACTAGTGATCCTCAACTTCAACCATACTTACTTTCTTATTTCCATTGGAGGGTTTTCATGGATTTTCAAAATAAAATTCCTGCATTAAGTATTAGACAAAATTCTTCTCCAAGTTCTCACATGTCGCTCATTTAAAGTGGCTATCCTAGATAGTTCATAAGCTCTCACCTCCCACACGTCTCTCATTTATAATGTAAGGTGGAGCTATGGGTATGGCTGGTAAAGTTAACACAAGTATTATCAAGCTAATAAAAATCCTCTAATGGTTGTTCACCTTCCGAGCCAATGATCATGAGAATTAAACCATAATGTAAGGGTATCAAGCATGAGAAGATTTAGAATGGTGGACATGTGCAAAGGGAAAAAGAATAATGACTTCAAGGCACTAATGATGTCCTCGATGTCGGATTGCACATGGTTGGAATAAAGAAGATCCGTTCTCAACATCGCATCCTTCCTTGCACTTCTCTTGATCTTCACTTGATTCAACACCCCTCTTTATATCTTCCTTGCTTTGCTTTGAATTTTTCTCCTTTTCGTTCTTTTCTTTTTTTTCTTTCTTCTCTCTTTCTCTTCTTCTCTTCTTTTTCTTTCTTCTTGTGTGCGCGCCCACACATATACACATACACATATATATTAATATATATTTTTTTCTTTTTTCCACATCTTTATCTTCTTCTCCGAAGCCTTTCGCCCATCTTTTTGACATGAATACCAGTCAGAATTTTAAATAAAACCTTGCCTAGAAACTGAACGAATCTTTGGACATGGGTTGTGTTCAAGGAATAATATGATAAAAAGATGTTTATGGTTTGGGTATGGAATCCGGCGATGTACGGGGCATTCAATGTGAAATTCCCGTTACCGAATGTATGACGAGGCTAGCAACAAAAGATATACATCAAGGACATGATCATTGCTCGAAATTAGATCTCCCAAGAGAGTAAAATCCTAACCCAATTCATCATGCTAAACAACACTTATGGTGGAGTATATACATATACAGGCTTTGTATAGGATAGATTTTATCTCTCAACTTGGAGAAAGAGATCGCTAACCTTCATAGCAAGGTGTTTTTCTTAATTTTCAGAAATTAAAGCCTCCAATGTTAGTATTACTAAAAGCATAAATGAAGCAAAGTCCTAGATCAAAGTTTGAATATGGGTGCTTTACAAAAGTAAATTTCCACTAAGCACCACGGTAAACAATTATGCACATAGCTCATGCTCAAATAATAAAGATAAAAGAAAACTAACAAGTAAAAACAAGAAAATAACTTACACGAGTCAGCTCCCCCCATGCTTGGATCATACGACGTCCTCGTCGTAATTTTACAAGAAGTACAAGAGGGTGGAAACTACCACATCATGATTATTTTATTCAAAAAGAAATCTAGGTTGTCCTCCTAGTAGGCATGTTATTATTGATAGAGAAAAACAAAAAAATTACACCAAGTTGAGATTGAAGGCATACTTACAAGCTTTTGTGTTTGGCAAAGAGAAGGTTCATGGAGGTGTTACCATCTTTTGTAGCTTTTTGTGGTCTTCTCCCAATGTCTCCATGTATTATGACTTTGCTTGTGTCTTGATTTTCGAATGCTCCTAAACTTCTGAATTTGATCATTTATGCTTCATGGAACCAATGGTCGCCCTTCTCTTTAATGATGTCATCAACATCTCTTCTTTCTTGTTCTCATCATCTCCTTCCTGTCTCTTCTTCATGGATTTTCCCTTCTGTCCAGAACAGAACATATATCGAAATATAGATTTATTTAAAAGTTTATGAAATTACCTTTCTAACATGTGGTTATTCATCGAAAACGGAGTTCAGACAAGGGAGTTATGTCCGTTTTACTTTAGCGTTGTGTGCTGTCCAGAACTGATTTCAGAACGTGCGACGTTCGATGATTTGGCCATAACGGCTTGTAGGAACCTCCGATTTCCTTGATTCTTGATTCGTTGAAATTGTAACTTCATGGGGCTTCCAAATATCCAAAAATATTCTATGTTTTCCTTCTGAGACCATGCAGAATTTTGATGAGATTATTAGCTTCTTGTGCATTGATCCGTAGATGTTGATGATCTTGATCTTTCTATCTTCTAGAGCGCCGTGTTGTACTTCTATGTTGAATGTTCAGGACCTGCCCCATGCTTAGCATTTTGCTAGGCATGGAAGAAGACAAATCATTATCTTAGTCGTCCTTCAATTTCCTTGTCGTGAGAGTCTTTATCTTGCCTGCAAAACATTTTAAGCGCACATTCTACCCCCAAGGTGACGATTGAGAGTAGATAAAATTGCCAACAATCCAACAATATTTCCTAAGATTCTTAACTATGACATAATTAGTCTGTGTGAATAAAACAAAAACATAATGAGTGTACGTGGGTGCAAAGTGTGTATGCACATGAGAGGAAGGTATATAAACAAAGACAATGGTTACACCTAGTTCTAAACACCATGTTTACAACTAGGTTGCCGAATTTCTCCATAGCCATAAAGATTTATTTATCTAGGGTTAAAACACCATGTCTATCCTTAGATAAACAATTCCTTATATCATAAGAAAAATAAAGCGCAAAGCAATGTTTATAAACCGACCAA
This sequence comes from Cenchrus purpureus, assembly GCA_022644695.1. Classification (NCBI taxonomy): domain Eukaryota; kingdom Viridiplantae; phylum Streptophyta; class Magnoliopsida; order Poales; family Poaceae; genus Cenchrus; species Cenchrus purpureus. Next base: position 16,677,716 of record CP053466.1, read on the forward strand.
TGCAACATGAAAACATATGAAAAGCTAGCAAGGTATATTGGACTTAACGATGATGGTCCGCAATCATGTTTAAACATCACGTTCACACAAGATTGCAAAAGGGAAATACTCATATTGCCACATGAAGTATTAACATAGAAAATGAAGCATTCATCATTAAGCCTTACAAAACAACCGAGCCAACTATATGCAAAACATGTATATGCAAGGGAACAAACATCATGTTGATAACAAAATGCAATGTGTGCAAATAAATAAATATGATCATGAACATGATGGTGGTTCTAAAAAGAAAATTAAACTTAGATCAATTAGCCACAAGTTGATCATCATAGGTTGGTGCCATTCTTTATTCTCACTAAGAAAGAAATAAAACACAAGGGAACGGGCTGCCTCCCGAAAAGCGCTTCATTTAAAGTCTTAGAGCTCGACTTTCTCACATACCTTCTTATTGTCGTGAAGCCATGGTCCTTCATGCGAGTAGTAAAGGTATCCATGCAGCTTTAATCCACTTCCCATATCATGCATGATCACTTTTGTTCAATGGATGACTTGCCCAAGTTATCTCACATCATTGCTTTCTCCTTCTTTGTCGCCCTTCGGTGCTGTCTCCACTCCACGAATTTTTTTCTTTAATTTCCAGAATAGGAAGTGTACCAAAACTTTACTCCATTACACAGTGCACAAATATCCTTTCCAACAAGTCTTTATTTGCCCTAATCGGACTCCAGACAAGAAAGTTATGCCCATTTTACTCCGGTGATGCAATCTGTCCCGAGCTGTTTTCAGCACGCGCACCGCTCGATGTTTTCACCATAACTCCTTGCACAGGTCTTCAAACTCCTTGATTCTTGATGTGTTGGAAAGGAAACTTAATGTAGCTTCTGAACATATCCTTTTCTTCATTTGTACACTTCTGAACCAATGCACAAAATCTATGAAAATAGCAGCGTCCATTGCGAGATTTTGGAGACGTGTTAATGATTTGACTTGAAACTCTTTGGGCATGACTTTCCTTACATCATTGAAGCCTTGTGTCCCTACATGGTTAGTGAAATTCGGGCCTTCTCCCGACATGTGCTCTTTTAAGGTCACTAGCTTGACCAAGGACAAAGCAAAATCGAGATTTACAAAACTTATTGTAAACATAAGCATCCATAATTACAACCACAAGCAAATTGTAGCAACAAGTAAGTGTGTAATTAAAGGAAGCATACATTTCACGCAAAGCACTTAGCTCATCATTAGGCAAAGGTTCTTTAGGCATAGAATTAATTTGTTCAAACATAAACATTACCTCATTATGATTCTCAAGAAATTCTAGCCTATCAACATGACCATTGTTGAAGCAAGGCATATAATTTAAACTATTATTCATACTATTGGTCGAACATGAGTATTTGAATTTATCGTCACTAATACCAATAATATCTTGAGATTTCAGCGTGTACCTTGGCCTTAGAGCTTTTTCAACAAGAGTGGTCTTTGGTTCATCTAGCGGTGTTGAAGGCAAATCAATCTCAACGGGTGGCCGTCTCTTTGTCACCTTCTTGCACCCCCTTCATCTCATCATGTGGAACTCGTAACTCATCAACTACATCTTCTTTGAAGTCTTCATTATTATCCAAATCTTCATCTTCAAAGTCTTGTGTGTTGCCTTTTTTATCTTCTGTGTACCACATGTTGTCAAGATTGCTTATCGTTGACTCACTCTTTTCTTTATTCGTGGGCACTTCCATGTCTTGATTTGCTAGTGTGTAAGCTTCAATAGCACACAAGCTATAGCCTTGTGGAGAGGGACCTTCTTGGAGTGCTTCCTTTATGTCATCTTCCTCCCACATATCTCCTAGTTTGTGTCCTATTTTCTTCCATTCATCTTTTAAGTCACTAGCACTTTTCTTTATTTCCCTCATCTCCTCAGCAATAAACTCTTCCTCTTGATTTGGTGCACATGTTGTTGTGGAGACGAGACTTTTTGGCTCATCATGGTCGCGCTCTTCTCTTCCTTCATCATAAATTTCCGAGATGTCAAGTTGGTTGGTCCATCCTTCATCCTTTTCTTCAAATATCTTTTGGATCGACTCTCCACTCATCTCTTGATCCAAAAGGTCTTCAATTCTTTTGGTGACACGTCGGTGTTCCTCCTTCCTTCGGTGGTTGATTAGGGGGGGGGGCAAAATCAACTTCAATCCAATCGGATTGATTGAATTCCGCCAAATGGTCTAGCATTCCCCATACTTCGGCCTATATTTATGTTAGTTTCAACATTTTTATTGACCGAAATGACATCTCTTACCTTAGGAAGTGGTTCTTTGATTTCTTGTATGGTCGGTTCATCTTTCTTGACCTTCGGTTCGTCTTTTTCAAAAATTTCAGCAAGCGTTTCCGACTTGCTTTTGTCGTTTTGCTCCTCCCGACATCGTCTTTGCCAATCTCTAATCAAGGCCGCCCCGTTGCTGATTTTTTGTAGGAGTTGGGCGGCTTCCGTGAGTGTTTTCTCCATGAGATCCCCTCCTGCACACATTTGAACATATTCCATGCATCTAGGGGTTAGGGAAAACAAAAATGTATGCAAAAGTACATCACCGGGAAATCCAAGTCTTGGTCCTTGCTCAACTAGCTCATTGAAATGATTCCACACTTGATCTATCCCTTCTTCTCCTTGCTTAAAAGTAATCACTTGCCTCCTTATATGTTGGATCTTGCTTATAGGGAAGAACTTGGCACAAAATTTTTCCATCAATTGATTCCAATTTCCCTCGACTTCAAAGGACGCAAATGAATACCACTTCGTTGCTTCATCGGCAAGTGAGTAGGGGAAGAGATTCCATTTAAACCAAGCATCGAGGACTCCCTCTTGTCGTACCGTATTGCATAATGTAGTGAAGCGCTGGATATATCTATATGGGTTGTCCGTCTCCACCCCTCGGAACGGATTAGTTGCCATCATCTCGATGATTCGAGCCTTGATCTCGTACCTTGTCGCTCTGAGCCTCGAATCCGACTTTTGTACCTTGATGTCCTCACATCGTGGGCTGGCATATTCCCTTAATGATTTCTCCGGTTCCTCCAAAGGATGTTCGACGAACGCCATCTAAACAACAAAAACAAAAACAAAACAAAAGAAAAGTTTTCCTAGAAAACTAGGGTTAGATGTTAGTGATCAACAAAACTAATACAAGATTAAGCGTATGCGGCTTGCTCCCGACACGCTTGAGAAAAAGGGCTTGTGCGGTTCTCAAAACCGTGTTGAAGTTCACCGCAAGTACACGGGTGACTTGGTGTCTTTTTCACCAAGGGGGGATCCCCAAGGTTCTTGTCAATCCACGGAGCAAGGGATATACTAGTGTCTAATCAAGCACTAATCTAGTTGATGGAAACCTTTGGATGAGAGATTAACCATAAACTAAGGACTATCTAATCTATGAACTAAGACAAGGCAAAACCAATCTACTCTAGGTTAAACAAGAGACGTGAGACACACAAGTTATGGAGAACATTTGCCCATGGAGTCTATGGGTACTTGAAGATGCAATCGCCAAACATGATAAAACCGATCTAATCTATCTAAGCATGTGAACAAGGTTTAGCCTTTTCCCTTCCCTCGTACTGTCACTACGCGAAGGTAAAATCGATTCTAAGCCTTAAGAACACAAAATGTTGATTCGATCTATGGGAGCGACCCGAAAAGCATGGTGGCCAAACCTTAAGCATTAAAGCATAACTGATGAGGAAGCGATAGATTAAACTCCAAACAATAGTCGGCGATTACACACCAAGATCCATTACAACTCCATGGACAAACGATTAATCTACTCCATCAAGATGCTAAGGATGGTACCGTTGAACGTGGTAGATTCCTCCGATGAAGATTGATAATCGCCGTTCTCCAACTCCGGCGGCGCCGCGGCAAGGCCTCGGCGTCCTCCTCCTTGTGGTGATCTCCTTGGGGCTTTGGACTTAGCGAATTATCGGCTCTCCGGCGGCTCTCATCCACCACGTGACGGCTCTCTTCCAACTCCCTCTTGTGGTCGACCTCGGAGGCATTTATTAGCGTCCCTGGCGAATGGCGGCTTCGGCCGGCAATTAGGGTTGCACCATCTTCACACTCAAGAAACGGGGGGAGGGGGGGCGAACCGACGTCGAAACAGGCAAGGCCGACTGGCCTGGGCCCAGTCCGGCCCGGTTCGGTTGCCCCTTCCTCTGTGCAGCTCATCTTGACATTTTGCACTTTTGCCCCATTATTTGTGTCTTTTTGGCGTCATCAACCCCGCGATAAATATAGGGTGTCTTCTCGTACGAAACCCGATCTTTACGTCTTGGTCCTCGGGGATGTTTCACTGTAGCACCTCGTCCTTGCCACCCTTGGGAGTAGTTTCAACTTGCACTTGAGCGCGAACGGAACACCTTGATTACCCTTTTGAACTTGATGTGAATCTGTCCTTTAAGCTCTCGTTTTCCTACAAACACGATATACTTCAAAATGCACATAGGAAGACGAACTTGTTACATTATTAGTATGCCTAGTGGCGGGTTAGTTCCAAATCAAAGCTCAAACCATAGTATAACAAGTGCTCTAGGTTGACGGAAATCGACCGACAACAAATGTGTACAAACTTTGAAGTTTAAGTTGAGTTGTATGAAACAATGTGATGCACTATCTAATTTATGAACAATGTATACTCGTTCATAAAATCTTATGAAACTTTTTTGTCAAGCTTGTACATCTATAAAATAATTCTATGCCAACTTACATAATTTTTTATAAGCTTTAAGTATTATTATCATTAGTTTATAACAAGGTGACTAGTAGATGTTCGAGTTTTCCCTACAAGTCAATTGAATTTCTTATCAATCTCCTAGATGGGGCCTAGAATGGACCATAGGCATGTAAATATAGTTTTTTTAATTTTTTGAATCTTATTAGAGGTACATATAGGTCAATGTTGAATTACTTTCGATAAACATGCATGAATTCATTTATATGATAAAAAATACTAAATTTGTTCAGAATCTTTTGAAACTCCTACATGACAACTTTGATGTTGTATATGTCATTTAAAAATTATGTTTGGATCTATAAGATATTTAATTTTGCAATTTACTTCACAAGGTTGTCTTAATTAGTTGTATTAAAAGCTAAATAAAAACAAAAATCTAAACGGGTCAAAATAGTCAAGACTGGGCCATTTTCTAGGCACGAAAGCACGGCCCATACGTTTCTGTCCATCCATCACGGATTCGACGATTTGGATCCCCTTGTCATCGTATATAAACACCACGCTAGAAACCCTAGGGGTTCATCCCCCCTCCCGTTGTCTGCCGTCTCCCTCACTCCGCCCCCATCCGCTCCAGATTCAGATCCACACACCTCCCCTCCCCACCCCTATCGACGCGCCTCTTCCTTGGCCGCCCCTCTCTCCCCAACCGACGCCGCCTCGTGCTCCTCGACGGCGTGCTCGTAGTCCCGTCACCGCCGCCACCCTACTACTCTCCTCCTCAAATCCGTATCTGATGCTCCCTCATCCTCAACTCCTTCCACACCCAGGAGCCATCAGCCGCCTAGACCATCACCGCCGCTGTCGCTGGGACGAAGTTCGGTCGGCGGCCCTGAGGTGCCCCTTCCGGATCTCCGGCTATTTGTGGAGGTGTTTTGCGTGCGGGCGGGCAGGCGATGGCGGCCATTTGGGGAGGTGTCCTGAGGTGCCCCCTTCTGGATCTTCGGCCATGTCTGACATCTGCCTCCGCCCGTGTCTCCACTACCGCTTCCTGCCGGAGCCACCGCCCTCCGCTTGTGGCGACGGAGGCTACCGAGTAGTCGCGACGCGTCGCAGGCCGGGGAACTGCCGACGGGGCCATCGATCGCAGCCCAAGCTCGCACCACGGTCGCCGGTGCCTGGAGGGCTCCTCTCTCACTCCACGCCTACCTCATCGCCCTCCCCCTGTTGGGGACAAGCTAAAAATCGTCTCCCTCGGAATCTTCCAAGAAGACACGCGTCGGCAGATTTTGGAAACCCCCGAAGGTTCCGAAATTCTTCAGATCTGTGAATACATCTAAAGCCATTACTTCTTATGATTAGAGAAAGTTTTCTGGTGAATAAAATGGTTTAATGAAATGTTATTTTACACGTAAACATATTGCTGACCCTCGGAATTCCTAAGAAATCAGGATTCCTTTCTTTCCCTTGTATTTTGTAATATTCAGGAGACAGGGAATTCTGGGGAAACTTCTCTACACCAAGGATATCGAGAAAGAACAATGTAATCCAAAAAGAGGGAAAGTCCTGACCGAGACTACTAATTGAGGATTTCCGAAGCTCACGAAGGCATTCCGGAAAACCTAAGCTGACTCAGTCAACAACGTATCAAGGAAGATACCAAGAGACGTGAGAAGCTTGGCTACGGAAGATGAAAGAAGCTGGAATACGCAATGGCATGTTTGTAATTTAGATAAGATCTCCGTGATTACCGCGGACATATGTACCCTCAACATTTCCATGTATTTGTAGTTGTACAAAGGGTAGTTTCGGAATGTAAAAGTGACCCTCGGGCACTATAAAAGGAGCCCCCATGCCTCCGTGTAAAGGGGTCAGCTTTTTTAGAGAGAAAGAACAGAGGCTTTTGTCAGTTCACTTCCACCTTTTGTCTGGAGATTTCGGAATTTCCAACATTGGCGCCCACCGTGTTCTTAGCCGTTAGAAACCCACGATGGCCCCACCTAAGAAAACCAAGAAATCCACACCACAAGACCTTGAGAGCGAGGACAATCAAGAGAACTCAGAGCAAGGCCTCGTTCTTCACCCCAAAACCAACACCACACAAGATCCCGAGCAAGTTCAGGACTTGCAAAGCAACAGAAATGAGAAAGATAAAGAGAAGAAATCCTGCCAAGAATGAACACAATGAACACGAATGGCACTGATGAAGAGCTACGTGGCATTGAAACAAGTCCAAACTTTAAAAAGGCAGAAAGACAAGATAGCCATGCAGCTCAAGGCCAAGAAACAAGCCATGGACAAGCTGCAAAGACTGGAGCAAGCAAAGAGGGAGATAATGCAACTACAGAAAGAAATCGATGACATGGCCGAGACAGAGAACAATTCTGTCAAGTAATTCACACCAAACCCAGATTCTACAACCAAGATTCAGTGAATCAAGCAAAACTTCATTTCTCTAGAAACCCAGAGCACACAAACAACGGATTACCCGGTTCAATGACCTAAACTCTCCACTTTCTCCGTAGGCCTTCAAACAGCTCCATGGCCATCCAAATACAAGCCAAGATTCCCCAAAGTTCAATGGTTTTGGTAATTCCGCAGTTTCTAATGAGTTATGAAGTCAGCAGAGTTTTGAGAGGAGATGATGTCGCTTTGGCAAAATCCTTCATCATTGCATGCGAGGGTCCCAGGCTTAATTGGTATTCACTTTTACCACCACACTCGTGTACAGTTGGCTCGATTTAAAAGCCAAATTCCTCCAAGTCTTCCAAGCTTTTCCACCATACAACCACAAGAACAGATTTGTACCAATGCAAGCAAAGAGACAAGGAACCACTAGCGTAGAATTCGTGAGAAGATTCATGCAGCTAAAATCTCAAACTCCGGAAGTGATGACAAAGCAATATCTCGCTCATAAGTGGTTTGACCTAGGACAAACAATGGTCACTTCAACAGATTGGAACCCCTAAATCAATGGATGAGTTGTTCAAGAATTGGAAAAGTATTGTAACCGATGAAGATCACGTAAGAAGAGTGGCGAAAGATATCAACAAAGGCAATCCCAGAGAGGAAATAAATCGAACGGGACATCAACCCATCATGAAACTCAAAATTACCACAATCAAAACAAGATGCGACGAGGCCATTCCGGAAGAGGAAGAGGCCGAGGTAGAACACCTTCAAAGCTTCAAAACCATGATACCGTAGACACTTTCAATGCATATATCATGGTAGGGGTCATAGCATTGAAGCATGCCCAAACCCGTAAGAACTTCCAAAGAATCCAAGATCAACAACGTAGCCCGGATAATCCGCGAACCCAAACAAGTCCAACACACTTATTGGCAACACCAATCCTTTCCTCAAACCCAACCTTTCATCCAACCACATAACAACTTGGCAACCTTCGCCGCAATTCTTCCACAAACCCATTTTTCACAACCACAACCTTCGCAACAATTTTTCCATCAACCACAAATTCCACAAAACCAAACTCCACAACAAACCTTCCCACAAACTCAAGCCATACAAGTCATTGAACAACTCACCAATCCAAGCAAAAAGAAACATTGCCACCACCACCAGCCCAAATTCCCAAAGATCGAGCAAAACAATTCCCAAAACACTTCAAGAGCCTTACCATCCTTGGTATGATCTTGCTAATAACTAGAGGCTCATCCATGGAATTTGACACCAAGAAGCAAAGAAATGATTATTACGCATGCAAATCAATGTAATCATCGATGATGGTCCAAAAGAAGGCTAATGGGCAAAGGTTCCAATAACTTTCACCGAGGAAGATTTCAGTCAAAGTCGTTTCACAATGACGCAATGGTCGTCGGGTTAATGTTCTGGGTGGATTATAGGAAATGTCTTGATAGACAATGGAAGCTCAGCAGATTTCATTTTCACCAGTACCTTTCAACGCATGGGCCTCGCTCCTCACATGCTAGCACCAGAAAGCCATTAGTTGGTTTCGGTGGAAAACCAATCAGATCCAGGAAAATCTCTTTACCAAAGGTCATTTGAGATTTGGACAATGCAAGAACAGAACATATCATGTTCGATGTTGTCACATGTATTATCCATATAATGCTATCTTCGGAAGAGGATTCATCAATAGGTTCGATGCTCAGATTCGTGCAACTTTTCTATGCATGAAAATCCTAGCTCCTCACGGTGTAATCACAATTTTCGGAGATCAGAATGAAGCAAGAAGAATCGAACGAGGAAATACACTGGCAACAAAACATCCATCATCCGCAAATGATGACCAAGAAAGACAACAATACTACAATTCAAGCAAAAGAGACAAAGAGAAAATTGAAATAAGTATAGATGGAGAAACAAAGAGGGTATTCTTAGATGGCATGCCGATAGAGCAGTGAATAATTGGGCAGATCTAAGCCCTCAAGAAGAAGAAGAACTAATTTATTTCTTGAATCAAAACAAGGATGTCTTCATGGTCAAGGACTGTGGTGTTGATCGAGACATCATTGAACACAAGCTTGACATGATGAAAAAATCCATCCAAGAAGCAAAAACTCGTGAAAATGTCAAGAAAAGTAAAGGTGGAAGCGTAAGTCCAAAGACTACAAGATGCTCAAAGTCATCCGAGAAGTAATCATCCAGATGGTTGGCCAACACAAGACACTACCAAGAAAAAGAACGGAAGATGGAGAATGTGTAGATTTCACGATTTAAACAAGGCATGCAAAAAGATGACTACCCGCTAGAAAGAGTGGATGACTAGTAGATGATGTCAAAACAAATGAAATGTTATCACTCGGATATGTTTTCGGATATCACCAAGTCGTGGTGAGAAAAGAAGACGAGGAAAAACTAGTTTCATAACTCCATTCGAACATACTGCTTCGTGAGAATGCCAGGAGGCCTAAAGAACGCAGGATCCACATTCTCAAGAATGATAGCAATTGTGCTACATTATCAGCTTCGAAGAAACATTCTAGCATATGTTGACGACATCATTGTCAAGAGCATCAAAAGAAGTGATCACATCGTAGAGATTTGGCGTAAACATTCGCAAATCTAAGAGCACCAACCTCAAATTGAACCCAGAGAAATGTGTATTTGGCATTCAGAAGGGAAAGGTTTTGGGATGCCTAGTGTCAACAAAAGGCATTGAAGGCCAATCCCGACAAAATCAAAGCAATCATAGAAATGCAAGAACCACACAAGGATATACAAAATTAACAGGAAGAGTGGCGGCTAAATGATTCATTCCCGTGAGCAAGGAAAGAAGTTTACCATTTTTCCAGCTTCTCCAAGCTCCAAGAACTTTCAATGGAGCGAAGCCCAAAGCCAAGCATTCAAGGATCTCAAAGAATACTTGACAAACATGACAAAGCTATGCCCACGAGGCCAAAGTCACCTCTCCTTTATATATCCGCAGCTTCCAACTCAGGTAGCGCCCTTGTTCAAGAGAAAGAAGAAAACGGAAATTAAGGCAAGTGCGCTACTTCGCTCAAGCTCTATCAGATCAAAACTATTTTATTAAGAGCTAGAGAAGATTGCCTATGAGTTATCATGGCAGCAAGAAAACTCGACATTATTTTGAAGGACACCAAATTCGTGTTATCACGAACCAACCTCTAACGACCTCTTCACAAACAAAGATGCAACGGAAGAATTGCAAAATGGGCCATGGAATTGTTTGGATATGTAGTAGACTTTGAAAGAAGAAGTGCCATAAAATCCCAAGTCTTGGCTGATTTGTCGTGGATGACTTCACCAATCATGGAAAACAAAAGAGCTGAACAAGTGCCATGGATAATCTATTGTGATGAGCCTGTGTGGAAAAGGTGTGGAATTTCAGCAATAGTTACATCACCCTGTATCAAGATAAGACGAGCAAGACTAGACTTGATGAAGCCTCCACCAACAATACCACTAATACGAAGCTTTGCTACTAGCACTAAGAAAAATGAAGGCCTTGGGTCAACAAACTTTCATCATCAAATCAGATTCCAAAGTGATTCAAGAACATGTTGAGAAAGAAAGCGAAGCAAGAACTGAACTTATCAAGTATCCGAAGAAAGTTCGAGAAATGGAAAATATTTCAAGGCTATACAGGCAACACATCCCAAGGGCTAAAAATGGCGGCATAAGCTAGCAAAAGCAAGCAGCCTGTAATCAACCCCTCCCCCACATGTTTTCTTTGAAATTATCACTTCCTTCAAAAGAGCAAGAAGAAAGAATGGTGAATGTCATAGAAAATGGCGCAGATTGGAGAGCTCAAATCATGGCATTTCCTAAGAGACCATTATGAACCCAGATAAAATGAATTAAATAGACTCAAGCAAAGGGCAAGGGCCATGCCATAGTAGATGGAGAGTTGTACAAGTCCGGAATTTCCGAGCCTTGGCTAAGGTGCATAACCTCCGAAAAGGAAAGGAACTTCTAGCGTAAATTACAGCGGATTCTCATGAGTCATATTGGCAAGAGCACTTGTGGAAGGCAAGAAACAAGGATTCTTTTGCCATCCATGATTATTGATGCGAAAAACTTAGTTCAAGAATGCGAGGCATGCCAAAACAGCAAGACATCAAAAAAGCACCTTCACTCCAATTCAACTCATTTCACCATCATGGCCATTACAAAGATGGGGAATGGATCTAGTGGACCATTACCCACACCAAGGCAATTGCAAATTTGCAAAGAGTAGTCTGACTATTTCACAAAATGGATTGAGGCAAAGCCATTAGCAAACATCATCGCTACAAATCGCTCGTAAATTCTTTGGCAAAACATAGTTTGCAGATTTGGAGTTCCAAGGGAACTCATAGACAATGGAAAGCAATTTGATCGCTACACTTCAAGGAATTATGTAGAACCATAGGCACATGTCAAGTTTTCCTCGATATCACCCTCAATCAAATGGAGTGGTGGAAAGGGCAAATGGAATCATATTCACGGTGTCAAGAAATGCTTATTTGATCAAAAGAAGGGCAAATGGGTGGATGAGCTACCAAGAGTCATCCGGTCTCATAATACAACCACTTCAAGAGCTACGGGTTCACACCTTTTCGCCTATTATATGGCATCGAAGCCATGACACCGGAAGAAATCAAGAAAGGAAGCCTAAGAGCGGAAAACCGAAGATTCTCAAGAAAAAGAAAAATTAGAGAAAGATATGATCAAACTAGATATTCTAGAAGCAGCCGTAACTTGGAAAAATACCAGCAAGAAACCAGAAGTGGAAAGACAAGAAAATTGTAAGGAAAGGAAATCAGTCTGAGACTTGGTCATCAAAAGAAAAAGGATTGGGAAAATCCGGAAGCTGCAAGAAACTTGGGAAGGACCATACATAGTTAAAGAGAGCAATAAGTAGGGTTCTTTCCGCCTAATCGATGAATCGGGAATGGAATTACCACATTCATGGAACATGGAAAGCTTAAAAAGGTATTATCCTTAAGTAAAGATAGAACTATAAGTTTAGTTAGGTCCCAACTTAAATTAAGAAAATTGTAAAAACCTCCCTGTGGATCTATAAACAAAGCCGAGGGAGAAAAAGAACTTTACTTTTCTGCATTTTAATTTACCTAAAGGGGACCAGATTTTTCCTTGCAAGGGAACTCCACCATGGAGGCAAGGTTTTTAATGAGGCGGGTCTCATAAATTTCTTTCTATCATTAATGAAAGAAGTTTTCCCCAAATTTTTTTATTACTATAAATAAAGGCCAATGGCCACATAAAAGTGATTATCCAAGAAAATCAGCCGAGGCAATGTAGAAGTTGCAATTCCAAAAGTGTGATTATCCAAGAAATCAAGAGGCCGAGGCAACAGAAGTTGCGGCCATATTCCAAAAGTGATTATCCAAGAAAATCACGAAAGGGCCGAGGCAAATGCAGAAGGCCTTATTCCAAAAGTGTGTGATTATCCAAGAAAATCATGAGGGCCGAGGCAACAGAGAAGTTATGCATATTCCAAAAAGTGATTATCCAAGAAAATCACGAAGGCCGAGGCAATAGAGAAGGTTGCGCTTATTCCAAAAGTGATTATCCAAGAAAATCACGAGGGCCGAGGCAGAGATATATTCCAAGAAACCCTTGAACACCAAAAATATATTCACGATGCCAAGGCAAGATGAAAGGCTTATCTCTAATCCAAAGCAACATTCACAAAGCGTGTTGAACAAACCAAGAGTTGTCATATCAACTCATTTGTTCACCTTAAGTCCATAAAACTATATACAAAGTTTTATCGACTTATCTTTACAAAATTTGTAGAAAACAACTATCAAGATTCCTTATCTAAAAAACGCTAGGTAAAATGTGAAAGTGTATCCAAAAACTTTTGTCAAGTTAAGACATGAAATTTTCCTTATCCTCCAATAAAATGGCACGAAAGCGTAAGGTAGGGTGGACGCTTTTTGCAAAAACTTTTCTCAAATTGCTTTTTCGCATCACAAGGGACATCGCTTCATTACAACAATCTTCATAATGAAAAGATCAAAGAGCATAAAGGAAGTTCTAGTACATGACCAAGCTTTTGAACCTCGCTATTCAGCAATATCACAAACATACGCAAAATCATCATCCACGGCTATAGCTAAGGGCTCCTAAAAGCCCATAGTGTCTTCCAGCTTTGAAACAAAGAAAATCATCTCGAAGTAAAGCCAAGAGGAAAGCTATGCATTGAGAAGTATTCATCAATGTAACATCCAAAAATCTCAAGGAACTTTCGTGATAAGCTTTTTGTACAGTGCGCCAGAAGCACCACGCCATGCCACGTTCATGATACATCCGATAGAATATCTCGCAGCCCTCCTTCAAGGACGGCAGAATAATGTGTTACAAATCTTTACATACATTGTCTCAAAGCTCTCAAGGAACATCCTAAAATCCTAAACCTATTCTAGCCGGTGAGTCACGATCAGCAACGCTATGTCTTCTTCACTAGTTTCTTCAGAGACCATCGCCGATTCATCTCCAACTCAAGCTCTTCTTGAGCTTTCATCTTCCAAAATCTAAAAGAGACAAACAAAAGATGCTCATAAGCAAACAATGGCATAAATAAAGAAAGAAAACAAAGCCATTTAGAAGTATCAAGAAGAATAAAAATACCTTGGCAAGCTTCAGACGCAATTTCCTTGGCAAATTTTGCCACCGTACCATCCAAAACTTCTTAACAAAATTCTTCTTGAATATTCTTCACATCCTCGCTTGCACGAATCATTGAAACACTGATGCCTCAAGGAAACTCAAGACCGGAAGAGCAAAATTTTCCAAGATCCGACACAATCTTTAAATCTCCAATAAGTTTAAGAAGACTCTCTCGTGTAATGTAGCAAAGAAAATCACCGCGTAACCAATAAGTTCGGAAGATTTTCAAATTCCTCAACAAGCCACCAATGATTGCCACCGGATCCTCAACATCACGAAAGGGACTTGTCTCGAGCCATACTTCACCAAGAGCTTCGCCATATTTTTCAAACAAAAATTCAAAGTTATTCTTAATCTTCTTCTCCCCATCCTTCATAGTTTTCAAATTATCAAGAAGATCTTTTTCCAAAGAAAGAATCCCCATCCTTTTCACCATTAGCTTTTGCAAGATCTGTTCGCTTCATGGCTTTTTCGCATTCTTGGTCTTAAGATCCGAAATTTGGTTAGCATCACGCTCAATCGATTCCGCACTCTTCAATAATTTTCAAATCATCTGGGACTTCAAGCTTCGCGATGTTCTCAATTTCCAAACTTTTAAAAGCATCAACAAGATGTTTTCTTCCTCCTTGGCAACATCTACCATCTCCACAAAGACTTGTTGTGAATCTCAAGTTCCCGTAGAAACTTTCTTTGAGGAAGCCTAAATCCCTCAAGATTGAGAATTTTCCTTGTAGTGAAAGGAGCATGGTTCTCATCAAGACGAAGTTTTCTCAAGAAATCTTGCAATGATCATAGATTTTAAGCCGAGAGTGGTGCCGATCATGGACACATCCCTCAAGTGAAGTTTACGCAAGTGTCTTCAAAACTACAAACAACAAAAGTTTGAATGAGCAAAGACCAAAGCAAAAAAGAAAGAAAGGTAAGAAGAAGACAAAGCCAACATACCGCTGGATCAAAATAATTTCCAACATCTTCATGCTGGATGTCACAATCGCATGAGCATCATCTTGAACCGCCTAGAGACTCGAATTTTCTCTAAGTCTTGAAGAGAAAGAGGGCCTTCAAAGCTTCACCTGATGAGCGGCGCAAGAGATCCCGAGCATGCCATAGCATGTCAAAGCTATAAGGATCATCATCCTCCCAATCCCAAAGACCACCAAAACAACATTAACTTACTCCTTCAAGTTCGCTCCAAAGGTTTGGATTATAACCATAAGTTTCGTAACACCTTCCCCTTCTTCGTGAATATCTTGCCTACCTTGAATAAGAAGTGGAAAATGAGAAGGAGGACCTGCACGCTTTTTCAAGTTCATCCATAAATTTAAGAGAAGCATCAATAGTCTTGTCTTCCGAGAGTGAATCCCTTTTCTAAGGAAGAAGCTTGAGACTTTGCGATCAGTTTTCCAAAAACCTCAAAATTCTTATCCAAAGAGATTCAATGTCAACACAAATATTCTCCGAGGAAGGAGAGCACACCACGATCGTAACCACCTCACAACAAAGCGAAAAATCACCCTAGGAACAAGTTGTCGACCATCATCATCATAGAAACAACGCAGTGCAACCCGAAAGGAGGCCCGAGGAATGAGCTAACCTTCTTATCTTTTTCTTCTTCAACTAAGGCTGCAGTTTTCTTCTCGAATCAGAGGGAAGACACACTGTGGCTTTCTTCCGAAACTTCCAAAGTTTTAGTCTTCGTAAGCTGGGTCGATAAGATTTTTCACTAGTCACCAAACTATAGGCTTTTTCTTCCGAATTAGCAGAGTTCCGGCAATCGAACTAAGAACGAAAGGCATCAACGCTGAGGCCTTGGAAGAAGGAGATCCGCTCGCCAAGATCTCAAAATCGCTCACACGCCGCTTATGCTTCACATGTTCTTGAAATGCTTAACAACTCAAATAACACTTTTCCCACCATGTCCACCAACCTCGACAAGAAAGAAGGAAAATCATCCAAAAAAGACCTTTAGGCTATGAAGATCCCTCAAAGGAACTAGGGCCCAATCCATGAAAGATAAACAATCTTCTTAGGTTGCCACCATAAGATAATGGCCATACATGGCAGCAACGATTCTTCAATCACGCCTCCCACCAAGGATAGTCACAAATAAACTTGTCTTCACCTTCTTGAAATCTTGGGATCAAAGGAAGAACAAGCAGCCATTGGTCCCTTCAAAAAGGGTTCTCGGCCGAAGTCCCATCTCTTTGACATGTCAAGACATAAACCAAAGAAGCACAAGGCATCCACCCATGATCTCATTGCTACAGAGGAAACGCCTCAAATCTCAATCTTCCGAAGAACAAAACATTCTTCCAAAATAGCTTGAAAATGACACGAAAATCACATAGTGAGCTAAAATTGTCATCATCAAGTTTTATAATCTTCCTGAATGTGAAGCCAAAAGCCGAGCAAAACATCGGCACTTATATGACCTAAAAGTTTTCTCGATCCGTAAAAACTTCGATAACCCGGAAAAGAATTAGGAGTCCAAGAGAGAGAGATGTCATCCACTTGAAACTAAGTCCATTCAGGGATGGTAAATGACCACACTACTCGTCACATGGAAATGAAGATACAACCCTCGCGTGAAGTCTCGAAACAACTATCTCATCGATTGAGGTTTAGGAACTTCTTCACCAGCGCCCGACCACAACCAGAGGAAAAAATTTTGCATCCTCAAAATCCTAGATCGCCTGTGGGTCACCAAGATTTTGAGGCCCAAACAAGAGGATATGCCACCTGGTTTTCCATCTCAACTTCAACAAACCTTCGCGCAATCCTCGCCGCTTCACCTCCTTCCTCAAAGCAGTCCCATGTTCACGACTTGGAGCGCCGCTGAGGTGACCAGACTTGACCCCATCGACCACCGGTGGCAAGGCAATTGCCACTCCATCACTCCTGTCCACTACAGGCCTCACGCTGAGCCACCTAAAACAAGAGATATTAGAGTCAAGTATAAAACCTCTATCCTAGCCAAAGCAAAACTAAAGAAATAAGGAGTTCAATCACTCATCACTGAGAAGAAGAGGAGCGTCCTCGGGATGTAGAACGCCCAAGAGTCCTCAATTGATGAGTGCATCCAAGTAACCATCATAGAGAAAAAGAAAACAAGGTCACCGAAACCCCAAAGTGAGTGATCCAGAAACCAATGAACAACGAACTCAATCACCCTATAATCCAAGTCCGACGCAAGGTCACCTCCGACGCCCGAGGATGACGCTTATCCAAAGCTCAAAGCGTGAAACGAGTCAGTCAACCCGCTCAGGAAAGATCAAAAAACACCCTGAACTTTCCAAAGAAAACACGCGATTTCTGAATCTTCAAGAATTCTTAATTTTTAGATCCACTCAATGAGTTTGAGGAAATGCATTTTCATGATTAGAGAAATCTTCCAATGCATGAAAATTCTCCCCTTGCATGATATATTTCATCCCAAATATTGTTGACCCTGATTGACAATGCATGAATCAAGGTGTATGAAACTCTTCCCTTGTTTTCATGTGATGTTCAGCCGGAGTTCCAAGATTTCTCCTCAATAGAGACTGGGAAAGAATAAAGGAACACAACAAATGTACAAGAGACATAGAGCAAGAGTAGATTGGTGTAGATTCTCGTGATGGGTTCCATCAAGAAGGTGAGAACATATAAGCATGTGACATGGCTAAAAGGAATTTTTCCAAGACAAGAAGCTTCATCTCAAGAAGAAGCTAGAACACGCCAATTTGAACACAAATCACTAGGAGATCATTCAAAATTTATGCAAGATCACAAATTCTCATTACAAGATCATTATAAACACCCACAAGCTACTCAAGTCATGTTAAAGCCACCGAGTCAGGTGTCTACTTCTTAAAATGAGACTTCTCATGGTAGACAACATGCTACGGTTTAGCACCCAAGATATGAATATCAAAACCATAAAAACATGATTAGGAGCTCATTTTTCAAGCATAAGGCAATTCACACACCAATTTCATTTTCAAGTTTAAACATGGTACATGAAGTGCCTTTGCGGCAAAAAGAAGCTTATGCTCCTCCCCAAGTAAGCAAATGGGCTAAACATTTACAATGACAAAAAGGTCTTTGACCCCAAGCAAAGAGAACATGATCCTCAAGCACAAACTCAGCATGATATAGGCATTTAAGCACAAATCTAGCAAAGCAGGCATCTACTCATGAGAGAGGCAATTTTATCATTTTCACAAGCAAAATGCTATCTCATCACACATATATGGCAAAACCATCAAGAGCATAGCATTCACATCCACCAATTACCAAACATGCACATATCTCACACATAGCACATCTGTGATCAAAGTATATGAGAGAAGTTTTTCCTAGCACAAGTGATCCAAAGATGGCTATCATACCAGGTTTTGTACAGAAAGTAAAATGCATGAAAGGAATGCAACAAAATGAACATATGACACATATATACATGAGAAAGGAAAGCACACCCCAAGCTCACCCCGCAAGCGAGTGAAAGTGACTTGGTCAAGCGGTTTGGTGAAAATGTCAGCTAGCTGGTCTTGGGTAGGGACATATGACAAAGATATGTTTCTCTTCTCCACATTGTCTCTCAGGAAGTGGTACCTCACTTCTATGTGTTTCGTTTTGGAGTGAAGGATGGATTTTGGCTACGCTTATGGCGGTGCTATCACAGAAAAGTGGAACCAGGGAGCACTCCTCACCAAAATCACTCATGGTATAGGTCATCCAAAGCAGCTGGGAACAACAACTAGCAGCAGCTACATACTCAGCCTTTGTTGTGGACTGGGCTACACTTGATTGCTTGTGAGATGACCAAGAGACCAAAGAAGAACCAAGGAACTGACAACACCCAAAGGTAGACTTGCGGTCCAATCGACACCCAGCGAAATCAGCATCAGAAAACTCATGAAGTCTGAGTGTCGAGGAGATAGAGTACCAAAGACCAAACTCAGGAGTGTAGTTCAAGTACTTGAAAATCCGCTTGACGGCTGCCGATGTGAAGTCCCTCGGTGAAGTCGAACGAGCGCATGCACACGCCGAATCGTATGTCCGGCCTCGTAGCCATCAAGTAGGAGGGAGCCGATCATGCTCCGGCATCTTTTGGTCCACGGGTTCGCCGCCTCGTCTGGCCCAAAGCCGTAGTTGTACTCATCGGTGTAGTCAACGGCTTGGAGTCGTTCATGCCAAACTTCTACACCATGTCCCTGGTGTACTCACCGATGTACAAACGTCCGTCCTTGCACCGCTTTGATCCGAGACCCAAGAAAACTGCAGCTCGCCCATCATGGACATCTCAAATTTCGCTCATGTCATCTCGCAACTGGTAACAAGATCATGAGAAGAGCCACCAAAGATTATGTCATCCACGATATCCGAACAATCAAAAGGTCATTCCCATGCTTAAGGAGGAACAGGTCTTATCAACTGTGCCCATCACAAACTCCTTACTCAAGAAACCTCTCAACCTCGCCATACCAAGCTCTAGGTGCCTGCTTTCAACCCATAGAGCGCTCTCTCGAGTTTGTAAACACGGTGTGGGTATTTCTCGCTCTCAAACCCCAGGGGTTGCCTCACATACACTTCTTCCTCTATCACCCCATTCAAGAAAGCACTCTTGACATCCATTTGGTACAACTTGAACCCTTTAGCCACGAAAGGCTAGAAGGATCCTAATTGCCTCCAAACGGGCCACAGGAGCAAATGTCTCCTCATAATCTATCCCCTCCTTCTTGTTGAACCCCTACGCCACCAACCTCGACTTGTTTCTCACAACCATCCCATTCTCACCCTCTTTGTTCTTCCACACCCACTTGGTACCTATGGGACGGCAATTTGTGGTGGATCGACTAACACCTAGAATTGGTTTCTCTCAAAGTTTTCCAACTCCTCATGCATGGAATTCACCCAATTCTCGCCGATAAGGCGGTGTCGAATATCTTTGGGCTCGAAAGAAGCAACAAAAGCAGAGTGAGCAAAATGAGAAGTATTCCTTGACCTCGACCGTGTAGTGCGTTCATGAAGGTCACCAATGATGGTCGCCGTGGGTGATCCACTTGTACACGCCGAGGAGCCTCTCGCCTCGGACACAATCTCCCTCGCCAGCAGCCTCCACTGAACAAATTTCACCGTAGTGGGTGTAGGGATGGTCCATCCTCGATCGTCATCGTAGTAGTGGAAGTAGCATGTACATGATCGACCGGAGCATCACCACCATCATCGCCATCGCCTCCATCTCCATCCTTCTCATCCTCAAAGATCCTCACTCCAATCTCCTCCACCGCACACTCAAAAGCAAAAGAGCTACATGGCTGTGTCTCGTCAAAGGTAACCTCGCAAGTCTCCATGATTCGGTTAGTGTCAAGGTTGAGCACACGATATGCTCTAGAGTGAATCGCATAACCGAGGAAAATACCGTCCGAACATCTAGACTCAAACTTATCCAACTTGCCATTCTTGAGAATGAAACACTTGCAACCAAAAGCTCTAAAGTGACTCACCTTGGGTTGTCGACCATGCATCAGCTCATAAGAGGTCTTCTTCTTAAAGGCACGAAGGAAGATGCGATTTGAGACATAGCATAGCAAGATTGACCGCCTCGGCCCGTAAACGCTTAGGAGTCCTATGCTCATCGAGCATCGTCCTGGCCATCTCACAAAGGGTCCAGTTCTTCCTCTCCACTACGCCATTCTGACAAGCGACATATGGAGAAGAGTACTGATGATCGAGACCAAGATCACTGCGAAAGGCATCAAAATGAGAGTTCTTAAACTCTGTGCCATTGTCACTGCGTATAGCTCGAATGGAATCACCATGTCTCTCATTCTTCAACCTCAAGATCAAGTCCCGAACAAAGCCAAATGTCTCGACTCTTATCCTCCAAAAGAAAACCCAAGAGTACCTCGAAAATCATCAACAACCACAAGAACATACCACTTCCCACCAGCAGCGAACACGAGCCGCCCAACCAAATCCATGTGCAACAGCTCACAAGGTCGCTCGGTCATGACAGTCGAGGGCGTGGAGAAAGCGGCAACCATCTTTCCATGCCGACAAGAAGCACAAACCAAATCCTTCTCGAATTTCAACTTAGGCAAACCCGACAAGATCAAGACCACTCAAGCGGAAAGCAACTCAAAGCTCAAGTGTCCCAACCTCCTATGCCATTTCCAAAGCTCAAAACACCAAGAACAAAGCATCGAGGAGGACCAACAGATCGGGAAAAGTCAAGACGAAGATTTGACCCTGGGACGATCGTGATGACAAGATCGCCTCGAGAATCAAGCACACGAGAAGCACCCGACTTGAAACGAACCTCAAAACCTTCGTCAAGTAATTGAGATACTGACAACAGGTTAAAACCAAGTGACTTGACCAGGGCCACACTTCTTAAGGTCACCTTGCAACTTACCTTCACCATACCTTCGAAGCACTCATCCTCTCCCATTATCCCCAAAGTGATGTACTCCTAGTACTCACCGGGTGTGAGGCCGGAGAACCACCCACGATCTCCGGGTCATGTGTCGTGAGCAACCGGAGTCGATCAACCAAAAGTCCTCCAAGCCTCCCACCTGCAATAAAAAACGAGGACGAGAATGAGCAAGCGACTCAACAGTCAACACTGGGGTTAGTACCAAAAGAGTCAAACCAGTGCTGAGCCATTTGCTCAAAAGAAGGGTTAGCAAAATCCATCCTCCCAAAACCTCTAGGCAGAGCCCTCTCACGCCTACCACCAAAGGACCTGTCACGTCTCAATCGGAGGAGTACGCACCACGAGAGGGAAAACGTGGCCCGTAGTCCATCTGAGACCCAAAGCTCCGATCGTGCCTCCCAAACTCGTAATGGTCACGAGAAGGAGCGCGTCGAGTCAGCTCACCACACCCAAACCCAACATGCCTGTCTCTCTGAGGAAACACACCTCCACCTCCACCTCCACGAGTGGGAACTGTACGCACATACACCTTACCCCTAGGTAGAGGCCCTCTACGAGGCTCAGGCACACCACGAGAAAGGTGGTACCTGTCCTTGTTTGCCATCTCTCTAGCAAACCTGTCATCTCTCTTCCTCCGGAAACAGAACTCATCCTTATGCCCATCCCTCCCACAATATTCACAATGGAAGCGGATCGGCACTGGCTTAGGCGGTGGCTTTTCTGTGGGCTTCTCAACACCTTTCTCTCCTGACTTCCCCTCAAAGACATTACGCAGGTTGCTCACAAACTTTTCTTTCTTGGGGAACAGGTGGTCTGGACTTGTATCAAGCTTATTTCTCAGGTGGTTTGGCTTGGGTGCATATTTGTTCATGGGTATGGTGTGTGGTTGAGTAGGAATCTCTCCAACTTTCTCTTCTCTCTCACCACTCTTCTCAGCCCCCAACGCCTGACCATCAAACCTCTTGAACTGAGCCAACATCAAACTCAATTGTGGCTCATGCCCAGACAACCAACTCATCAATTTCCTAAGCTCATCATTTTCATCCTGCAGACGGCCAACATAGTGTGCAAGTTCCATATTTTTCAAAGCATGCATTTCACAGGTTGAACATGATGTAGGAAGTGGAGCTTTCAATGCCGCCTCAAGAGAAACAATTCTAGTGTGAGATTCATCTAGCCTAGCATGCAAAATAGGACATGAGGTACAAGCTTCTAACAAAGCTGGCCTAGACTTCAATTCATCACACTAAATCCTAACCACATCTAGTTCCTCAAGAGTAGTGGCATGCTTCTCCTTGAGAGCAGTCAAATCAGCAAGAAAAACTGAGCAATCCCCACAGTCAATTTCATCAGACACCACATGAGCAGATTTCAAAGCACTTATCTCATTTCTAGCATCCACAAGTAAGGATTCAAGCTCTCCTATCTTATCCTTAGCATCACCCAACAAAGACCTAAATTCCCTCTTCTCCTTGTTGGTCTTTATAAGCACATCATCACGGTTATCAAGCAACTCATTGAACCTAGCATTCTCCTCTAGCAAGAAGTTGGGATCATTTTGTACCTCTTCCTCAGAGTTGGAGTTCGAGTCCGAGCTGTGCTTCCCACCCTTCTTGGAATGCGCCATGCCGCAAAAGCCTCCTTGTGCGACGAAGCTGAGGCCGGTGAAGTTCTTGCTCGTGGAACGCTTGTCCTTGCGCCTCTCTTGCTCTTCCTCGCTGCTCGAGTCGGAAGAAGCATCGCTTGATGTCGAGTTGATGTCGCTCGCTCCGGCCACCATCGCTCGAGCGGTCTTCTTCTTGTGGCCGCCACTCTTCTTGTGCCTTCTCTCGCCCTTGTTCTTGTGCTTGTCCTTGTAGTCGTTCCGGGAGCGGTGCTTGTTGTAATCGTGCTTGGGCTTGCCCTTGTAGTAGTTCTTGATCTCCATGGCTTCAGGGCATTCGGTGATGAAGTGCCCATGCTTCCCGCACTGATAGCACATCACCGAGCTCCGCCTTGCATTCTTGCAGTTCTCATACATCCGCCCAAACCTCTTACTCAACAAGGCGAGATCATCCTCGCCAAAGACCTCAAAGTCCTCATCCGCAAGGACACAAGACAAGACAAAGAAAACCAACAGAGAGTTAGCGTTAATCCTTGATCCCGAGACAAGAGCCAAACTATGAGGATCGGTGGGGCTCGCTCTTGGCTCTCAAGCCACGATCAACCTCACGAAGACCTCGAGCTTGGAGAACTCGTCAGCGACAACGTGTCATACACGCCGACTCCTCAATGGCCTCGACCTTGGCACTCCACACGGACCTATCCAGGCATGCAAAGCTTGATAGCTTGATCATGATCCGTGTATGGAAGCACTGTCACATTGGCCCTCATGTTGTTGACTATGCAAGTGAAGCGCTGAAACATGGCATCAGTCGACTCACCGGGGAGATGAGTGAAGTTCTCGTACTCTCTCTGGTAAGTGGAAAACATATGGGCTTGCACTTGGGCATTGCCAGCATGAGCATTTTTCAACTTGAGCCAAATCTTTCCGGCCACATCCTCTCCGTACACTCGATCAAACTCCGAGGCACAGAGAGCACGGAACAAGTAATCAACGGCCTTGCTGTTGGCCTCAAACATGTCTCGCGATCCTGGAAGTAGAAAACTGTCTGGGATGACATAATGAGGATTCTGAGTAACCTCCTAGATCAGAGTTCCCTTCCCTCGCAAAAATGCGCCCATGCACCTCTCCCACATCGGGTAATTCTTGCCATCAAAGTGCGGAGGACCCGACCCCTTGCCATAATCACCCATCTTTGGATCTTAGACTGATTAGAATCAAGAAGATCCGTAACCGGCTCTGATACTAATTGAAGGACCGAATAGGCGACCAGAGAGGGGGGGAGTGAATGGGAGCCGATAAAAATTCTTCTCAAAAACTCGGCCTAAACCTCAAAATCACTTCCAAAGAATCCCACACAAACTTGCCAAGATCACGTAGTCACAACAGACCTACTGACCCTAGGAACAAGTTAGGACAAGCCTAGAAACACAGCGGAAGCAAGCTTAAAAGGAACCGAGAAAGGCAGGCTAAACCAACTACTGCGGTTTTGTGGAACTACAAGGCCCAAGGTCGGAACTAGAAAAAAGACTTTACGTCTGAAAACCTGTTATCAGAACTTCTGACTCAGGGTACTTCCGACCCTCGGTACTACCGGCCCAAGGTCAGTACTTCTGATAAGAGCTTTACATGCGTTATTGGTACTACACTGTCGGTCGGAAGTTAAGCGACCTCGAAAAACAGAGAAAAACAGCCTGCGGGAGAAGGAAGGAGAATCCAAAACTCGATCAAACGATCTCCAAAAATCACGAAACTTTAACCATAGCTTCTTAACAACACAAAGAAGCTTTTCCCAAAAGATCTCCTCCAAAAGATCAAGGAAACACCACCAGAAAAAAGATTTAGGCTATGAACCCTAGAGAGGAGACTATTTCCTCAAATCGATGGATCTCCCAAACGGCTTGAGCTCTTGAGACAAGATTTGGGGTAGATAAGAAGCGTCACTAGATGAAGCTATGCCCCAAAAATCTCGACCTCTAACTCACTAAATCACCGGGAATCGCGAATCACAAGAACAAGCTCCAAGAACTCGGGTTCCTTCAAGAACTCGCAAATCGAAGGGTTTTCCCAGTGTTTGAGGGGTCAAGATCACACACAAAGATGCACAAGGCATCCACCCATGATCCCCTCAAAGAAATCCGAGAGGAAATGCCCTCAAATCATCGAATCGAGCGAAGAACAAAAACACCCAAAAATAGCTCCGAAAATGACACGAAAATCACAAAGAGCTAGGAAGGAAAACATCGAATGCTTCCATACATCCAGGTCGAGTCTGTACAAGAATCTAGCCTAAGGAATCTTGGGAAAAGAAGCAGTCCAGAGCAAAACTACCGGGGGAGGAAATCCTAGAGTCCAAGAGAGAGAGAGATGTCATCCACCTCTCCGCTATTTATACGATGTCCATCGGAGGGAGGTAAATGACCATGCTACCCCTACTGCTTGAAATGAAGATACAACCCTCGTGGGATTTTGGTCAAGTCTTCATTGGACGGAGCTTCCACCGCGGCTTCGCACGACGCAAACCTCGCGATCACGCCCACGTGCCCCCGCCTCGAAGCTTCTCGAAGCTCCCGGATCACCGTCTCACGCCGGGCCTCGGCTTGGTTTTGAGGCTCAAACCAAGAAACTGTCCACCGATGGTTTTGTGGGCAAACCAACAAACCCCAGCGCAAGCTTCGGCTCCATCCGCTACCTTGCACCGCCCATGTTCGCCTTGCAGCACGGCCGCACTTGACCCCATCGGCCACCGGGTCCATCGAACCAAGCCTACTTGCCACTCCATCACCGGAGGCGCCACGCTAAGGCCTTCGCTTGTTCTTCACCGCACCGACACGAGTCAAGCCGCAACCTGTACCTGCACACTTAGCCAAGCATCACCACACAACGCGTTGTCAATCACTCATCACTAAGGAGGCGACCCTCTCCTCGGACACACCGGTCCTCAAGAAGAAGCATCACCATCGCGGTTTGTCCAAAGCACAATCTCCTTGTCCAAAGTCTTCGAGACCTCGGCGTCGGGTGCATCACTCCTCTCAGCAACATCGGGCTCTTTATCTGAAAGAGACTCAATATCAACAAAAGTGTTCTCTGAAGAAGGGGAACACGCGACACGGCTTGGAACCACTTCGCAACAGAATAAGGAATCACACAGTGTTGGTCATCATCCTCATCGATAAGCAGGTAATCTGACGCGAGGCCTAGAGGAAATAACCTTAACACTTCCTTTCTTCCTCTTTAGATCCGCTGAGCACACGCAGCGTCTTCTCACTTGAATTACGAGGTGGCGACGAAGAGCTCCCGGAAGTCAGCTTCCTCTTCTTAGATATTTCCAGGGTCTTGGTTTTCTCGGGAACTTTGCTTGGCCCAGAGGGTTTGTCAGAGGCTTTTTTCACAGATTACCATAGCCTTGGAGCTTTTTCTCTTCCGAGACTTCGCAGGAGCACCAATAGCAATCGACCCGGTAACTCCTGGCGCCTGCATCAACTTCTTAGGGCCAGGAGGCCTAAGACGTAAGGCCGGGTCCGCGCCAAGTTCCGAGAAGACACGGTTCACTCGATGCTTATGCTTCACAATGTTCTTGAACTGTTTGTACTCGTTCAAGTAACATTTTCCAACCATATCAACCACCAATTCCTCCACAAGGAAGATAAAATCCTCTAAAGGTTGACCCTCGGAAAGGCGAATATCAAATCTTGGAAAAGGAACCTTGCACGGTGCCCAATCCACGGAAAGATACACAATTTTCTTGGGTTGCCACCCAAAAGACAACGGCCATATACTAGCAGCAACATATTCTTCAATCACATCTCGCCCACCGAGGATGGTGCAAGCGAAGTAGAACATATCCTCACCCTTCTTGAAGTCTTGGGATTTCCTGCTGAAAGAAGTAGTAGACACGGCGGTCATTGGACCGATGGGTGCATAGAATGGATTCAGAGGGCCAGCGAGACCTTTCTCCTTAGACATATCAACCTTAACATAAAACCAAAACCTCTGCCAATCATCAGCCCATTTGTCATTGCTACAAGGAGCAAGCTGAATCCTTTCAATCTTCTGACTTGCATTTTTCTGCCGAGTATTAAAAGTACTGCAGCCATAATGAGCTTCATACAACTTGTCATCATCAAGTTTGATAATTTTCTGCTGAATATGAAGTTCGAAGAGTCGAGCGAAGACATCAGCACTTATATGACCCTCAAAAGTCTTCTGAATCCAGAAAAATTTTGATAATTCCAAAAATGAGTTGGGTGTAAGCTGGTGGATCTTTACTTGAAATCGATCTAAGATCGACGGAAGACGCTCATCACACGAAAATCTGAGCCCAGCGGTGAAAAAATCCCTGAAAACTACAACCTCATCAGTTGCGGTGAGAACTTCTTGCTGTCGGCACACGACGACCGAGAAGGGAAGAAGTTCGCGTCTTCGAAATCCTTAATCAAGTTGGGGGTCACTAATGATTTCCCAAAAACAAAAGTAGGAGGGTACGCCACCTTCGGGGGCATCAGTTCTTCCATTTCAACTTCAACCTGAGAAATGTCTTCCTCGGTTCCAGAGTCTTCGCCTGAGTTCACCTCTCCCTCCTCAACAGTTGTATCCTTAGGACCTGGGAACAAAGGGGTGACACTTGAGGAAGGTGTTTCAGAAGACTGCGGAATTTGCAGAACTGGTGAGGCGGCTGAGCAATTTCTTCTTCCGTCATTGGCTTGGCGGTATGTCTCACTCGAGCCACCTAAAAACCAAAAAAGCAGGAAAGCAAGAAAATATCAAATCAAAAAATCAATCTCCTACACCGAAAAACAGAACTAAAGAAACAAGGAATTCAAAAGTTACCTTCGGAGAAGTAGAGAAGCAGAACTCAGGAAACAGGACGCCAAAGAGTCTTCAAGAATCTAAGAAAAATTCCTAGAAGATTCGAAAGCAAGGAAACGGTGAAAGCGAAAGTCACCACAGGCCCCTATTTATAGGAATGAAGAGATGCATCGAGAAGGCGCCTCGGGAAGTGAACCAGCACCCTATAAAACATCGGCGCGTGTCTCCTCCGACGCCCGAGGGTGACGTTTTTAACCAATCCTAAAAAACTTCTTTCGTGGAAATGAGTCGTCGGAGTCAACCCGCTTCCCCGCGGGGCTACTGTTGGGGATCAGCTAAAAATCGTCTCCCTCGGAATCTTCCAAGAAGACACACGTCGGCAGATTTAGGAAACCCCCGAAGGTTCCGAAATTCTTCAGATCTGTGAATACATCTAAAGTCATTACTTCTTATGATTAGAGAAAGTTTTCTGGTGAATAAAATGGTTTAATGAAATGTTATTTTACACGTAAACATATTGCTAACCCTTGGAATTCCTAAGAAACCAGGATTCCTTTCTTTCCCTTGTATTTTGTAATATTCAGGAGACAGGGAATTCTGGGGAAACTTTTCTACACCAAGGATATCGAGAAAGAACAACGGAACAACGCAAAAGAGGGAAAGTCCTGAACGAGACTACTAATTGAGGATTTCCGAAGCTCACGAAGGCATTCCGGAAAACCTAAGCTGACTCAGTCAACAGCGTATCAAGGAAGATACCAAGAGACGTGAGAAGCTTGGCTACGGAAGATGAAAGAAGCTAGAATACGCAATGACATGTTTGTAATTTAGATAAGATCTCCGTGATTGCTGCGGACATATGTACCCTCAACATTTCCATGTGTTTGTAGCTTTACAAAGGGTAGTTTCGGAATGTAAAAGTGACCCTCGGGCACTATAAAAGGAGCCCCCATGCCTCCGTGTAAAGGGGCCAGCTTTTTCAGAGAGAAAGAACAGAGGCTTCTGTCAGTTCACTTCCACCTTTTGTCTAGAGATTTCGGAATTTCCAACACCCCCCTCGCGCACACCCTGTATCCAAGTCAAGGCCATGGACCCGTGGCATGGGTCGCAGATGCCATCCGTGCCAGACCAGGGCTGATCCCTCCACACCAGGCTGGGGCTGGTGCCGTCGATCCAATTCTTACTCAGGTTTGTGCCTTCCCCTTTATCCATATCTTTGTGACAGTGTTGTAGTTGGATTTGATTTGGTGAGTGCGTATCAGCTGCTGTCAGCAGCCAACGTTAGGTGTTCCATGATGTTGTGTGCATTGCTTCCTTCCCCATCTCCAGAGTCTGCTACCATGCTATTTTAACGTGCTGCTATTTCTTCTAGGATTTGAGAATTATGTATCAATAGTAAGATAACCTTGTAATTTGTTTATTTCTTTGTGCCTGCATCATGATTTACTTCACCATTTCGATAATTCAGACAGTCGTTCACCTTAAATAAATTTAGATTTAGAAATGCGCAGGTGCGAATTTAGATTCAGATTTTTGTGTTGAAATAAAAATGCTACTGGTGAGTTGTATAGCACTATTGTTTAAACAAAAATCAGTACGTTGGGTTTCCAGGGCTTCTGTACTTTTTCATGTTGGGAGTATAACTACTGGTGGTTTTGAATGAGTAGCATTTCTATGTTGATCGGTGAGTTATGATTTAGAACTATACGAGCAATCTATGTGTTCCTCATTGCAAATCTGTTGCAGTTTGATTTTTATATATATTGCTACTCTCTGCTCACATGGATGTTCCTAGCTCCACTGCAATGCCTTCACTGATATCACTTGTTCTGTATTTCAGGTGTCGAGAGCGAGCAACAAGACTGCCAGGTAGCCCCACTACCTGCAGGTCGCCATGCCACTGGTAGGTCAGTCTGGAGTAGCTGCTGTCACATCTACAGCCCCCCGGAGCTGTTCATGCAGCCAATTCAGGTTGTTGCTCACGGCTGCACCGAATGTGACACGTTTGGGTAATTTCTTCAGTCAAGGGACTTTGTCTACTTTCCATCTAAGTGCAGACTTGTAGCCAAAAATTTTGTAAAATAACCTGTTCGTACTGGTTCAATTGACAGTCATTTCGCTGGGGTGCCAAGCTTCAGTAGCACAAGCATGGAATTGGCTGGCAGCAGCACAAGTGGAGGATCAGCAACTGGTTCTGTGCAGGAAGAACTGTTGAGCTTCCATTTCCCTCCTAGCGGACTGCAACATGCACCCACATGTGTGCCCATGCAAGAAGCGCTTTGCACCTCCCTCGTTCCAGCGGCAAGTGTTCATCCACGACGCCAGAAACCTGTTTGACCAAATGCCGGAAAGGTATGTTGTGCCACTCATGCATGGGTCTGATGGTTGCTTGTGTTGTGAGCACGGCAGGAGATAAGCTAAGATGGATTGTCTTGAGTGAAATGTCTCTCTCACACTAAAGTAACAAATGGCAATCATTAAATATTGTTTAAGTTTCTTCAGCATTGCTTATTGGCATTTGTCGGTTAGCAGAATTCTTAGAATGGTTTAGGTGCTAGCAGTAGTACTTACAGAGCCAATAAGCAAGTACATTTTAGTTATAACTTTGAATATGTTAGATTTTCAAGTTCGATACAGAAAGTAATTCTGTGAGATTAAGCACGTGTTGGCATTAAGATGTGAATTGTCAAACAATATTCAATTATATTCTTCAGCAATGATGTGCTAATTTTACTAACTGTACCCACTTGATGATGTTCTGCAGGCTAGTTAATTTTTTTGGGTAGTTGATAAGTGCTCCGTCCTTAAATATATGATGTCTAGGAATATATGATACTATACCCACTCGGTTTCTTACATACTACCTCCTTCCTTAAATATATGATGTCTAGGAATGGTCCTTTTACATGTTAGCTTCAATGGGATTAGCAAATTAGTAATGTTTGAGTTTGCTGGTATTAATATCCTACCCAAGCTTGGTTTGCTTCTCATGTGATAGTTCTCTACCACCATCTGAGTATTGTTACTTGTTATTACACTTCTATAGGTTTCTGAAGCATTGTTCATATTTGCATCATCATGACTTTGGAAAGGTTATTGTATACATAATACATGTCTAATATAACTTCTTTTGGCTGCAGGTCTGCTGGTACTCACACTGATAAGAAGAAATAGAGCATCTCAAGTTTGGGAAGCTGACAGGGACATTATCCTGTGTCTTTTTTCCCTACCTGTAGAACGTATAGAACTTGTCAAAGTGCCTATCAGCAAAACATTGTGGTGTTAGTTATTGTTGCTATAAATTGGGCTCTAATTGCTTACTGTTGAATGAATTGGGATGGAAAAATGGTTGAAATTTGGTATGCTGATTTTATTTTACATGGGCTGTGTATGTAAAATTTAGTGGGCTGATCAAATTAGGGTACCTTGATGATGACGTCATCAATTGCCAAGTCACCTGTCACGTCATCGTCCACGTTGCAGCCACGTCATCGTCCACGTAGCAGCCACGTCATCGTCCACATAGCAGCCACGTCATCATCCATGTAGCAGCCACGTCATCGTCCACGTCACTGTCCACGTAGCAGCCACGTCATCGTCCACGTAGCAGCCACGTCATCGTCCATGTAGACTGCCACATCATCATCCTTGTCAGCAGCAATCCGCGACGCTTATTTTCGTCACGAAAACTGAGCTTTGGACTGGGCTAACTGGACTTCGGGTTGTTCTGCGACGATAAAGGATCGTCACGGATCGCTTCAATCCGCGACGTTTTTGAAGAAACGTCGACCGCTTTAATCAACGACGCTCATTCCACCACGAAAATTTAAATCGTCGCGGACACTGATTTGCGATGAATTTTCAACGATCCGCAACAGAATAATTACGTCACGGATTAAATAGTTTCTTGTAGTGATGGCTCAACAACTGGCTGTACTCATCATACGGCGCGTGTGATTGTATATAAATTCTTGCTGCCATTCCGCACTGAGTGACATGGTAATCGTCTTTTGATAAAGCAAATTAGTTGTCCATGTGATTGTAATCTGATACTTGAGAAATTAAGGACAAATATCATGGTTTCAATTAATGTTATGTAAACTTATTTTTATTGTTTGCAAATTTATTTTTTATTATTACATTGTGATAGAACGCGCATCGCGCCGATTGTTCCGGTATATA
Organism: Cenchrus purpureus; assembly: GCA_022644695.1. Taxonomy (NCBI): domain Eukaryota; kingdom Viridiplantae; phylum Streptophyta; class Magnoliopsida; order Poales; family Poaceae; genus Cenchrus; species Cenchrus purpureus. Next base: position 16,709,574 of record CP053466.1, read on the forward strand.
TAACAACAAGCCAAAAACAGGTAAACGACGAATCCTGACGCTGACATGCATGCTGCTTATTGACCTGGTGGCGACAACTACTCGGACAAGGACACTCAGTGAAGGCTGCAACATGTGGGACCTCCGAGCGAGAGGCCGCCGGCGTCGAGAACATAGCTAATAGAACGGGGCAGCTTGGAGCTCACCACAGCAGTGAAGCTGCTCCCGCAGCCGAGAGGCTGCTGCCGGCGACGACGACGATTATTGCCGCGGCGACGGAGGCGGCGCAGCACGTGACGAGCTTCTTCTTCCTCGCCGCGGCACGGCGACGACGACGGCGTGGTTCGTCGTAGACCCACACGGCGGCCATGGTCTCAACCACTCCGGCGAGGAAGGCGGTCCAGAGGGCGAGGAGGTAGGCCCTCTCGTCGAGCCAACGCGGCGGCTCGCACACGGCCATTGACACGACGGTGGAAGCTACTACGGCGAGGCCGAGTAGGCCACACCGTAGGCGAAGAAGCTTTGACGCGGCAGCGTCGACCACTTCCGGCCAGTTGCCGGCTATGCCCGGAGGTGCCATATCTTCCAATAAACACCGGCCGACTAGCTTATGCTGAGAATGGGGAGGCAGCTAGCGCGTTTATATTGCCTGGAGTCAAGCAGACAAGCAGAGAGACTTGCTTAGACAACACCGACGGAAACAAGCAATGTTATTGCTATGCGTTATATTGCTGGCAAACAAGCAATGTTGTTGAACGATAGTAACAGGTTTTTCGTTTGTATAGTGTAGCAAGCAGCTATGCGTTCACTAGCTCGGACAGGAAAATAAAAAAATAAAGATGGTGCTTGACGAGGCGCCGCGCATGCAACGCCTCGGCGCCGCGGCTATGCTCGCCTCGGCGTGGTGTGCAGCTTAGCAAACTCAGCCCATGTACGTAGGTGACAGATCACTCCACGCCGAAGCAGGAGGGGCCTTTTGTGTGGCCCTTAACATGCGGTTGGCATGGGCGCATGGCAATCTGGCATTTACCCTGGGGCTCTCTTGTTATGTGCGAAGGTAAGTGTATCAGCTTCAGCTAGCGTATAAAAGATGCACTTCACTAAGAATCATTTACTCTCTTTTTCTTTTTGCGATCACGTTAACACGTCACTTCTATTTTTTTATTACTGACAGATCCTAGGTGTCCTCTGAAATCCATCTCATGTATCATTCCCCTCATCCTCCACCACCATCAACCATGCATAATGATCATAATTTCAATGCTCATGCATACCTCGGTAGCTTAGTAAAGCAGCATGATAGCAGCGCTAAGGATCATGCATTTGTTGCTTAAACTAATGAGTTGACGGTGACTTACTTCTCCATTCAAATGAAGTTGAAAAGCCATGTGTCCGTTTGTAGACTGTGACGTTTGAGCATCCAGCACTACTAGGGAAACATTAATACCGGTTTTTTTTACGCCCGATACTAAAGTATACATTAGTACCGGGTGGGAAAAAATGCCCCAATGCGCCCCCGTGAGGGCACATTAGTATTGAGTGGGAATTAGCCCCGGTATTAATGTGTCCGCATTAATACCGGAGCTAGTTTCCAGCTGATACTAATGTGGCCAAGCCTATCGCAGGCAAACAAACACATTAGTACCGGGTGGGAACTAGCTCCGGTATTAATGCTGGGTGGGAACTAACCCCGGTATCAAAGAAGACACATTAGTACCAGGTAAAAGAACCCCCGTACTAATGCGGCCACCCCTTGCGCCCCAGACACTTAGAAAATTTCTCACCCTTCTTTTCCCTCACACCTCTCTCTCATCCCTCAGCATCACACCCTTATCCTTTCATTATTTTCCCATCTAACTTCTCCCTCTCCTCTCTGGATCTCGCAGGGGCAGCAGGCGGCAGCGAGCGGCGTCCGTGAGGCCGGGCGCAGGAGGGCGCCGCCCGGCTCGCGGGAGGCGGCGCGCCGCCGGGCCGGCCGGGAGCTGGCGCCGCCGCTGGCGCGGAAGGCAAGGTTCGCCGCCGGCAGCCACCCGCCGGGCGCGGTCCCTCCAGCGGCGGGAGGTGGGGGAGGACGCATGGAGATTGTATTTAGCCCTTGACAAGATCATCAACACAAACTTATAAACTTCTGGGCGAGAGCGATGACAGCAACGAGGGGCACGGCGGAGGCGCAGAGGACGGCCGTCAGCATGACAACAACGTGGCCGCCAGAGATGGAAAGCCAGAAGGTGGTGGCGACCTCGGCCAATGTATATATATAACAGCAAGCCAGAAACAGGCACTAGTGGAGGGGAGGCCTTCCGTCCAGGGTGGCAACCCCGTAATCTCTCTACGGGCCACCCGGGACGAAAGGTTAGAGACAAAAGGCCCCCCTTTTGTCACCGGGTGGGCAACCAGGAATAAAGGGGTGCCTTTATTCTCGGGTGGTAGCTCGGTCCGGGACTAGAGGGTGTTCCAGAAAAACAAAAAAAAGGCACCCCTCGCCCCCACCCCACCTCCGTCTCCCATCCCGCCATCCTCATCCCCATCCCAATCTCCCATCCTCTTGCTCAAATCAAGAACAACAAAACACTTCACAAATTGTTCATCCGTCACAAGTTCATCTTTTCAAAATCATACAAATAAACTCACATAAGATTCACAACATACACACAGGTTCAATTTCATTCGATTCACATGAGATTCTCCATCACAATCTGTACATGCATTCGATGTTACAAACAAAAATAAAACAAATCCAACACACAAGAACAACCCAACACATACCGTTGTTGGTGTTTCTTAACCTCAACGCTAGGCGTCGTGATAGCGTGAGCGTGTAAGAGACTCCCGGGTACACCGAGTGCGAGCGAATCCGGCGTGCGGATACACCGTTGCAGCACTTCTCCCTCGGAGAATGAGTATTCCCGTCAGGTTTCGTTCCTAGGACGGAGGAGCGCTGGCTCGAACTTAGCTGATGGTCTAAGGACACAACACTGATTGATATGATAGGTAGAAAGGATCTCGACCGAGAGAGTCTAGCACGCTCGTATAACACTCGCCTTGGGCGCCAACCCACCCTAGCTGTTTAAGGCTAGGAATATGTTCTAGCAACGGGCCCCTACTCGGTACACAGGCGGGAGGGTTCCAAAGGGTCCAACAGGCTGTCACCACTGCGGCCTACCTCTATCGTTACGCGAATGTACTTGGTATTCGAAGGATAACCTATGGTCCAGACACCACGTCTACACCACTGACTACTACTATAGCCGGACACCGTCTGACGTCCCGATAGCCCTACTATAGCACCCCGTATAAATACGGAACTACGAGTCCGCGAGGGAGATACTGGCACTAGCTCATGGTATGCTCTATCACTTATGCAAGATCACGAATGCACTTTGATCTAATTAGAGATATGCAGGAGCATCAACTTTACTCTAATAGACAAGCTAGCATACAAACAAGATGCAAACTTATGATCCAGCTTTACTAGATCGAAAGGATTGTGTTCGAAGAACACAAGCCTCTAAATCAAGAACAAACGAAGAACATAAGAACAAAGCACCTAAGCATGCATAGAACTTTAGTCTAAATAGAAAATGTCGAAATACTCACTTTAGTCTAAATGAAGAACAAAGGCACCGCTGAGGATCGTTCTTGAGGAAGATGTCATGAACATGACATGGCCCGAAGCATTCCCCCTCACTTCCTAGCACTAATCCTATACAAAGAGCCCTCCTCTCCTAAAGAGAGAGGCTCCAAGGCCAAAATGAAGAGGAGGAGGAGAAGTGTGTGTCCAAGAATGAGACCCCTCCCCTTCTATTTATAGGCAAGGGAGAGGCTTGCTCCGGGGCTCAAAGTGCTCCAAAACGCCCGGGATAGCAGTAGGGGACCAATCAAGAGCTGCCACGTGGAGGGCCAGGATCAGCCGAACCAAGGTCGGTTCGGCCGATCCTGGGTTCGGCCGATCCTGGGTTCGGAAGCTCGGCCACGTGGCGCCTGGCTTCCTCGGTGGTGACAAGTGGGCCCTGAAGTCACTCCCCCATGCATGCTAAGTTTCCTGGTGGTTTGGGTGATAAGTGGGCCCTTGAATCCATGTGATGTCCATGTGGCGATACGTGATTCGTCGGGCTTGCCTCTCTTGGATTGATGACGTCAGTGATCCAAGGGAATCCTATGTGGCATCCCCTCGTTGGCTGAGCTTGAAGTACTTGGATCAAAGACTCGTGCTTTTACTCCTCTTTCTAGTGCTAATTACCTGTATTTGCATAATTACCAACACTTGTGGAAATGATTAGTTTAAGCCCTATTCTAATGTTGATGATCATTTCTCATGCCAAAATGTACATGTTGACGGGTATAAAATGAGTGGATAACAGCCGTCAACAAATACCCCCACACTCGACCTTTGCTCGTCCCGAGTGAAGGGAAGAACAAGATCAAGGTTGAGACATGATATCCAAAGGTATGAAACGAGCATAAGAGATATTCCAAACCTTACCTTGTACCTGTGAACTTTGTGAAGTGTCTATCATGCCATCTTGGGTAGTTGAGGAATGGAACAGTCATGAATCAAATCACTCTTGCTCATCATGTCAAGCAACTTGGGGTTTTGCATTATGTTTTCAAAACAAACCATGCTTAGCTCCTCATTTGATTCTCTCGGATCGCTCAATGTGTATATGTCCTCACCAAGGCATTAGATTGCCTTTTTTCATCCTACTTCTAATGATGGCTATATGTGGAGCTTAGGGTAGGATAAAGGATAAAGCATACTTGTATCACATATGTTGCAAAGTTAAAAACTGGATCCACAGAGAAAATCAAATCACACAATCAGATCAAGATGTGCTCATGTATGGATATGGTGAGTATGGTAAGGTGGATACTAGACCCGGAATGGGTGCTAGATATTACCATACATGATGAGAGCTGGGTGATGGTCAGGTGAACACTAGCCCCGGAATAGGTACTAGTTATTACCATCTAAGTTATGGGACTCCTTTTTGCATAATTTTCTCCTCTCTCTCCTTTTTGATTATCGAGACATGGGCTATCTCTCTCTCTCTCTCTTCATCATACTTTTTGAGCATGTCTCTTTTTTATATAGCCCAGTCTCTTTTTGGAGATATTTGGAGAGGGATAAATCATGGAACAATGGAGCTTTATTTGGTGGAATGGATGAATGATTAAATGCTAACTTCTAGTGTAGAAGCATAGCAAGGGAAAAAGGGTGGTGTGCACATGAATCTTGATCATGAAAGTAGTGAAAAGAATTCTCAAGGGTCACAGAATTTGACGGAGCTCAATGCAGTAGCAAGCAGCATATGAGTAGAAGGTTTTCAACTATGAACATCATATGGCTTTGGTAGGACGATGGCATATCAAAGAGGAGCTTTGCAAAGGGTTTTCAGATTTTCAAATAAAATTCCCAAACACTCAAACACTCAGAGAGAAGGTCATATTATCAAACCATATCACAAACACCAACGACTTAGATAAGCATGAGTTCCCTAATGATATTTGTTCACAAGCATCAAGATAACAAGTAGGGAATAAAACATATGCAAGCCAACCACAGGGCTCATGCATGGCATGGGAAAATTGTTCTCTGAGTACGATATAAAAGATGGGTTTTGAAAATCAGTCAAACTCAATGATACAGGAAGATGAGATAGGGAATGTGCGTACCTTAGGTTCTTCTTTTATTCTGCAGGATGGGGATTTCCCCCACACTGTCTTCTTCTAAAAAGCGAAATAAAATTGAAAAGACAAAGAGAGTAGGGAGAGGGGGAACTTACCTGATGTCCGGGCACGCTCTTGCCCATATTATTCGTCCTCGATGAAGTTGATTACTTCGTATTCTGTGTCGTCCGGCTCGAGGAAGATTTTCAACCGATGGCCATTCACCTTGAAGCAGTCGCCCTCATTATTTTGTAGAGTGATAGCTCCATGAGGGGCTACCTCTACTACTGTGAATGGTCCTTCCCACTTGCTGCGCAGTTTCCCTTTCCCGAATAGCTTGAATCGGAAGTTGAATAGTAGCACTTTATCACCAGGTGCAAATTCCCTCTTCTTGATTTTCTTATCATGCCACCTCTTGGTTCTTTCTTTATAGATCTTTGCACTGTGATAGGCTTTCTCTCTCCACTCTTCCAATTCTGATATTTGTTTCTGTCTGTTTCTTCCGGACTTAAGGAATTCCAGATTAAATCTCCGGATTGCCCAATGGGCTTTATGCTCCACCTCCACTGGTAGGTGACATGTTTTCCTATATACCAATTGATACGGAGACATTCCCAGTGGGGTTTTGTAAGCTGTTCGATAGGCCCATAAAGCATCAGGGAGATGCTTTCTCCAAGATCCGCCTCGCCTCGCACCTTTCTCGAATATTCTTGATCTGTTTGTTGGAGGTCTCAGCTTGGCCATTAGTCTGAGGGTGATATGGAGTGGTGATGTTGCATTGAATCCCACGTCCTTGTAGAAATCTTCTGCATCCCGCATCGGTGAAGTGGGATCCCCCATCGCTAATTACCATCCTTGGAATACCGAAGCGAGGGAATATCACCTCATTAAACATCTTTTTAGATTGCTTGGCATCGGCCGACTTGCAGGCTATAGCTTCTACCCATTTTGACACATAGTCGACTGCCACTAAGATGTATTCAGCTCCCTCAGACTTCGGGAATGGTCCCGTGTAATCAATCCCCCATACATCAAAAAGTTCCACTTGCAAGTTATCATGTAGGGGCATTGCATCTCTGGTAGTAATTCCTCCGTGCTTCTGGCAAGCCTTGGATCTTCGGATGAAATTTCTTGTGTCATCATACATGCTCGGCCAGAAAAACCCACTTTGCCATATCTTTGCATGTGTACGGTAAGTGCTATAGTGGCCACCATATGGTCCAGCATGGCATTTTTCAATAATCTACATTCCTTCAGCACTCGGCACACATCTTCTCAAAGACCTATCAAGACAGACTTTTATCGTGATCATCCCACGGTGCCTTTTTGCTTCATGGATCAACTTCTTCTTATCCTCCCGGTGGTATATACCTTAACGCATAATTCACAATATTTGCATACCAGGGGTTGCTATCCGTGACCTTTAGCAACATGTCGTCTCGTAGAGAGTCATTGATGGGTGCTTCCTGCAGGTTAGTAGTGCGCATACGAGACAAATGATCTGCAACAGAATTTTCTACTCCTTTTTTATCTCTTATTTCTAAGTCAAATTCTTGAAGGAGCAGAATTCATCTAATCAGGTGGGGTTTAGCATCTTTCTTAGTGAGCAGATATTTGAGAGCAGCATGATCAATATAAAGTATTACCTTAGCTCCCACTAAGTAAGATCTAAACTTGTCTATAGCAAAGACAATAGCAAGGAGCTCTTTCTCAGTAGTGGTGTAGTTTAGCTGAGCTCCTGTCATGGTTTTGCTAGCATAGGCTATAGCATGGTGTTTCTTATCCATAGTTTGGCCTAAAACGGCCCCTACAGCGTAATCACTAGCATCACACATGATCTCGAAGGTAGCATCCGGGAGGTTGGATGAGGGCGAGATGAGCGCATTCTTGAGGGTGAGAAAGGATTTCATGCATTCCTTTGTGAACTCAAAGGGCATATCCTTGGCCAGGAGATTGGTGAGGGGTCTAGCGATCTGTGAGAAATCCTTAATGAACCGTCAGTAGAACCTAGCATGGCCAAGGAAGCTACGAATACCCTTGACATTAACAGGAGGTGGAAGCTTTTCTATTACTTCAATCTTAGCGTCCACTTATCCTCCTCATTCGGACACCGTGTGTCCTAACACGATGCCCTCCATGAAATGGCATTTCTCCCAATTGAGGACTAAGTCCTTCTCATGACACCTTTGTAAGACCTTGTCTCGATTCCTGAGACACTCATCAAAGGTTTTTCCATAGACGGAAAAGTCGTCCATGAAAACCTCCATGATTTGCTCAATCATGTCTGAGAAGATAGACATCATGCACCTCTGAAACTACGCAGGTGCATTGCACAACCTGAAAGACATTCTCCGATAAGCGTAGGTTCCATAAGGGCAAGTGAAGGTGGTCTTGTTTTGGTCATCAGGATGGATAGGAATTTGATGATAGCGTAATACCCGCCAAGGAAAATAGAAGAAGGAGTGGTTTGCCAACCGCTCTAGCATCTCATCAATGAATGGGAGCGGAAAGTGATCCTTCTTTGTAGCCTTGTTGAGCTTCCTATAATCTATGCACATCCTCCAACCCGTGGGAAGGCGTTGAGCAATCTGCTCGTCGAACTCATTGGGGGCTGTCGTCATTCCTCCCTTCTTGGGTACGCATTGAACGGGGCTAACCCATTCACTATAGGGAACTGGGTAAATGATCCCGGCGTGAAGAAGCTTAAGAACTTCTTTCTTCACGACCTCTCTCATCGCATTGTTCAGCCTTCTCTTAGGCTCCCTCGTCGGTGGGATGTTTGTATCTACAGGGATGCGATGGGTGAGAGTCGCTTATCCCTTAAGTCCTTAAGAGAGTATTCCGAAAACAGATCGGTGCTTCTAGGACGGAGATGAGCCTCGGATTCCTCATCGAAGACTTCTTGTATCTTTATTTATCAATATCTTTTCCAAGGTCCCCATGGAGGAAACATATCCATTTTGATCGCTCGACGAGGTTTGAGTTCGATAGGGCTTAGGTGGCATCTGTGAATTGTTTATGATGATATATCTATGCCATTGGTGCACTCGCTTCAATCTCATTTAACAGTGCCCACTGTCGAGGAGGCATTCAAAGTGAATCTCCAAATGATTGCATTAGTACCTCCTCAATTTGTGTTGAGTCCTTTACATTTATTTTGCATTTTTCGCTTGTAAACTTCAGAAGACCTCCTTCCAAGGCACTTGACCGCTTACCTGGGTAGGGAGCCTCTACAGAAATTTCCAAAGGGCAATCCTATCATGAGATATTCCAAACCATACCTTGGACATCATGAAGTATGGAAATCAAGGGCAAAGTCATCTTTATACATGGATTGATCATAGCCTTCAAGATCCCTACTCCTTCTAGGATTTCTCCTTGGGGTTTTGCAATAGAGTTTTAAAACAAATCTTGCTTTGTTTCTCAAAGATAGCACTAGACATGATGTATATGACTCCTACCAAGGCATTAGAGAACTTTCACTACCTTTCCAATGCATAGCTATATGTGAGCCTGTGTAGGAGAAGGAGCGGAAAGTTCCATATTGCTGATTCACTCTATCGACCATTCTTGGGTCATGATGGCCGTTAAATCATACAACGTTGTCTCAAGAGGCAATGTATGGATATGGGGAGAAACGAGATGGTGGTTTTCTCGCAACAATAGTGAGGTATTTCCAAATAATATGATCATCCTCAAACTTGAGAGACTCGGAGGTTGAATTGCCTCTTCCAGTTATTACCTCTAAGATATGGAACTCCTATGGATTTGGATATGATGAAGGTTTCAACTATGAGTGATCTCTTCTTTGGTAGGACGCATTCCTCTTGAGGACCTTCCAAAGGCCGTGAAGGAGGCAAATAAAATTCCCACGATCAAACATAAAGACTTGGAGTCTTATCATCAAAAGATCCTCACGAGGCATCAATTCAGGTGTAAGCATGGACTTAACGTCCAATGATATTTGTTCACAAATCAAGATGAGAGCACATGAACGTATGCAAGCCACCAGTTTACTAATCATGTAGAGAGTCTTTCCCAACCACCTAAGGTTTCCTTGTCATTTACTTAATTGAAATTCAAACATCCTTTCATGGATAGGCGATAGAGTGAGATAAAGGGTGCACATACCATCGCTCAAGGGTAAGAGATTACAACAAGCTCGCCCATCTACCGCCAACAAGGCCTACCTAGTTTCTGTACCATTGTCTCGCGCTCATGAGGGAAAAAGGAAACAACTTAGTTCTCGAGTGATAGATCGTGTGTCATGAAGAAAGCATAGCATTGAACACAAATGCTCAAATGATAAATGCTCATAAGGGTTTTGACTTGTCCCTTCGAGGAATATGATTCCTTAATCAAATTCAAATATTTTTTGTTGATTTTATAGGTGTGGTAATTTTATGTCACCATGGCGGTGGCTCTAACAAGTGTTTGGGAGCGTAAAGGTTTAGATAGAGGAATTGCTCCATGGTAACTGAGGGTAAAGGTAATAAAAAGAAAAGATAAAATGATACGAAGACCACTAGGCTCCCGATAGAAAGCTCAATGACTTACCCATTCAAATTTGACAATGCTTGTTGGTGTTAGTCAACGCTATATGCGACCAAGATAGCGTGATGTAAGAGACTCCTGCACATCACCAAACGAGTAACGACAAGCGCATGGATCATTGCAGCACTTCCTCCTCGAGAATGAGTATTCACCATGTTTTAATCTAGATGAGGATATGTTGCAACAATAGCATGGTCAAGGACACAACAGATGATATGAACAAAGATAAAGGAAACATGAAAGCATGACTCGTAAAGTCTAGCAGGTCTCGTACATAACATGAGCATAGCCAACCCACCCTATCCGCTTAAGGGCTTAGGAATATGTTGCAATGGTCCTACTAGGTACACAGCGAGGGTTCCAAAGGGTCCAACAAGTTGTCACCATCACCTACCTCATCGTAGGAATGTACTTGGTATTCAAGGATAACCTATGGTCCGCACACCACCCCACACACTTGACTACTACTATAGCAACAAAGCTCGACGTGATAGCCCTACTAAGCACTTTGTAAATATGGAACTCACCAAAGCTTATCTAGGGAGATACATGCACTAGCTCAAGGTATGCTCATCACTTATGCAAGATCACAATGCACTTTGATCTAATTAGAGATATGGTTAGTGAGCATCAACTTTACTCTAATAGACAAGCACTTATACAAACAAGATGCAAACTTATGATCCTTTACTAGATCGAAATTGAAAGAAACACTAGCCTCTAAATCAAGAACAAACAAAGAACACAAGAACAAAACACCTAAGCATGCATAGAACTTTAGTCTAAATAGAAAATGTCGAAATACTCACTTTAGTCTAAATGAAGAACAAAGGCCAATCCTTGAGGATCGTTCTTGAGGAAGATGTCATGAACATGACATGGCCTCAAGCACCCCTCACTTCCTAGCACTAATCCTATACAATGATAGATCTCCTCTCCTACAGAGAGAGGCTCCAAACAAAATGAAGGACCATAAGGAGGAGAAGTGTGTGTCCAAGAATGAGACTTCTATTTATAGACAAGGAAGATGCTCGGGCTCAAAGTGCAAAAACCCGGATTGCAGAGTGACCAATCAAGAGCTGCCACGTGAGTTAGGATCGGAAAGGTTCCATGGCCGATCCCTTCCATCTCAAGCTCACCACGCTGCTCGTTGCCTCCCATGATCGAAAGCAACATGTCACTGTGAGAGCTGTGGTTCGAGGACCGGTGGATGGTCGCCTCGGTGTGATGAGTGATTGACAACGTGGTGAACCGATTCTTGGCTAAGTATCTGCAGGTGCTTGACTCGGTGCAGTGTGGTGAAGAACAAGCGTGAAAGGTCGTTGGGTGAGGCCTCCGTGTGTGGAGAAGACAAGTAGGCTTGGTTCTGAGGGACCCGCTGGCCGGGTCAAGTGCGGGCCGCATGGTGGCAAGAACGGCAAGATGAAGTCATGGACGGTTTCTTGGTTGAGCCTCAAAACCAAGGTCGAGCCGACTACGTGGGAGCCGAGTCATGAGTGGTGATTATGAGGCTACACCGAGTTCGCGGGGTTTCCGTGGTTCACCGTAAAATCACCGGGTTCCTTGGTTGATCCACAAAGCCAAGGCCCAAGAACCGGGCGAGAAAAAGGTGCGACCTGCATCTCGACCGGTGTGCTTCGACGGCGTGGTCCGGAATCTTGAAGTGGAGGACACGTCGGGATCGCAAGGCTTGCGCCGAGGCTAAGCAAGTTTGCGCCGGGCATCCGTCCGATGGTGCGAAGACAGAGACTTCCAATTTCGCCTCGAGGCATGTATCCCTAGTTAGCTAGTAAGGGTATTTTAGTCTTTCTTGCCTCCATATAACCCAAGGGGTGAGAGGATGGCAGCCATCTCTTGGAACCCTAGCTCATTTGGTTTTCCTATTTTCCTTCCTATTTTCTTAGGATTTTCGTAGGACTAGCTTGAGAGCTTCATGGTGAGATCTTGTAAGAGGGAAGGATGATCGGGCGGCAAGCTAGACCTTGTATGAACCTCTTTGGTATGTATAGATGATTCGTGGTTCCTCAAGGCTTGATGTGTCTTTCCTGCTTTCTCCTTTTGGTGATTTTCGAGCCCTTTCTTGGCGATTTTCTTGAGCGATTTCGAGGCCTTTCTCTTTGGGATTTGGTGGGGATGTATGCATGAACCCTTCGTGGTTCTTTTCCTTTGATTCCCTTCCAAATCCGTGAGCAAAGGGCTCGATTTTGGGGTTTTCGTGGCTCTAGGGTTAGAGGCGTTCTTGGTGGGATTTCTTCGATTCCTCTTGATTTGACAAGTTTTGGTGGACCAAATCTTGGCTATGGAGTACCCATGAGGTGTTCCTACTATCCCCAAAGTCTTGTGCAAAACCGTGGAGCGAATCGGGAGATCGGGAGTTGGATTTGGGGAGTTGACTGGCGCTGCTCATCCCGAAGCTGCCTGTGCACGACCGGTCCGACGGTGTTTTGACCGGTCTGACCGGTGCTAGCCCTTGGTGGGTTTTTGTCTCGGGAATAGCCTTGTCCGTGTGGTTTGGTCCCGTGGTCCCGCCTGATCAGTTCGTGTTTGGAGTTGTTTTGCTAGGTTTTGTGAGGGGTTCTTCTTCCTCACAAGTTGTGTTTCGTGGTGGTTTTTGTTCCAGGGCCTAGAGGAGTCACTGAGGCTTCCTCGGAACGCTTGGTCGCGGCGGTTGTAGCCACCGACCTGACCGGCTCTGCCCACCGGCCGACCGTGTCAGTCCCGACCGGCGCAGCCACCTGCCCCGACCGGCAGTACACAGCAAAGAAGCGTGCAAGTTTCCACCGTGGTGGTTTGGTGAGTTTTGGCTCGAAGGTTGAGTGTTGGTTCCTAGGACCGAGCACTCCAGGTCGTGGTGGTCTTGACCAACTTGGGTAGTTGAGTCGGAGACGTGAGTTGGAAGCCGTGTTCGCCTTGTTGGAGTTCTCATCTCCTTCGAGAAGAATTTTATCGGCTCCCATTCACTCCCTCTCTCGGTTCGCCTAATCGGTCCTTCAATTGGTATCGAGCCGGTTCGGGTCTTTATTGACTCTACCGCCTAAGATCCAAAGATGGCGTATCAGTGAACGGGTTCGGGTCCTCCGCACTTCGATGGGAAGAACTACCGATGTGGCAAAGGCGGATGGCGGCGTTCTCCGCGGAAAGGGTCGATCCTTTGGGATGTCACGTGAACACGTTATGTTCATCCGATGAACTTCCTTGCTGTGATCGAGGATATGTTCAAGCCAACAACAAGGCCGACTACTTGTTTCAGGCTCGTGTCACCGAATTCGATCGGGTTCGCAGAGGACTTAGCTTGTAGGATTTGGGAGCAGCTTGAAGGATGCTCATGCCGGAATGCTGTGTTCAGCTCGGATGTACGCGACTTACCGGAGAGAGTACGAGAACTTCACTCATCTCCTTGGGTCCGCCGATGCCCTTTTCCAAATTTACTATTGCTTAGAACAACATGAGAGCCAATGTGGACGTCCTCCCATACAATGATCATGATAGGTAGTGAAGCTCTTGCACTCGTTGGATCGTCTTAGGTATGGGACGGGAAGTTTGAGGCTATTGTTGAGTCAGGAAGTATGACACCTTGACGGTGAGCAGGCTGTTCTCGAAGCTCAAGTCGGTGAGTTGGACCGTGGTATGACAGCCAAGATCGAGCCCGTGATTCTCATAGTCTCGCTCTCGTTAGTGGCAAAGGAGCTAAGTCTAGCATGCGCATCCTCCAGGATGTACTCTCTGTCTTCTTTGATGTCTTTGCAGACGAGGAGTTCGGCGTGCTTGGAGAGGGCAGTGGCGTTCTTGACGAGCGGTTCGAGGCTGCGAGCAGGGTGAACCTGAGGAGGGCGACGGACGTGCTTTCGGTCGACAAGCAGGGACGCCGTCGCCGGAGAAGGCGGAGAACAAGGGCGGCTACAAGGGCGGCTACGAGGCACCGTCGAGCAAGGATGGCAAGTACCGATCGAGCGCGATCACAAGCACAAGAACAAGCACAAGGGCGGCGGCGGTCGAGGAAGAAGGATGGCGGCGGAAGGCCCGAGCAATGGTCGGAGGCGGCGGCGTCGACTCGACTCCTACTCTTCCTCGAGCTCGAGTAGCGGTGAAGATGAAGGTGATCGGCGCAAGAACAAGAAGTCATCCGGGGAACTTGGCGGGTTGAGCTGCTTGGCGGGAGATGGCCTGCGGCATGGCCGTAGCTCCGGCAGAAGAGCCACGGGTGACTCGGACTCGACTCAGGGATGAGGTATGTGATGAGCTCTCTTCTTTGCGCAAGGAGAATGATGAGTTGGTTGACTTGCTTGATAGCGCGATCACATGCTTAGAGGCCAAGAAGATGAGGAAAGAGCTTAGGGCCTCACTAGAAGATGCTAGGAACCGTGTGGTGAGCTAGAAACCCGAACCTAGATGCTAAGCTTGAGATTGATTAAGCAAGGCTTCTCACTGTGGTTTCGATGAGATTGATTCTTTGTGATTGCTCTGTGTGTACCTAGCTGATCTTCTTGCTCTTAAGGATAAGCATGCTTCTACTTGTGATGAACTAGATATGCTTAGGGTTGAAGTGGGTGAGCTTAAGTCTAGACACCTTTGCTAGGTGCTTGCACTTCTTGCCTTGTTTTGCATGGAAAGATTGATGAGATGCATGCTTACAACTGTTTCGCTTGAGGCTAAGTTGAAAGAGCCTATTCCACTTCTTGCTCTACTTGTGAATTGCATGCGGTTAAGAATTTGGAGCTTGCACATTATGTTGATCGCTTGCAGGATGAGAATGATGAGTTGAGAAAATGTATGAGCTGGTTGTCGGGTCGGAGCCTCGGACTTGGTATCATGATAAGCGGCTTTCAAGCGCTATGATGGTCGGGCACTTGGGGTGACAAGCTTGGAGAGAAAAGTGGTGAGGAGTTGAGAGAGTTGGAGAGATTCCTATCCACCGCAAGCGGACACAAGAACAAGTTTGAGCCCAAGCCTAACCATCTCGAAACAAACTTGACACTACTCGGATCCACCCATATTCCCTCACCCAACAAATGATTTCCAGAAACCGGTGAAGTTTGTGAGCCCAAAGGGAGGTGAGGAAGGAGAGAAGAAGGGTGAGAAGCCGAGTGGGCAGCCCCAACCCAAGCCTAAGCCTAAGCCACCCATAAAGTTCCATTGTGGGTATTGTGGGAGAGATGGTCACAAGGATGAGTTTTGCTTCAAGAGGGCGTGAGGAGAGAATGGCTAGAGAGTGGGCTAACAAGGACAGGTACCACCCTTCTAATGGTGTACACGAGCCTCGTGTCTGGATGCCAGGCCAAGGCGATTGTGAGGACGGTTCGGCTTGGGGAGACCGGAAGGCTGCAGTGCCGTTGGCGAGCTACACCGGTCGAGGCCGGTGTCTACTGCCGTGAGGATGCTCGGTTTGGTTCTGGAGGTCGTGGTTACGGTGGTTGGTCCGAAAGTTTGCGGTGGTCGGTTTGCTAGGCGTTCTCCACCTCGTGCTCAATACGGTGGGAGGAGTCGTAGCTTTGAGATGGAGAGGAGGAACGATCCACGGTTTCCTTCCGTGGTTTTCGTCCTCCTCCGACTAGAGAGGGTTGGTTCCCTCATGGTGGTTACCGTGGTGGTGTTCGTGGTGGTAGCTTTGATAGGCGTGATGATTTGGTTTGTGCTAACCCCACTTTGGAGCAAATGGCTCAAACCGGTTTTACTCTTTTGGTACTAACCCGGTCTTTGAGTCGTTTGTTCACTCACGTGCTTTCGCTTTTGAATTTCAGGTGGGAGACTTGAAGAACATTTGGTTGATTGACTCCGGTTGCTCGAGGCATATGGACCGGAGACAAGGGTGGTTCTCAAGTCTCGTCCGGTGACAAAGTACATCACCTTTGGGGACAATGGGCGGGCGTGTCTTTGTCGGAAGGTGAGATTAAGGTAAGTGACAAGATCACTCTCGGGCGTGTTGCTCTTGTTCAATCGCTTGGATACAATTTGCTTCATGTCGGTTGTTGGATGAGGGTTTTGAGGTGTTCTTTCGGCCCTGGTGGTTCTCGGATTTTAGATTCTCGAGGATCTTGTTTGCATGGTCGTTCCCAAGGGTCAAGTGTTCGAGCTGATTTTCTCGTCTTGGTGTGGAGCATTGCTTCTTGGCTGGTTCTTGAGTGAGTTGTGGAAGTGGCATAGGAAGTTGGGTCACTTGAGCTTTGACCTTTTGTCTCGCTTGAGTAAACTCAATTTGGTCCGAGCATTGCCACGGTTGAGGTTTGAGAAAGAGTTGGTTTGTCTGTAGGCATGGCATGCCAAGATGGTAGCCTCTTCTCACCCTCTCACCGATGTGATGATGGCGTCCATGCGAGCTGCTCCATATGGACCTTGTTGGCCCGGCTCGTGTGCGATCTGCGGGTGGGAAGTGGTATGTCCTTGTTGTGGTGGGACTACTCTCGGTATGCGTGGGTGTTCTTTCTTGAGGAGAAGGGAGGCGTTTGGTTTTGTTCGAGATCTTGTCTTGAGGTTAAGAAACGAGAGGCACGGAGATGCCATACGAGCGATCCATGATGACAATGGCTCGAATTCAAAACTCTCGCTTGAAACCTTTTGCCATGACTTGGGTCTTGAACATCGGTTTTCGAGTCCATATCGCCTCCCGAATGGCGTGGTGGAAAAGCAGGACCTTGTCTTGAGATGGCTCGGACGATGCTCGGCGAGCATAGGACTCAGAAGGTTACAGGGCCGAGGCGGTCAATACCGCGTGCCATGTGTCGAGCAGGATCTACCTCGGGGTTCCATAAGAAGAAACACATTACGAGTTGATGCAGTCGCACACCCAAGGTGAGTCACTTCCATGTCTTTGGTTGTAAATGCTTCATTCTGAAGAAAGGGAAGAAGTTGGACAAGTTCGAGGCTAGGTCTGTCGATGGCATTTTCTTTGGTTATGCATCTCATTCTAGAGCATTTCGTGTGCTCAATCTTGAAACTAACCAAATCGTGGAGACTTGCGAGGTAACCTTGACGAGACACGACATGTAGTCACTTGTTTTTGAGTGTGCAGGTGATGACGAACTTGGCGAGGAGATCTTTCAGGAGGAGGAGCATGAACATGGAGATGATGAAGATGGCGGTGTGATGCCCGCGGCTGAACATGTACCTACTACTTCGACGACGATCGAGAATGGACCCTCTCCACACCTACAACGACAAACCCGGATCAAGGCGAAGGCTGCTGTTGAGAGGTAGCATCAAAGGCGAGAACCTCCCGGCGAGTGCAAGTGGATCACCCAGCTTGAGAATCATCGGCGACATGAATGAAGCGTACTACTGCGGTCGAGGTTGAACAATTCTCATTTCGCTCATGCTTTTGTTGCCACCTTTGAGCCCAAAGACATTGGACATCGTTATCGATCATAATTGGGTTAACTCGATGCATGAGGAGTTGGAGAATTTTGAGAGGAACCAAGTTTGGGTGTTGGTTGACCCTCCCCGGTGTAAGCCGATTGGGACAAAATGGGTGTGGAAAAATAAAGAAAGGAGAAGTGGTGAGGAACAAGTCGAGACTTGTTGCTCGAATGCTGATCGAGAAAGAGGATCGACTACGAGGAGACTTTGCTCCTGTGGCTCGTTTGGAGGCGATCGGGATCCTTCTAGCCTTTTCCATGGCTAAAGGGTTCAAGTTGTACCGGATGGATGTGAAGAGTGCTTTCTGAGCGGTGTGTTGGAGGAAGAGGTGTTTGTGAGGCAACCACCGGGGTTTGAGAGTGAAGTACCACCGGTGTACAAGTTGAGGAAGGCGTATGGGTTGGAAGCAGGCGCCTAGAGCTTGGTATGGTTTGAGGGGTTCTGTTTGAGAGGGTTTGAGATGGGAAGGTCGACCCGGACCTTGTTTCTCCTCGAGGCAGAGAGATATCTGATTGTGCGGTATCGTGGATGATATTGTCTTTGGTGGCTCGTCTAACTCTCTTGTTGCAAGGTTTGCAGAAGACATGAGCAGGGAATTTGAGATGAGCATGATGGGCGAGTTGCAGTTCTTCCTGGGCTACAAATCAAGCAATCAAAGGAAGGAACATTTGTGCACCAAGCTAAGTACACCAAGGACATTGTGAGGAAGTTCAAGATGGAGGACTCCAAGGCCATGGCGACGCCTATGAGTACGACTACAGCTCGATCATGCGGACGAGGAAGGTGAACACGTGGACGGAAGAATGCGGAGCATGATCGGGTCACTCCTCTACTTGACGGCGGCAGTAGGACATTCAATTCTCGGTGTGTTGCGCTTGTTTTCAAGCTTCTCCGAGGACTTCGCATACAAGCGGTCAAGCGCATTTTCGGTATTTGCGACACTCCGACTTGACCTTTGGTACTCTGCGTCTTCTTCTTTGGCGCTTCATGGATTTTCAGACGCAGACTTTGCCGGGTGTCGGTTGGATAGGAAGTCCACTTTCGGGACTTGTTCTTGGGTTCTTCTTTGGTATCTTGGTCTTCCATAAGCGATCAGTGTTGCTCAATCCACTGAGGCGGTATGTATGTGGTTGCTCTCGGCTCCTTTGGATCACATACACCATGAGTGACTTTGGTGAGGAGTATACCCATGTCCCACTTCAATGTGATAGCACCAGTGCCATAAGCGTTGCAAAGAACCCAGTGCTCCATTCCAAAACCAAGCACATAGAAGTGAGGTATCATTTTCTGAGAGACAACGTAGAAAGGGAAGATAGCTTTGATCCATGTACCCACACATGAACAACTAGCGATATTTTCACCAAACCCTAGATCAAGCAACTTTCACTTTCGTTTGGGGAGCTTGGTGTTTGTTTGATTTCTTGAGTTGGCGTGTGGGAGCTCCTTTGTAGCATATGTATAGCTTTCCTTTGTGCATTTCTTGCATTTGGCATGGCATATGTAACATGATGTATAGGCATCTTTGTATCTTAGGTTGCATGCATTTTGTATCATATGCATTGTTTAGGAAAACTTCTCCTATATACATTGTTCACCATGGAATGATATATATGTCTTTGTGAGCTAATTTGGTAAGCTATGGTTAGTTTGGCTTAGCTCTTGATAATCTTGGTTTGTATCCATGGTTGATGGCTATGTTTTGAAAAATTTCATATGTATGCTCTCTTGTGAGTAAATGCCTTTACATGATCTTGACATGTTTTGTGGCTTGGCTATGCTTAATTTGTGGTTGGATAGCTTATTTTGATCATATGGGGCCAAAGGCTCATTTGCCATCATGAATGTTTAGCCCCATGCTTCATCTTGTGGAGGGCATAAGTTCCTTTTATCATAAAGACATTTCATGTACCAATTATAAATCTGAAAATGAAATGTAAATTGCTTGAAAAATGTGCTCCCATGTCATATGTGCTAATTTTAATTTGCTTTGGGTGCTAAATGGTTGCATGATGCCTACCAATGAGAAGTCTCATATAGAAGTAGGCACATGGCTCGGTGGCTTTGACATGACATGAGGTGCTTGTGGGTGTTTATGATGGTCTTATGCTTAGAATGGTTGTCCTAGCATGAAGTTTGTGTGGCTTTGCCATTTTGACATGTTTTGCTCATGTTTAGGACTTTGCTCATGAGAGGGTGATTTTCATAAAATTGCTAAATTCTATCTTAGCTTCGCCCAATGGTTGTGAAACTTGGTGATCATGAAGTTTATGTCATTCTGAAGCTATAGAGTATCTAACTTGCTCGTTTGGACATGTGTAGCATCATATGTTGAATTTTGTCTATTTGAGAAGCTCTAGGTTGCATTTTTGCATTTTGGCTTGATTCATGCATTGTCAACAAGGGAGAAGTTTGAGCATGTTTTGGCCTCTTGAATGCATTTGGAAGGTTTTCGGTGGTTTCGAGCCATTTTGGGCTCTGTTGTGCCAGTCGACGGCCGGTTGAGGTCACCGGTCGACCGGTCAGTGCTGGTCTGCACATGTTGCGCCGGTCAGGTGGTGTCGACCGATCCGACGGTCGAATTGCAGCTGTTCTACATTTGTGAAGTGGTTCGCATGCATTTGTCGAGGGAGTTGCATTGGTTCGAGGGAGCTTGCATGTGTGCGGGGAGCTCTTTGTGGTTTTCGAGCTTTGGTTTGATGGTTTGTGCTCTTTGCTTGAGCATGTTTTGTCTCGGATGTGTCGAGCCGTTGCCCTTGCCTAAGGGGTCCGAGACTTGTCTTCTTCAAGTGATCTTGCTCTTTGCCTTTTCTTTGGCTTTCGATCGCTTGTTGGAGTTTCCTTTTAGTCGTTTCTTTTCTTTTCCTTTTCTCTTGGTTACCAAAGCGTGTGTGTTGTCAATGCACTCATCAAGGGAGATTGAGAGCCGGTGTGGTTCGAGGACCGGTGGATGGTCGCTTCTCGGTGTGATGGTGATTGACAACGTGGTGTGTGATTCTTGGCTAAGTATTGCGAGGTGCGAGGTTGCGGCTTGGCGGTGCGGTGCGGGTGAAGAACAAGCGTGAAAGGTCGTTCGGTGAGGCCTCCGGTGTGGAAGACAAGTAGGCTTGGTTCGAGGGACCCGGTGGCCGGTGAGGGTCAAGTCCGCATGGTGGCAAACGGCAAGATGAAGTCATGGGCGGTTTCTTGGTTGAGCCTCAAAACCAAGGTCGGCCGGGACTACGTGGGAGCCGAGTCATGAGTGGTGATTGGCGGAGGCTACAGAGTTCGGGGTTTCCGGTGGTTCACCGAAAATCACCGGGTTCCTTGGTTGATCCACAAGCCAAGACCAAGAATCAAGACGGAGGTGCGGAGCTCGAGGCCCCGACGGTGGGTCGGCCCGTCGACGGTACCGGTCGACCGGTGAGGAGCACCGGTCGACCGTGTCGACGACGCAGTCCGGAATCTTGAGCGGAGGACACGCGTCGGGATCGCAAGGCTTGCGTCGAGGCTAAGCAAGTTTGCGGTCAGGGCATCCGTCCGATGGTGCGAGACAAAGACTTCCAATTTAAGCCCTCGAGGGCATGTATCCCTAGTTAGCTAGTAAGGGTATTTTAGTCTTTCGGTTGCCTCCATATAACCCAAGTGGTGAGAGGATGGCAGCCATCTCTTGGAACCCTAGCTCATTTGGTTTCCTATTTTCCTTCCTATTTTCTTAGGATTTTCGTAGGACTAGCTTGAGAGCTTCATGGTGAGATCTTGTGAGAGGGAAGGATGATCGGGCGGCAAGCTAGACCTTGTATGAACCTCTTTGGTATGTATAGATGATTCGTGGTTCCTCAAGGCTTGGATGTGTCTTTCCGTTTCTCCTTTTGGTGATTTTGAGCCCTTTCTTGGCGATTTTCTTGGAGCGATTTGAGGCCTTTCTCTTTGGGATTTGGTGGGGATGTATGCATGAACCCTTCGTGGTTCTTTTCCTTTGATTCCCCTTCCAAATCCATGAGCAAGGGCTCGATTTTGGGGTTTTCGTGGCTCTAGGGTTAGGCGTTCTTGGTGGGATTTCTTGATTCCTCTTGATTTGACAAGTTTTGGTGGACCAAATCTTAGCTATGGAGTACCCATGAGGTGTTCCTACTATCCCCAAAGTCTTGTGCAAAACCGTGGAGCGAATCGGAGATCGGGAGTTGGATTTGGGGAGTTGACTCGCGGGCTGTTCATCCCGAGCTGCCCGACGACCCGGTCGACCGGTGCTCTTGACCGGTCTGACCGTCTTAAGCCCTTGGTGGGTTTTGTCTCGGGAATAGCCTTGTCCGTGTGGTTTTGTCCCGTGGTCCTGTGATCAGTTCTTGGCGTGTTTGGAGTTGTTTTGCTAGGTTTTGTGAGGGTTCTTCTTCCCCACAGTTGTGTTTCGTGGTGGTTTTTGTTCCAGGCCTAGAGGAGTCATGAGGCTTCTTGGAGCGTTTTGTCGGCTTGCTTTGTAGCCACCGGCAAGCTCGTCCAATCGGCCAGGTGTAGCAGACAAGCGAGCAAGTTTCATGTGTGGTTTGGTGAGTTTTGGCTCGGAAGGTTGAGTGTTGGTTCCTAGGACCATAGCACTCCGATGGGTGTGTGGTCTTGACCAACTTGGGTAGTTGAGTCGGAGACGTGAGTTGGAAGCCGTGTTCGTCTTATTGGAGTTCTCATCTCCTTCGAGAAGAATTTTTATCGGCTCCCATTCACTCCCCCCCTCTCTGGTTCGCCTAATCGGTCCTTCAACTCTCCCGTGCATGCCAAGTTTCCTGGCGGTTTGGGTGATAAGTGGGCCCTTGAATCCATGTGATGTCCATGTGGTGATATGTAATTCGTCGAGCTTGCCTCTCTTTGATTGATGACGTCGAATCCAGGGAATCTATGTGGCATCCCCTCATTGGCTGAGCTTGAAGTACTTGGATCAAAGACTCGTGCTTTTACTCATCTTTTTAGTGCTAATTACCTGTATTTGCATAATCACCAACACTTGTGAAAATGATTAGTTTAAGCCCTATTCTAGTGTTGATGATCATTTCTCATGCCAAAATGTATATGTTGACGGGTACAAAATGAGTGGATAACAACTCAACAACCTGTGACTGCCTTGTCCTTGTCGGCCGTGCCAAGTGCCCTGTGACACACAATCACGCTTGTTGCCACCGGGCTGTCCCCCATGGCTGCACAAGGATGAGAAGGTAAGAGAGATAGAAGGAAAGAAAGAGATCTCAAGAAAAAGAATGGCTGGTAGTGGTGGGAGGGGAAAGGGATAAAGGAGAGAGAGAGAGGGGGGAGGGATAGGGCCGGCGGTGGAGGGAGGGACTTTAGTCCCGAGTGGTTTTCCCACCCAAGACAAAAGGGTTTCTTTTGTCTCGGGTGGGAACACCCTCCGAGACTAAAGTTTTGAGCCAATTATTTTGGTAAAAGGAGTCATCGGATGCGTGTCTTTTATCTCGGTTGGTAATTTCAACCTGAACAAAAGGGTAGCGGCGTCCGCGGTTATTTGAGGCCACGTCGACGCAAAGCCTTTTGTCTCGAGTCCAAGTTTAAACCGGGGCAAATAGCTTGAACCAAAGGTTGCTTCTCCACCAGTGAGATAAACGACGGATCTTGGGCGACATGCATCTTTGGTTATTGACACGGTGGCGACAACTACTCGGACAAGGACACTCGATGAAGGCTGCAACATGTGGGACCTCCGAGCGAGAGGCACGGCGTCGAGAAGATAGCTAATAGAACGAGGCGCGAGCTCACCACGCAGTTGAAGCGCTGCTGCTGCCGGCGACGAAGACGACGACGATTATTACCGCGGCGACGGAGGCGGCGCAGGACGTGATGAGCTTCTTCTTCCTCGCCGCCGGCGGCGATGACGGGCGTGGTTCGTCGAGACCCACACTGCGGCGATGGTCTCAACCACTCGACGAGGAAGGCGGTCAGGCGAGGAGGCGGGCCCTCTCGTCGAGCCAACGCGCGCCTCGCACACGGCCATTGACACACTACTAGGAAAACGCACATTTGTACCGGTTTATAACCCTCATTAGTACCGGTTTCCAAACCGGTATTGTTCTGCCGGTACTAATGTGAAGTCACATTAGTACCGGTTTTGAAAATGTGGGCATTAGTACCGCGTAATGAGGGCTTACCAATGTGCCCGCCCGACATGGCATCAGTTACATTAGTAGGTTCTAATTGCCAACCGGTACTATTTTTGTTTTTCTTTTCTTTAATGTTTTCTGGTTTATTAATTCTATCGTATTTACGTATACTAATCCTAATGCTTGATACACTATAATATATATTAGGTTATATAAAATATTTGAGATAATACTATACATGCATACGTATATATGTACTAGTATAATATAATATTATACTAGTACATATATACGTATGCATGTATTATCTCAAATCCGAGTTGATCCCATGCAAAAACATATATAATATTGTGCATACAGAAATACGAAAAATATATATTAGTGTATATAATACATTGCATCAAAGGTTAGCAAGATTTAATATTAGTTTTTTTGCTTCACTCAAGATTGGTCTTTTGCATAGCTTTTTCCTCTTGCTCCCTCGCTTAGTCGACTCGCTTGTTCCGTCGACTTCCCATTGCTTTTGCAAAGGACTTCCCGATGTTTCTTCCGTGGACTTCCCGTTACAATCATGATGATAAGTCCGAGTAGAATTCTCCACTGGCGTAATCACCTCATCCGTAAGAAATCCGCAGTTGTTCTTGAATTAACCGGATTCTTTCCGACTCGAGGAACCCCTGCTTGATGTCATCAATCTACGAAAGAACATGAACAAAGAATAAGAACTAGTACAAAAAAGAACATGGACAAATAAGAACTGCATGCATGTGTCGTTTAGTTTAGTGGGTGCACCCTGTCTTCAAGGTTGGTACCTCTTCCGATGCTTGAAAAGGTATGCATGAACTCGCATACATAGTATCCGCACAGATTGGTACCTGAAGATTGTGTCAAGCACTACACATGTGCGAAAATAAAGTTATGAAATATGTTTAATTATATTGAGCACCGGTACTAATGTGAGACATTAGTACCGGCCCATATTGAGCACCGGTACTAATGTGAGATATTAGTACCGGTGCTCAATGAGAGCCGGTACTAATGTTTGCCACGAGATGGCTCCGGCCGCCTCCTTTTTGGCACGGGACATTAGTACCGGTTCTTTGAACATTAGTACCGGTGGGCAAACTGGACCGGTACTAATGTTAATTTTGCTCTGGGACGAAAGTCTCATTCACTGGTAGTGACACGAGGGTGGAAGCTACTACAGCGAGGCCGAGTAGGCTACACCGTAGGCGAAGAAGCTTTGACGCGGCAGCGCCGACCACTTCCGGCCAGTTGCCGGCTATGCCCGGAGGTGCCATCTTCCAATAAACACCGGCCGACTAGCTTATGCTGAGAATGGGGAGGCAGCTAGCGCGTTTATATTGTCTGGAGTCAAGCAGAGATTGCTTAGACAACACCAACGGTGCGAGCAAACAAGCAACTTAGAAAAACAAAGTTGGTGCTTGACGAGGCGCCGCGGCTATGCTCGCATCGGTGGTGTGGTGTACAGCTTAGCAAACTCAGCCCATGTACGCGTAGGTGACAGGTCACTCCACGCCGCAGCAGGAGGGGCCGCCTTTTGTGGCCTTAACAGTAGCGATACTGTATCAGCTAGCGTGTGTGATGCGAATATATATAACACGCACTCCACTAAGGATCATTTACTCTATTTTTTTATCACATTAAGCCATATCACTTTAATTTTTATTACCTAAAATCCATCCTGTCCATGTATCATCCCACACTCATCCTCCACCAGCATCAACCATAATGATCATAACTTCCAATGCTCATGCATATATACTCAAGTAAAGCAACATGGCAGCAGCGCTAAGGGTCATGCATGTGTTGTTCAAACTAATGACTTGACAGTGGTTTATTTCTCCACTCAAACAAAGTTGAAAAGCCATGTGTGTCGGCTTGTGGGCTGTGGCGTTTGAGCATCCAGGTAGGAAGGAAGAGATGAGAGAAATATTTGAGATGCAAGGAGCAAATATGGCGCAAGGTGGCTCTCTGCAAATTGCACACAAAGGACAAATTGTGTAATACACACATAAAAGAACACTCATCCATCTCTACCATTGGTAGATCTTTACAAACTGTTTTTATAATACCGTATTCTATTATAATACAGTAAAATACTAAAAATTTATACTCGGGGAAGCCATGTGTGCCCATAAAACGCTACTATGATTGGTAGCGGATAGATAAATTATTGTTTCGTAGTACAAAAAGTCTGTAATACCCTTGTTGATTGTGTCCAGGTTACAATAGGGATGTGAAAAGGTAAGGGCAATATTGTCAATTGTAACTCAAACTCAGCAAGAATCATGTTTGCTCGGCTTATTATAGGATTTCAGAATCTGCTGGCACTTCTAGATTTTATGAACATTAAAATGAATTGAAGAATTGCAATTGATCGTGATTCATCTCCATCGACGATCTATCTGATCAGAACACTGGTGACTACAAACCGATGTATTAGTATACTGTAATGATAGTGTCATAGAGATGCTAATGCATTAGTCTGACGGGATACCTGCAGCTGACAATTTGGCTCGAGGGTCCATTAGATCAAACTGTACAGATGCTAATACTATGATGTATGAACCTGCAAACAGAAAGTAAATGACCATTGTTCATAAATTTCAGGATAACTCAATTTAAGCAAGTTCACTATCAGAGATAAATTATCCCCAGTTACATTACACATAGATGGTGTTGCTACTTCTTTGGAGGCCTAAGCACAGAAGCAGCCGAGCCCACGTCGCTGTGCAGCAGGCTGCCACAACCGCTGTCGCGCTCATGGCTGTGATCCGCCGCCAGGGGCAAGGGCTCCACACTGTCGCCAGCAGCAACCAGTAAGCCCAGAAGGACAGTCGTGCCTCCCATGGCTCCCAATACACGGCGCACGCGCAGCCACCAGGACTATCCGTAGACAACCACCACGCGCAAGCACCACCAAGGCAATTATAAAGTAAAAGGGCAGCTTGCGGATGCAGTTCAGGCATTTTGTCGAACACATCGAAAGCGAGGTGGGTGGCAGCCGGGTTGTGGTAGGAAGGCAGCAGCTTGGATGAATGGCTCACCGATAGGCTCGTGGGGCTTCAAGGCGGTGCAGGGAGGAGTCGGGGCCGTGGCGAGGTGAGGCTGGGTCGGCTCGGTGCATGGGCAGCAGACCGGCGTCGGCCGCGTCACAGCGAGCTCGTGGTTTCCTTGGCTCGGCAGTGACGCGCTCCTCTGTATTGCGGTCATCGGTGTCGGCGTCCACGACGACAGCTCCGGTCCAACGTCGACGCAGTCGTCGTCGTTCCCAGCACGACGCTCTTAGCTCGGCATCCGCGGCGTCAACGTCCTCCTTCGCCGGCTCCATATCTTCTCTGCTCCCAGCCTTGATGTCGACCGTGGAAGGAAGAAATCCATACATAGCCACATAGGTGAGGATGTGGAGGAGCACGTCGCCCCGCCGCTGGCCTGCAGATTGGGAAGGGGCCTCCGGTAGCTTGAGCCGGGGAGGCACGGGCCGGGGGCCATCTTATGGAGACAGGGGAGGTGAGACGACGACCGGCGGGAGGCGAGGGGGCTACGTACAGGCGGGGGACGGGAAGGCGAGGGGGCTCTGGTGGGGTGGCGGCAGGGCGCTGGTGAGGAGAGGATGGCAACGGCTCGGGGTGGGATCGGGGAGGCGTGGGGGGAATTGATTGTCGATGATGTCAGCTGATGAGGTGGCAAGCTGAGGATAGAGAGAAATAGAGGTAGGACTTTTAGTAGGTACCAATTATATAGTTGTTATAGATAGATAGATGTGGTTGATGACGTACACCACCAGTAAAACGTACAGAGTACACGATATTAAATGGACAGAGAATATAGCAACATGCATGTTTGGATTGTTGAGGTAAATTTACCGCATATTTGCCCTAATTTGACATTTTTGAGGGGCAAATAAAATTAGAGAGGACTACGTATTTTCTCCACCACATTTACCTGATATGTGGCACCACTACTAGAGAATCGAGCATTTGTCCTGAGCCAGAAATCTCATTAGTACCAGGTGGGAAGGGAGGAGGGCCTCGATGCATCTCCCGTGACCCACATTAGTAACAGGCTGGCTCAAGCACCAGTACCGGGTGGAGACCAGCACCGGTACTAATGTGATGACCTCATATTAGTACCGGGGCAGGATACCACCCTTTGTTGTATCACATTCTCTTCTCTTAATGGAAAATGTGCTTTGCACGTCTTAAAAAAAAGTGTCTCATACCTGGACCGGTGGCGTGAGTGCCGCTGAAGACTCGGGGGATGGTGACGGGATTTACGAGAGGAACGGAGCTGGGGCAGACAAATCGTTTCTCTTCCTCTCCTAAAACTCTCCCGCTGCCTTGGCCGCGGCCTCGACCTTCGCCGTGGGCAGTAGAGGTATGATGCGTATGTGGGATCGATGTGCCATCGATGTGCCGAGGGAGGGGGTTGTTGCGAAATTTTCCATAGAGCGGGGTCTTCTATGTGAAATCATCTAAGTGAGGAGATCGAGCGTAGCTCGGGTGGTTGCGAACGTAGGTGAGCGTCCCAGCCGGCCGGCGTTCGACTCTCACTGAGCGCACGTTTTCCTCTCCGGGGTTTTCTTCCCCGAAAAAAATCCTCTCGCCGGTGAAGTCGGGGTTCGGAGATTTTCTAAACCGGGAGTTAGCTATCTTCTCTTAATAAAAATCGTGAGGACGATCTTACCCCACCAGCTTAGTTTTGAGTGAAATCATCTAAGTGCAGTGTGGGGATCTCATCTTGACTGCTGGTTTCTCATTAGACGAACGAAAATCCAAGTTTCCACAATTCTACCGTAGACATGGTTTCCACTCGATATTTACCCCATAAATATACCATTATATGAAACAGTTGTCTCACTCACTCCTATTACAGACAAGGTTCAGAGATGTGCGTGACATTAACTCTCGCGAGCTAGCAACCAGATTTTCTATGGGAAAATTGATTTCATAGCATTGAAAGTTTGTGATTTTCGTAAAATATCATTAAAAATTCGTTGCTGAAAATAGCATTCTGTGCCGTCGTTGTGCAAATGCTGTCGACACCATCCTTGTACATCTCCTCCCTCCCACACTCGTCGTCCTCGCTGCGGTGTCTACCGCCGTGTACTTGACGCACCGGCGAAGGCCACCCTCGTCGTCGTGCGTCAAGCATGCGCCGTCCTCCATCTTGGGCTCCGGCTCCTCCCAGCCGGCACCGTCCGCGCGCAAGGACAAGGTCGGCGGCGCGGATTGGGTCGCTGGTGCGAGCACCAGCTTCTCCAATGTGCTCGTCCGCGGCTGCGAGCTTGCTGAAGTCATTAGCGAAGAGGAAGCCTGAGGCGGTCATGGTCATTGGTGTGTGTGTGGGGGGGGGGGGGGGTGGCTAGCAACCAGATTTTCTTTCTCATAGGTTTGCTGACCAATTTATACATGTATGCAGTCTGCTTCGGCCACTGTCAGCAGCAACAACCAACAATAACATGCAAGCAATTTGCTATCCATTAAAATCTAATTTCCATTGACCAGTACACCAAAATACACTAAATTTCAACAATATAATTCATTCATTCAAAATAAACGAAATTTAAACCAGTCCACTAAAATAAAAAAACTCCAGCAAAAAAATAAAACCTATAATTTCACTTGATTAAGCTAAATCCACTAGAGTTCCTACTGATTATAGGATAAATCATCCACGATCGTCTATCATCTTAATTAAGATGTGACTAGGATTGTGCCCATACATTGCTACATGCAAACAACATTGAATCCCACTATATCCTAGAATTCCTTTTTTTAGTCAAGCAACGACATCAAGTGCTAAAAAAAAGATTGTCTAGAAATACAAATATATTGGCATAAAAGACACTGAAAGATGAAAGAGAGTCAAATCATACAATCTTACTTCAAAAAAAAAGAGTCGAATCATACAATCAACGACCCTTTCTGGCAGGGTTCAGTAAGAAATTTTTTGGATCAATTGGAGCTAGGTATTGGTAGCTCATAAAATTCCTTGAATTGGAATTGAAGGTACAACATAAACATTTAGATATTCAAATGATTATTGCAATGCAGGCGTGCACATACTGTACCAACAAAATAAATTAAAAATGATTGTCCATACAAAAAGAACATTATCCTTGATAATTCTTCAGTGCCTTCCTCCTGCCCTCAGCTCCACCCCTGCCGTCAGCCCACTTCCACCACCCGATCATTGGTCATTTGGTGTGCTACTCAAACAATTGCACTTTTTTTTGCAGAAAATGGTCACTAAACTTAAAGCAATGAAGGGACAAATGGTACTTGCAAAATAACAAAATGAAGTCTGAATCGATATTACTTATCGCAGTTTTGGTCTTTGCAACTACAACATTAGAATTGTAAGGCCTTAACTCAATGCTAGCAGACTGTAATGACCCGGGTTTTTAAAAAGGGAAAACCCATCATGCTGCTCTTGTGATAGTCCCTGGATCAGACGCTATCACGCACAGACATTCATCTTAGATAAATATCACAACCATACATCGAAATAAAGCATCTGAGTACGAATATAATCTTATTATTACATGACCTGAATAATCGGAGTACATCAATACACGCCTCTTGGCGGATTAACATGAATAAGAGCCTATGCAACGGTAGCTAGCTTCCAGAAGGTGTCTCCATCTTTAATCTTCTCCCACAGGCATCCTTGAGCGAAACACGTGCCTCGGTCGTACCATCCGTCGGGCGTTGTTGTCGAATCGACTCGTGCCACCGCAAGCTCGTGGGCTATCCCCAAGGATCATATAGGTCCACGTCACCAACCGTATGCAAGCTTTAAGTGGCCTACTTCTAAAGATAAAGAGAGGAACAAGGTAGAGGCTGGGTTTCCTATGCAGCAGCAGCAATATCAAAAGAATAACATCTCCATAATCCCACCATTTCCCATATCTCTCATCCGCAAACGGTTTCACCTGGTCACCCACCACCGTCACCATCACCTATCTCCAGCTAGGGTCGGTCGAGAACTCCCACTCGCACCTCAATGGTTGCAGATCCGCGAGGCGAGAGGAGCAACTCTCCTCTCCCCGAATACAACCACGGCTCACCATACACTCTCATCCTATGAGGAAGGTAGAAATCCCAAAACATAAGAGTCGAGTAAGCAACAGGCATGTCCATAGCGAGGGGCCAGCTATACGTGATAGATCTAAACTCTGCAGAGCGTGTACACCAAGTGCCCAACTCGGAATAGCACCGGACTGAAGTTACGATTTCATCCCGCATCCGGGTCTCGATGCGGTCCTTCGCAGGACCACCCCAGCTTGAACATGCCCCGTGTGTGGCCGCACGAGGGCCCAAGAGGGAAGGGACTCTCCCTACACGCTCATCACCGATACCCTCATCCTACTACTAGCGGTGTATGCGCACTTGCTAGGGTCGAAATGGCCCTATCCCCACTCTCGGCGAGGTGGTGTGTACGAAAGTCCCGTGTAACAAAGCGACCCACTCGGTTTTGCAGGCGAGCTCCTATCCTCCAAGTCATCACAAAACCCCAACACTGTGCTCCTAAAAGCGTGTACCCATATATAGGCACCAAACTGGCATCGCCCGAGAGGCGATCCTGCCCCGATCCGGATCGGGTTGTCTTGAGCTCACCCCGCCAAGTATCCCAAAAATACATTCTTCTGCCGGTTTTCCCCCCACACACCAAGAATACTACCACAATATCCCAACACATGCACAACAAGCTCAACGTATCAACACGCATAAATATAGTAGTAGTAGTAGGTCAATCAAGGACAAGGTATTTAAAAGAGGCTATGCATGGTTTCGTCATAATCATCACTATGCAATAATTAAAGCGCTAGCAGTTCTATTAGCCATGCCTAATGGGCATTCAAAGTAGATCGAGCATGAACCTGGGTGCGAGTAGTCGTCGTAGCCGAGGTCGTCGTCGTAGTCCTGGTTCAGCTCTCCGGCTCCGACGGCTCCTAGAGTCGTATTTAAATAAATAAACACGGGTGCTAATTGCAATAAATCCAAGACGAAGAGCAAATAAGACCCAAAAAGAGGCAAACTCTAGCCTAGCACGGAGTTTGGATTTTTAGAAGATTTCCAGAAAAGATTTCGTATTTTTCGGAGTTAAAACGGATTTATTATGAATTTCCAAAGATAAAATAGATTTCTGAAAATAAAATACGCATTTACAATATTGCAAACTTTAGGCTAGCTATAGGGTGTCTTCAGCTGACTCTACCTAGGCTTATAGCCACGGTGCCACCCAGCCCACGTGGTGCCACTGCTCAGGCGGCGGCTTTAAGCGCCCACGTGCGGCCACGCGTGGCCCTGGCGGCGGATCAGGCGATCCAGCGCTACGGCATGGCGGCAAGAGCACGGGCTACGGGTTGGCCAGACGGGATCCCGACGGATTGTCTCTGGCGTCGCGTGCGTGTGTGTGTGTGCGTGCGGGTAAAACCCCAAGGATCAAGGGCGGCGCCCGAACGCGTGCTCAAATGCCGCAGGAGCTGCGGCCATGGTTTGAGGGTTTCGCCACGGAGGTGTACCGGGTTGGTCAACAGCGGCGTGACTAAAGGGTGCTCGCGCATGCCCAGAAGAAAGGCCGAGCCTTTGGCCGGAGATGAGCTCGACGGCGGCCGCATGGCAGTGCGGCGGCGCGCGGCGGCGGGCGAGGGCGCGTGCCCCTGAGCAGTGCGTATGCACGCAGTATCGCGAGGCAAACACGCCAAAAGCTGGGGCTTTTGGCCCTTGCCAAAATGCGCACGATCGGCTCGGTCATGGCGGCGCCGTCGCGGCGTGATGCGGGACGAAATGGGCCCCGCGGCGAGGCAATGGCGTGCGCGTGTGCGGCGCGTCGGCGCGGCGGTGTGCACGACGAAGCCCCAAAGGCGAGCCTTTCCGCCGCAGTGCACTGTGGCAAACCGGCTGACAGGCGGCGAGATCGCCGGCGTTCAAAAGGAAAGGGCAGAGGCCAGCTGAGCGCGCTGTGGGTCGCGGCTGGCACCGCAATCGATCAAGACGGCTCAAGGCCGCAACAAGTCGTCGGCGCTCAGCGGCGCGCGACAGCATCGCCCTTGCTCGCCTCCCACGGCCAAGGCCGGGTTCCCAGCAGAGAGAGGGAGCGGCCTCACCTCTCACCTTGACCACGGTGCAAGTGCGAGCGTCGGGAAGATTGGTCTGAGCAGTGTTCACGGCGGTGGAGCGAAGCGAGGCGGGCACGAGCGAGGAAGCGGGCGACGGGTCCTCGGCTTCTTGGCGTCCAGAGCTCCATGGGCGGCCCTCGACTACTTCAGCCAGTGCTCACTGACGGCCTCCGGCCTTCCTTCTCTCCTTCTCCTTCTCCCGCAGAGGCGGGCAAAGGGAAAAATCCCCTGGCCAGGGTTGGGAGCTCCGGGGTTGCGGCTGCCCCACTTATAGGGCGGTGGCGCGACGCGGACGCGTGGATGGTCGGGATGCAAGCGGGCGCGTGGGACGTGACGCAGCCCATGGCGCCATGGCGCTTTAAGCGCTTTAGCGCGGCGGGCGTGAAAGGGTAGGAGGAAGGGATGACGCCGCGGGCCCGCTCGTCGCGGCTGATTGGTGGTAGACGGCCATAGGCCGTGAAGTGCTGGGCCGCGGTAGAAGTGCAGGCGTCGGTGGTAGAAAAGAAGAGAGATCCTAGACTTTGCCTTGAGGCCCAACAGGGTAAGAAGGCTTTCTCTTTTTCTTTTATCCTTATCTCTAATTCAAACTTTGATTCAAATTTGAATAAGAATTCAAATTTGAATCCCACTCAAATAAATCCAATTAAAATCCAAATAAACTCCAAAGTTCTCACACTAGCATTTTATATTTCCTAAAAAATTTTAATTAGCTCAAAAATAAATCTAGGAGTTTAGGAGAGAAAATAGAAGACATCCTTAATTAAATTATCAAGCCACCAAACAATTCACCAAAAATTTTTTAAACCCTCATTTTTTTACTATTAACATTCCGTATTAAAAGTGCGGGATGTTACACAGACTAACACACTTGACCAAACCAGCCTAAGCTAACTGACAAAATGAATGGACAACCACTGAACTGAATTGCAGTAAAAGTATAAAACACATGGACATGGATTAAACCATCACATATACAGTCTTTGCTCTAAATAAATCAATTTGCACTTGTCAACTTCAAGATAATTAGAATACTTGATGTTGCTGTGTTCAGTAACCAAATAAGGATAAACTAATGCCACATTCTATTAGCCTACATGAATATCCATATGTATATATTATACAGTTAAGTGTAGCAGTCATGTTAAAATCACGGAGACACCTGCTCCCAGTAAAGTTTGCTACAATTCTTCAGTTTAGTCACTACTTTCTCAGAGGAAATTCATAAAAAAAAAACTTTCGCTGCACTGTAAAATTAAGAATGATTTATTACGGTGTTGCTGGATCCAAAGTTGTAGGATGCATACATGGATGAGCCATGGGGCTACTACCAATGCATGCCCCCATCAGCAAGCTGCATTCAGCGAGATATGGCTGCCGCCAGTGGATCCTTGAGAGTACGCTGGGTGATGAGGTGGGAGCGCAAACTTAGCTACTATGGTTTCAATGATACACAAGTTAGCTACTATTATTAAACTGAAGGTGCTAACATCTAATAAAAAATAACAATTCTGGGAAGAAAGTGCAACATCAAAACTGAAATTTGCAATGTTTATCTCTGAAATACATTCTGACAGAACAAAGTAGGAATGCATATGAACTTGGGCAAACAGTAACTAATGATGCAGTGTTCTCTTGTTTTTCTAAAGGAGGGTTATGAATAAATTTTGGAGATTAGGGTTTAGGTCGTACTAACTTTCTTTCCTATGATGACGTGGAGGCTCTTCCTGACTTTCTTTTCTTTTCTCCTTCGGGGCTGGGGAGTTCTGTAATAGTGTTCCTCAGTAGCAAAACTGAACCATCAATATGGTGCCTAACTCCACCTATGTTGAAGAGTTTGTCTACTTTGTTTCAACAATGTATACAAAAGAAAGCAAACAAACGGTAAACAATTGTATCAAACTTAGTACCTAAAAAATTATTAATTGCAATATGTAACTGTGATTTTGGCATTGGAATTGGGTTTGCCCTTTCCCTTCCTATCAATCTTCACTTTCATTGACGTAACAACTTGTCGTCGTAATCACTTTCACTTACACAGGTTCAAACAGTCATTCAAAATTTCAAATAAACAAGCCGGCCACACAAACAATTGAACAAATTTCAAGTGTTCCCCCCATCCTCTATGCGGCACTGCCTTTGTGCCATATAAAACAATTGAACAAAAGAACAGTCATGCAATTAGCAGGCAAGAGGACATACTTACTTGGCTAGTTCGCTCAGCCAGCAGACTGGGGGCATGCACAAGCTGCATCCACACCAGTACCTGGCACAATGCAGGGCAGACAGGGCCATTACGTCAATCGTTGTGCGCCACTGCACGCATTTACTGTAGCTTGTGTCTGCCGGCTGTCTCCTCCTCCTTGTGCTGCACTGGTTCACGTCCCTAGCCTTGGGCTATCTAGTGCCAATTCGCGTACTCATGGTTATTCTTTAGTAGTGTGATGAGAGCTCCCTGGACGCTGATCACTGGAAGACTCGTAAAGGAAAACCCACAATTCGTAAGACACAAGTGATGATCAAGAAAAAAAAGTATACTCACGCAAAAACTATTATTAACCATGTCCTTGCTTCACGATAGGGTTACCACCTCCAAGCAGTAGCTACAGTTGCTATGTTAAATGTAATTAAGTCTCCAATATGAAGATACAACACCATAAACAATAACTTCAATACTTCAGTTTCAGATGCATAAAACAAAATGAATATAAAGTGACCATGATACAGTTCTAAAAGAAAGTAGCTTTGCTCAAAGGAAACAAGTATACCGTCTGTTCAGCTCCAAGCCTCCAATGCACAGCCAAATTGGCCCACACTATCTCAGTTTTCATCTTAATCCATTTGCCATCCAATTCAACAATCCTTAGTCAATTAGATATTGTTCAAGATTTTCAATGGGCAGGATTGATGGGTTTAGAAACCTCTCACATCGAAGCTATTCCTGTTCTAAGAAAAATGTTACAAATTCAAATTACATTCCAATACTGGGATATGACATCTGAGAACCGACAAAGGAGATATATATATTGTTAGGACAGGGCGAAATATATGAATACCCAAGAAGTAAATGTTGATCTTGAATATAGCATGTCCATAATCTGGATAACAAATAATTCTCACTACCATAAATAATGGTGCGCCACAACAATCAGCTGTCGCAACTTGCAAATTCTCTCTATTGGCAATTTATCAAACACCTTGAGATCATCTAGGTAATTCCCTTTGCAATAAGCTGTCAGATTTGCATCGAAAACTCATGGAAAGAAGGAACAAAAAAAAGGAAAAACACAACACGCCACACAAATCATGTCTCCGCCGCACCATGCATCTTGTATTATATTGTATGAATGTCGATTAACAAATATGCAAAAGGAAGGAGGGGAGGAGACGGTACCTCTGCCAGGTGCAATACTGCAGTGGATGACCATGATGTACACCACATCCAGGGATTGTGCTCACTGAAGGATGATGAACCGTCAGAGCATGGCTTGATGTTGGCCGCACTGCTTGCCATCCATGTTGCTCGCCGCAATGATGAGAACATTGACCGGACATGAGTACCTGACCCACACAGCTGAGAACAACACACGCCACATCCAGGGATTGTGCTCACTGAAGGATGATGAACCGTCAGAGCATGGCTTGATGTTGGCCGCACTGCTTGCCATCCATGTTGCTCGCCGGCAATGATGAGAACATTGACCGGACATGAGTACCTGACCCACACAGCTGAGAACAACACACGCAGCACATACTAGACATAAAGCAGTTCACTACTCCAGCTGCAAACATCTTTATCAAGTATGTATCCATAGATATGTAAATCCAGACAGGTTAATGGGCATGTTTTATTTGTGGCATAGTTGCAATCAGAGAGGCCCAGGGCAGTCTGCAAGTGTGTCATCTGAAAGTTGCCAACTAAACCACCAAATTGCGACCAAACAATCTCAACCATTCCAACCTCAAGAACTTAGCTACAAAAACATGCTTCGGATCAACATGATGCCTAATGTAAGTTTCAGAAATGTGGATTTCTATACGGATCTGGTTTTATTTCAGGTGAAATAAAGCACAAAGAAAATGCTTCTCGCTACCCAGTAGAAATTCTGAAGACACAAAATGTTTGAAAATTGCAAAGTAGCTACTGATTTGAAGTTCTTGCTCAGATTTACATGAAGAACCATGGCTATAGAAAAGATACAGAATACCGCTGCCGTATTTAGACTAGACAGTTCTATTAGCTTAAGTGCTTTCTTTCACGGACCTATGTGCAGAAGAACAACTAAATTA
The DNA here is from genome assembly GCA_022644695.1 of Cenchrus purpureus. Taxonomy (NCBI): domain Eukaryota; kingdom Viridiplantae; phylum Streptophyta; class Magnoliopsida; order Poales; family Poaceae; genus Cenchrus; species Cenchrus purpureus. The sequence goes on from CP053466.1 coordinate 16,746,639, forward strand.
AATCTTCAGCCGTGTACTAGGCTGAGGAAGCGACTAAAAAATATGCTCAATAGGGCACCAGAATTAGTCAAACAACTTCCTTCATAGATAACCTTAACACAAACCAGGACTACGATAATCAGATATCACTAGTGATTCTATAGCAGAGACCAAGAATTGAGCAAGCCTGCATTGTGGATAGATGCTATTGGGCATGTGTTGCACTTCTACAATTCATCTTGAAATTTAAAAGGAACTTAAACATTTCAAGATGTTGAAATTAGATTCCAGAAGGAACAACATCAGCACAGGCAGCAGCATAAGCATCTGCAAGACCAGGAACGAAGTCCTTGTGAGTTGTGACAATCGCTGAACTTCCATTTGAAAGTCTAACCCTCCCAATTTGAGCTGGTGTGTAAAAAGACTAAAAGGCCAAATTGCTATTCAGCGCCTGCATGACCTTCCTGATATAATGCCAGCCACTAGCCTCCTCTCCAGGCTGTAAGTAGAACCATAAGACAAACTTGGTCTCTGAGTAGTCCAAGATCATTAGTGTTTCTATTGCAGAAATCAGAACACCATGGGCTGCTGCCAATAAGTGTGAGTTGAGCCACGTCCATCTAAAATGCAAAACAGATCTGGATATTTCAAGATGTTAAAATTACATTTTAGAAGGCATAACACCAGCACAAGCAGCAGCATAAAAATCTGCAAGCCCAGGAAGAAAGTCCTTGTGACAGTCAATGAACCTCAATTTGAAAGCCTCCTCTCCAAGTTTAGCTACTGTGCAAAAGCTCATATTGCTATTTAGCAAACCCCTTTCCTGCAGGACCTTCATTACACAATGCTGGGGTATCATACGCTTCTCCAGGCTTAATATAAACAAGGTGGGCCTTTCAATAATGTACTGTGGCTTCAGTCCAACCTCATTGATGAGGAACACAATCTTGTGTTGAAGGTACTCCTCAGATAGTCCTAGAATGGTTGGCATCTTGGACACTGTTGTGGAAACTTTACTCTCGCAGCAACCAAGAGTACTCTCCAAAAATTTGAGCTTGGCAGCAATATTCTCTTTGGTCTGAGTTATGCGATCGACACCGCCTGCCAGAACATTCGCGAGCTGCGAGGCACTCCAAGCTCTTCTGCACGCAGCACTAACTCCTTAACGTGCTCTGGGCTGTAGCTAAGCACCCTCGTTTTGGCTGAGCACAACTGTGCAATATTTCGAACACTTAGGCCGCAGTGACGAAGAAGCGCAAAATTAGGCTTGATCACCCTTTCAAGATCTGAAAATAGTAAGTTGCAGTTCTTCTTAATGACGGGGATGAGCTTTTCGAATGAGCCGTGGAGGGAGATGAAGAACTCGAGCCTTGGACCGACGTCGCAGTTGCGGAGAGCGCGTGAGCCGACCAGGAGGAAGCGAACGATCTGAGGAGTGGACAGACCGAGGCGGTCGCGGAGACAGAGGAGGCGGGGGCCGATATTCTTGGGCCATGACCGGAGGAGCAGCGGGTCCGCAGCGGCGACGACGGCATGTCGGCGCGGAGAGGCCGAGGCCGATAGCAGCGCGAGGATGGCCTAGGGGTTGGAGGCGGAGTTGAGGCGGGACCAGGAGAGGTTCTCGAATGCCTTCTTCTTTGGTTTGGATGATTCATCGAACGCCTTCTTCGCCATCTTGCGGGCTTGATTTGGATCGAGGCCGCAGGCGGAGACGAGGTACTCGTCGAAGGAGAATGGGGAGGGGGAGGTGGCGAAGAGGCGGGCGTGGTGGTGCGTGAGGAGGAGAGGGGTGGCTGCACGAAGGAAAGGGAGGAGCAGCGTGGCCATGGCGGCGGCGATGTCCTAGTTGGGATGACTGAGAAGCGAGTCTGCTTGTGAGAGGGAGGACCGACAGAGTAGCAGGCTCCGGCCCAGCCCAAGCCCATGGCCCATTTTGTTTCACATGCTTTTGCTCTGTTTTTTTTGGGTGGTGGGGGTAGGGGTGGGGGATTGGTTACTCAGACATTCTAATTTTTTTTCACTCGCGACATCAGCTAGTCTCGTCGTTAGCTAAATATTTTCAGTCAACTTTGTGACGAGTGAACTATATATGGAGATTGTATTTAGCCCAGGACGAGAAGTGACCGAGCGATGACCAACGAGGAGCAGCGAACGCGGCGACGACGGCCGACGCTGACGACGACGCGGGCTGAATCGATAGGCGAGAACCCACAAGGCGGAGGAGACCTCGACCAACCCGGCAGCGAAGATACCGGCGAGGGTGAGGTAGTATGCGAGCCTGTGGCTTTCGGAGGTGTTGCTTTGAGCGTATCCGAGTCTTTGGCGAGGAGGCGGAGGATGTGGCGAGACCCCACGCAGTGGCCGGATCGGTGGTATTCATTAGCCTGAAGGGAGTTTCTTGCCGGGCGTCGCCGAGCCGAGATCGACGACCGGGTGTGTACAGCTTGTTGGTGGCTGCCCATGGTGGAGGTGTTCTGGTGGCCTTTTCGACTTCAGGTCGCGGCTTTGGCCGTGGCTCAGCATTGGTGACGACGGCGCGGGTCGCGGAGGCTTCTTTGGTTCTTCTCCCAGGAGGTGGTGGTGTGGTGTTTTGTCGTGTGCGTTGTTTGTGTGTGTGGTGGCGTTGGCTTCAGCTCGTGATGTACAACTGCTTCTTCTTCTTATATGACATAGCAGTGCTCCTGCCTTTTTTTTTAATGCGAGCCTGTGCGAAGCACACCATGGCCTCAGACACTGCCTGGCATTTTGCCAAAGGTGATTTATTTGCCCTGCCACTGTCATTGCCAAAGGAGATTTGCCCAGCAACTCCAGCCGCGGCCGGAGTTATGACGCCTCTGAGGTCTGAGCCAAGATCCCTCTCGTTGCAACATGATGCTTAATGTAAAGCTTTGGACGTGTGGATTTCCATTACAGATGTGTTTTGTTTCTGCGAAAATGCAGCATATAAAAATGCTTCTCGCTTCCCAGTGGAAGTTCGATCTGAAGAAACAAAATCTTTGAAAATTGCAAAGTAGCAGCCGATTTGAAGTTCTAGCTCAGATTCACAGGAATACAGAAAAGAAACAGAGTACTACTTCCTTCATAGATACTTCTCCTTCAGAGATCACTAGTGATTCTATAGCAGAGACCAAGAACTGAGCAAGCCTGCACCGTGGACAGATGCTATTGGGCATGAGTTGCTCTTCTACAATTCATTTAGAAAATAAATAAATAAATAAATAAATAAAGGACTCAAACATTTCAAGATGTTGAAATTAGATTCCAGAAGGAACAACATCCGTAGATTTCGGAATGGCCTCAGACACTGCATTTTGCCAAAGGAGATTTGCCCTGCCACTGTTATTGCCAAAGGAGATTTGCCCAGCAATTTCAGCCGGCCGCTGAATTACGACCCTGCTGCTAGGAGCTAAGATCACTGCCGTTGCAACATGATGCCTAATGAATACTTTAGAAATGAACACTCCCGTTGTCTAAAAAAATGCTTTGAACATTGCAAAGTAAGTTTTTTCTCAGATTTTTAGACTAGACAGTTCCATGGCTACATAAAAGATACAGAAAAGTTAAAAATCTTCAGCCATCATGTGCTAGGCAGTAGAACTGGCTAGTCAAACCACTTCTTTCATTGATAACCTTAACACAAACATGGACTATGACTGTGTGCAGAACGTTCATATTTTATTTATTTTTTGGCCAAGCAGCAACAGCTTCCATCCTCCTGAATTCGATTTTTTTAAGTGGCTACGATGCACAACTTTTAAGAGGTATTATCCGTATAGTTTGCAATACATCGGGTTCATTCAAATTCATGCCTAGACGACAAACTTCGTTCATGCTAGAAACATGAGAACCTAGTATCTAAGCATTCAGATTAATATTGTGGTGCACCCTACTTAACACTAAACAGACAAGAAGTGATTTGGTAAATGTACCACAATCACCAGTTTGGTATTCCGTATAGAAACAGAAAATTAAGTAGATGGTGTCAGAAATCTATCAAACATGGTCACATTTTTTATCGAACATGCAGGAGAGCTGCACATCTTTGAATTAGGAAAGAAAAAGGTAAAAATTACAAAAGCATCACCTCACCTTGGAGCAGAGTGAGGATGTGAGGTTTGGACACAAGGATCTTTATAAAAGAAAAAAAAAACAAAGTCGGGCCTTGACCAAGCTAAATCAATCCTACCTCTAGACCACTATTCATTAAAACGTGATTTGATACATAATTAGAAGAAGAGATGAGAATTATTATAATTACTAAACCTGTTTTGGGTAGAACATTTGTCGTAAAATGGAAAACAAAAACTGTACGTTGTTAGATTCCTAATTTTTCAAAACCAGCATGTCAACATTTTAAATACACTGATTTGTAATTCAAATATAAACAGGAAAATGTGTTAAAACAAGTAGGATTAATATTAGGTTCATAGTAAACGCATATTCTAAGGTAGGATTAACGTAGATTTATAGTCTACAGCCACAGCACTGAAAAATAACTCAAGAAGAAACAAGGCATCATGCCTTACCGAAGCCAAAGCTGACCAATTGTGGCAAGGAGGGACTCCCATGTGAATCTGTGGCTGCAAAATTATAGAAAAATATCGAAGTAAACAAAAATTCGTAGCATGACTGATATAAAGTACAAAAGAAAGTAATGTTCAACAGAATATGCAGATGGAAATGCCTTACCAAAGCCAAAGCTGATCAATTGTCGTGGAGGCAAGGAGGGACTCTCTTGTTAATCTGTGCCTGCAAAATAGTATAAAATATTGAAGTAAACAAAAATTCGTAGCATGACTGATAAAGTACAAAAGAAAGTAATGTTAGCAGAGTATGCAGATGGAAACACGCCAAATCACTGAAACATAGACACGGGAATACCAAGGGGGTCAACAAAATTCCATGGAGCAAGAAAATGTCCCTCGTTCCTGATTAACATTAGTTAGAGTTTCAATAATAAGGTTATAATCCTACATGTTAAACCCAGTCACCCTAACATAGCTTTCTGATGTGTATGTGTAGAAGCATATGGATCAATAAATTGCTGCAAGGAATGTCCCTCACCTTTGGTCTTCAACGATGGTGCTCATGCTCAATATGGGATATTCCTAGGTGAGACGCAGTGTCATAATTGGCTCAGACACCTCACTGCTTATTACGAATAGCATCAGGGGTATAGTGTTGGCAGGTGCTTATTTTCTAATGGCAAGGCAAAACAATTAGTAGCTAGGTTTGATTAAATAAATGGATGTGAATATAATTTAGCAAAAAGTGTTAGGTCGTGTGCAGATGTAGAAAATGCAGGTGTATCAACACAAATGCCCAGAGCAACTTGGCATACAAAGGCAATTAGATCGAAATTAGCTGGAGGTAAATGGTTCACATTCCTTTTTTGGAGGATTCATTTTGTTTTCCACAGTTAAAGCTCCGGAGACAATACTGATGACGTCATCAGTATTGACATTCACTACTCTGATTGGCTTGACATAAGGAGCGTTGCATAAGGTTAAATCTGGCAAAACTGTGCTATATCAATTTAAAGCAATTATGATATTATTTATTAAATCACAGTATTACCCCCAAGATGCATGGATGGGATCCTTCCCAGAGTGAAATAAACCTGTTTGGTGAAGTTCCAACCATCACGCTGAATCATCCAAAAGCCTTGATAAAGCAGCCTTCACGAATCTCAGCTATGGGAAATTGACATTCCTGCTTCTGCAGTATCAACCGATATATATCAACCAAAAGATTTGCAGCTTACAGCTGCAACTCTAGACATAAATGATTTCCGTGGCCTCCACTGCTAGGCAGATTGTGGCTGCTAGGTTGAGGGTGCCCGCGCCAATTGTTTTACAGTTAATTATTTTATCAGTGTCTGTGTCCCACAAGAGCAAATCAACAAAGTAGATGGAAATATGGCAGCCAGTTTAGCAATGGTAATGCTTCTATCCAAAAAAAAATAAAAAATGAATGTAGCATTCTTATATTGGTAGAAGGTTTGCGAAAGGGCCTGTAGCCTAGTGGTTACAGGAGCCCCGGTAGCACCTGAGGTCCTGGGTTCGACTCCTCGTCGGAGCGAATTTCTCAGGATTTAACGGCGTTTGTACTTTCAGTGGTAGGCGACGTTCCCGTCGACAGCGAGGCGCCTGTGGTGACTTCGTCAATCTTGAGGATTTGCCGGCCCAGTCTTCGAAGATGCTCCTAGGGGTAGGGTTTGCGCGCGTGTGTTCATAGGGATGAGTGTGCGTGCGTTGTGAGTGTCTCCGATGTACTGTGTAATTCGCAAAAAAAAATATTGGTAGAAGGTTTGATTAAATTATACATCTCAGTTAAGTATTTTAAAGGATTACTGCTCGCAGGAACTGTAAAACAGAGAGTGCTCTGCTCTTCCTATGGGTATGGGTTCATACATTTTCGAAAGTTAGATGAGCAAGTAAACACGAGAAATCATTTAGCACGCTGAATCACATGGTAGGCAGACAAAGGGAAAATATCCTAAGTAACAGATATTTGGAACAATTAAAAGGTACATATTGTGTGTATAGTGGATAAAAGAAATTTCAAGAATTCACCAGGGCAATGAAATATGGTGTCGCGCACAACAAATATACGCTCAAAGGTACATGGTACCTAGAAATCATAAAAGCAGTGTTTACAAAACAATGTTACCAATCTGACCATTTGTACTGAAATAAGATGGAAGCAGATACATAGCAAAAACTGAAATGATGTACACTCTAAAAAGAACTTTCCCAGCCCTTTGTTTTTTGTCAAGAGCCATCTAAATAATGCCAGAACATTCCAAAAGTTTAAATTATTCAGTTGCATGAGCATATAAAGTAGGAAATGTTAACATGCATCAGACTCACCTTTAGACAAAGCATAAACCAAACCAAGGAATCCATAAGGCACTTGATGGAAACACGGGCTGAGGCACCAGGCCAATCCAGTGAGACCGTATGAGCAGAATTTGTCTAAGAACACTCTCCCCCCTTGTATCCTTGAGGGAGCATACAGAATACCACTTCCTTCATATATAACCTCAACACAAACATGGACTATCATAGTCAGGGATCACTAGTGATTCTATAGCAGAGACCAAAAAATGAGCAAGCCTGCACCATGGACAGATGCTATTTGGCATGAGCTGCACTTGTACAATTCATCTAGAAACTAAAAAAAGACTTGAACATTTCAAGATGTTGAAATTAGACTCCAGAAGGCACAACACCTGCACAAGCTGCAGCATAAGCATCTGCAAGACCACGAACAAAGTCCTTGTGGGTTGTGACAGTCGCTGAACTTCAATTTGAAAGTCTACCACCCAATTTGAGATGTTGTGTAAAAGACTAAAAGGCCACATTGCTATTCAGCAACCCTTTGCCTGCAGGACCTTCCTGATACAATGCCAGTTGCCAGCCACTAGCCTCTTCTCCAGGCTGTGCGCAGAAACCATAAGACAAACTTGGTTTCTGAGTACTGAGTAGTGTTTCTATTGCAGAAACCAGAACCCCATGGACTGCTGCCAACAAGTGTGAGCTGAGTCAGCATCCGTCTAAAATACAAATGCATTTGAACATTTCAAGATGTTAAAATTAGATTCTAGGCATAACACCAGCACAAGCTGCAGCATAAAAATCTGCAAGCCCAGGAAGAGAGTCCTTGTGACAGTCAATGAACCTCAATTTGAAAGCCTCCTCTCCAAGTTTAGCTACTGTGCAAAAGCTCATATTGCTATTTAGCAATCCCTTTTCCTGCAGGACCTTCATTACACAATGCCGGGGTATCATACGCTTCTCCAGGCTTAATATAAACAAGGTGGGCCTTTCAACAATGTACTGTGGCTTCAGTCCAACCTCATTGATGAGGAACACAATCTTGCGTTGAAGGTACTCCTCAGATAGTCCTAAAATGGTTGGCATCTTGGGCACTGTTGTGGAAACTTTTCTCTCGCAGCAACCAAGAGTACTCTCCAAAAATTTGAGCTTGGCAGCAATATTCTCTTTGGTCTGAGTTGCGACGATCGACACCGCCTGCCAGAACATTCGCGAGCTGCGAGGCACTCCAAGCTCTTCTGCACGCAGCACTAACTCCTTAACGTGCTCTGGGCTGTAGCTAAGCACCCTCGTTTTGGCTGAGCACAACTGGGCAATATTTCGAACACTTAGGCCACAGTGACGAAGAAGCGCAAAATTAGGCTTGATCACCCTTTCAAGATCTGAAAATAGTAAGTTGCAGTTCTTCTTAATGACGGGGATGAGCTTTTCGAATGAGCCGTGGAGGGAGATGAAGAACTCGAGCCTTGGACCGACGTCGCAGTTGCGGAGAGCGCGTGAGCCGACCAGGAGGAAGCGAACGATCTGGGGAGTGGACAGACCGAGGCAGTCGCGGAGACAGAGGAGGCGGGGGCCGATATTATTGGGCCATGACCGGAGGAGCAGCGGGTCCGCAGCGACGACGGCGGCGATGTCGGCGCGGGAGAGGCCGAGGCCAGATAGCAGCGCGAGGATGGCCTGGGGGTTGGAGGCGGAGTTGAGGCGGGACCAGGAGAGGTCCACGAATGCCTTCTTCGCTAGTTTGGATGATTCATCAAACGCCCTCTTCGCCGTCTTGCGGGCTTGATCTGGGGCGAGGCCGCAGGTGGAGACGAGGTACTCCTCGAGGGAGAATGGGGCGGGGGAGGTGGCGAGGAGGCGGGCGCGGTGGTGCATAGCGGAGGGGAGCGGGGTGGCTGCGCGGAGGAAAGGGAGGAATTGCCGTCGGAGGAGCAGCGTGGCCATGGCGGCGGCGGAGGGGGCGGCGGCGATGCCGCGGTTGGGGGAGGATTGCAAACGATTTGGCCTCTGTGGCTCTGTCTGCTTGTGTGTGAGAGAGGAGGGACGACAGAGTAACAGGCTCCGGCCCAGCCCAAACGCATGGCCCAGCATGCCTTTGACCTTACTCTATTTTGCTTGACATGCTTTGCTCTGTTTTTTTGGGATGCTCGTTTCTGCACTCGCAATCTCGCATCATCCATTAGTTTCGTCGTTAGCTAAATATTTTCTGTCAACTTGTGACGAGTGAACGACATGATCACCCTCCGTTAACCTTGAAGAACATGACCGTGAGCATTGGCAAAATGGCAAGACCCAAGATTCAAAAAGCACAAGTCTTTCGGGAAAAATAGAACAAAGCACAAGTGTGATCCGCGTCAATAAGAAGCCGAATAGTTTTATCATAAAGCAATCATATTGATCTAATAAGAAAAATATAAATTAGATTATACATTAGTAAATTAGGTACGATCCCACTGTTTTTTATACTTGATTCTACGTCCACCGTACTATTCCATCGAACTCTCATTTTATATTTAACCATGGTAGTAAAAACCTTTTTATTTATCCGAAGTAGTAAAACCATGAAATGGCACAAGCATCGATCTCTGCACGCACGAGCACGACACAGGACAGACGACAGAAAAATATATATGGAACAACACACACTGCTGAGTACTGACGGCAACAGAGGCATGCACTGCATGCACACTCCCGTCAAATCAAACTGAGGTCAACTGCCCGAGCTCGTTGCCATCTTCAGAAGCGAGAGACCACGAAATCAACAGGGGGAACTAGTTAAGGAGATGGGAGGAGCAACGGATCGGAGCCCAGCGTTATATAGGCAGCCGCTAGCTGTTAGTCGTGGTCGTGGACATGATGAAATGGCTTGAGCCGTTCAGCGGTTGCACCTTGACTGCCTTGGACTTGGTTATGTGTTTTGTCTGTTACGCTTTGTTTGGTTTCGACGTAGGCTCGTACGTAGTACGTATAAACAGTTGTAACGCTTGTGAGGATCGTCTGAAGGCGCTGGACCCGTTGTACGATACTCCCACCCGCGTGCGAGTCAGTGACAGGTGGGACCACGGCTCATGACAACGAATGGAGCCGTGGGGAAAGACCAAGGATCAAAACGATGGGACTCGGTTCGTCACGAAATATACCCCGGCGGTGCGGCCTCCGTGCCAGCATCACGATTCACGACCGACACGATGCAGTGACGCGCGCGCGGATCGTTCGTCACCCCGTTACCCGTTTTGCCCTCGCGAAAACAGCTTGTCTGCCTGTCGATTGCATCGGCGAGCGTTATGAACCTTCTTGTTGCCCCCGCTCCGTGCTATTTAATTTATAGCTTTAGCGGCGATAGATCGAGCCCCCCATTGAGCATTGGCAAATACAATAACGTTTTACTATAGCACAGCAGGTAAAAGCGCTCCAAAGCTCACCGTACGTGTACCCACTCTCTTAACACGTCTCAGTTAGGGTCCGTATTTGTTTTTAGTGGTGCCATAGCTACGCGCCAAGTTTGCAGCACAAATAAACGGGGGAAGCAGTTAAGAAATTACTGACAGCGGCGTTGTTTTGCTTAGGCGTTTAACTATTAGCGTGACATCATGCAATTAAGATGGACAAATACAATAAAGTGTTACAGCACGCAGGAGGTTCGGCTGGGTAAGAACTGAAGAAGTGGTGCAGGGCGGCCATCATCAATATAATAATTCCCGGCCAGGCCTGCTCCCGGCGATATAAGAAAGGGGATTTTTTTTGTTTTGTTTAAGGGGTGTATTGGGCGGAATTTGATCGGTCTTCGACACGCCACACGCGTTTCCATTATCGCCGTTGGCTCCTAGCCAAAAGAGAGCTGCAGAAACTTCCCTGACCGTGCGTTAGGGTACGTAAGCCACACACAGAACTTCGAAATTATCATACAGGTAGATATAAAGGCAACTCATACAACCCAGAGACAGAAGATCTGTCTGTAACATGTTTAATACTTTACATGTAGTTTAAGATCAACTACAAATATATTTGTGTGTACTATTGTGTGGCTATTTTATAGAATAATATCAAGCTTAAATAAGAGAAACATTATTACAATAATTTTTAGAAACCAGTAACATGATTACATCTTAACTCAGATGCGCCGCGCCATTAACATTCAGACGAGTGCAGCACATTCACGTTCACCATTCACATTCAGAAATTGACACGCACAACACCTTTGGCTTTCACCATTCAGGAACTGACGCACAACACCTTAGCTTTCACCATTCAGAAACTGACCCACGTGAACATGCATGCAACAAACTGATAGACTAATATTGAGATGCATTCGCATGCACCAGTGGGACAGCATGCACAAGGTAGCATTCAGAATTTTGCAACAAAATGGACTAGATTGCAACCTGATGGACTAGATTGCAACCTGATGAGTGTCCTTTGCAACCTGATGGACTCGATTGGAACAAACAAAAAAAATAAAATGGAAGTCTAGCTGTTTTGCTGAACCTGAACTTACAGGTGGCACAACCTTGAATTATTTCTGATTTTTATCCCTACAGTCTACATGATTGTTTAGCTTAACTCTGTACATATAAAGACAAATCATTCAGATAAGATGGGAAAACAATGGGTTGCATGTTCCCCAGTTCATGAGATTGCTAACCATGTGAAACTAAAAACAGAGATTTCAGCCTTCAGGATTTTTAAGTGCAAAGATCTGATTCTCATTTCCCCACATTCAGAGGCACACTATGTATATTCAGAAAATATTCAGAATATATCCATGCAACTACTTCAAAGAAAGCTATTGTTTTGGCCAAGCGCCAGAATTACTCCATCCATGCAACAGGTTCAGTTTCTGAAAACTAAAACATGACATCCTAGGGACAGAAAAGGAAGAAGTCCATTTTTAGCCATCTAACTATAGTTAAAGTTTGATTTTGACCATCAAACTCGAAATTCAGGAATCTTCGACCATCCAACTCTTAAAACCGTTTACAATTGGCCATTGAGCGGTTTTAGTGACCGGTTTCGCTGACGTGGACGCCACATGGCAGTGGGGGGCCACTTGTCAGCCCTCCTGGCTATCTCTCTCTCTACTCTCTGCCGTCGAGCGCCTGGTCACCCGCCGCCGGAGTCCTCCTCCGCCTCGCGGTCGAGCACCTGGCCTGCCGCAGGCTCGGCGGCGCCCGCGCGCACCGCCGTCCAACTCACCGGGGAAGAGGGAGGCGCCGCCCCTGCCTCTCGGCTGCGCACGAGGCACGGCGTCCGACTCCGCCCCTGCCTCTGGCTCGCGCGAGTCGCTGCTGCCGCAGCCGTCCTCGCCGTGGTCAAGAGGAAAGAGTGAAGCGCCGCACCTTCCGCTGAAGTCCTAAAGCTTCCCCAGCCGAGGTCAACGGCGGCGGACATCAGGGGCACCTCCCGTCCGAGCTCCATGTTCCTCATCATAGGCCGGATTTGCCAACCCGACGGCCAATCAAGGCGGTTTCTGTGATGCAGATGGCCTCCAATTTTTTTTCTCTTGTACAAAATCTCGTTCGTACCATCTTCTTGCTATCCCAAAAATGTGCGGTCGATGCTCCTACAACATCATCTTGTTTCACCCCACGCGATTCACGGCAGGAGGGTCGGAGCTTCCCCAAGCGTTCAAGCTCCGGGCATCGAGCAGGGACTCGAGCACACACGGGTGCAGGCACTGTTCGCCTAAACGGTCGTTTAGTCCGTTTAAACACCGTTTAAACGGTAAACAGAGGTCGACCGTGTCGTTTAGACCCTAAACGGTGAATTAAACAGTTGGACCGTTTAAACCGTTCGAAGCCGTCTAAATTGTCTAAACAAAATCAAGTTAATCATGATTACATGCACTAAATGACCGTTTAATTCATAACTTATTCAATAAGAGGATTACAACTACCGCAATTAACATCAAAATAATTAACACTATAAGTATATGAAGTGTTGTAGAATATAAATTTCTTTAAAAAATTTATTTGGTAGAATATTTGCTTTTTACATGTGCAAATATATAGTCCACCTAGCATATTTGACTTTTATGTACATACATATGCATATTTTATTGTTATTATCGTTTAACCGTTTAACTCAGTATAAACACCGTTTAAACGGTCTAAACGCTAAATACCGTTTAGCGTTTAGGATAACATTGGGTGCTGCGAGAGGTTGTTATCGGTTATTGGCGCCACAGCTCGTGGACCTACGCGGCGGCCACGGCAGCTCGTGGACCTACGCGGCGGCCGGCCAGCTCGAGGGCTGGGGAAGAGGGAAGCGCCGCACCTTCCACCACAAGCCGTCGTCGCTCCCTGCACTTGCGCCCGTCCGTCGGAAGCCGCCGCGAGGCCCGCTCGCCCGTCGCTGCCTCCCACGACCTCGCGCCACCACGACCGAGCAATAGGCGGGCAGACGGCATCGGGCCACCACGCCGCCTCGCCGACCGCTCGCGCCATCGGTGTCCAAGACGCGTCGTCCGGCGCCCCACTTCCACGACACCTGTGCAACTGCAGAGTTGTTGTGCACCATCTGCTCCTCAGATCACCCCTTCGCTCGACGCCACGCGCGGCCGATTCGACAGCCGAGGCCTCCTCCTGGTGGCGGCGACGGGCGGCAGCTGCCTCGCGCAAGCGCCGCCTCCTCCTCGCGGTGGGGCTGGTGGAGCCTCGGCACCGCTCCGTCCCCGCGCTCGCCGGCCCCCACTTCCTCCGCGGCATCAGCGAGTGCAGCCCCGGCAGGTGGTGGCCCCCTATGAACGTCCAGCGCCACTCCTTCCTCCTCGCCTCGGTCGAACCCGACGACGACAAGGCTGGCGCGTGGCTCGCGGAGTCGGGGGGAAGGCCGGCCTTCTTCCTCACGTCCGCGCCGCGGTGGAGGCTGGTGACTCACGTCACTTGACGGGTGGGCCCCAGCTGTGTTAGCAAGGTGACGTGGAGGCGGATCCTACGTGGCAGTCAAAACCACTCTAAACAAGTCAAAACAGGGTCCGTGGCCATTTATACCCGGTTTGTAAAGTTTAGTGGTCAAAGATTTCTGATTTTTAGTTCAATGGCCAAAATCAAACTTCAACCATAGTTCAATGGCTAAAAATGAACTTCTTCCGACAGAAAATAGGAAACCTGGATAACATTCAGAGAACATTCACAGGTTCAGATCAGGAAAGATCACTACCACCAGGAAAGATAGCTCATGACAGACTTGCCTTCCAGATTGCACCCTATCCAAAAAGGTAACATTCAGTATTTGCAAAAGGTAGCATTCAGTTTTTTTCATGACAGTGATTAAGATAAAAGGTAGCATTCAGATTCAGGGAATAACAGATAGCATTTTCACATTCAGGTAAGCTGGGAAATGAAGCAACATTCAGAGGCATCTTCATCTAGGACTTCCCTGTCCATGGTATAAAAAAAACTAACTTTGCAAGAGATTGCTAGCACAAAGAGAGTCCTACACAACACAAAATTCTCTAGATTCAGAATTCACCATCTTCGAACAGATAAAATTAGTGATCTACTGATCCTGCTCATCGTAGCATTCTGTTATGAGTCTCCACCTCTTCATTCATATCACCTCGAGGCTCATCATAACACAATTATCATATAAGAAAGTCATCTAAAACAACACAATTATATAAGTGGTAAAAGCAGTACCTGATCTCAGCATTAGTGTCTCAGAATTAGAATGTTTCAATATGAGATTATAGATCACCTAGCTAGATCGACATCAGAGAAGCACCGCAATTTCAGAAACTAGCACACACCTAGACTAAACATGGCCATCCCAAGCTCTACATCAGAGATAAATTTAATAATACTAACCAACTTCATCCACACTTCTGGTAGCCAACCAATTGCTAATTTGTTAATGGGTAAGGCATTGTTTATGCTCTCCAGGTAATTCAGAGATAAGTATGCTACGTTTTCATTCAACGACACAGAACAGGAACGATACATTTAGAATTAGTGTTCTTACTATGGAGGAAGCTCGCCTACGCACTCGCAGCGGCCGGGGTGAGACCTCGCCCGTGCGTAGCCCGTGGCACGGTGGAGCTGGGCCGGGCATCTCGTAGTGGCCGGGGCAGAGCTTGCCCGTGCGCAGTCCACAGTGCAGTGGAGCTGGCCCCGCGCGTCTTGCAGCGACCGGGGCGGAGCCTGTGGTGCGGTTCGCGACGACTGGGCAGAGGAAGGGTTTGCGGGCGTCACCGCCGCCGTCACCGGTGAGCCATCCTTGCTCTTCCTAGATGCGGGCGAGGCACTCTTCCCAGTGTTCGCACCCAAAATTGGCACGTCCTTGTCGGGCCGATGGAGTGGGTCCCACCGGTCAGACCGGTGTGGTCAAAGACCATAAAATACAATTTGGACTCCACCATTGGATAGGTCTCGTCGAGTAGATCAAGATTCATATGTGGAACGTCCAAATTGGAGTCCGGATGAGGGAGATATGACTTCTCCAAGATCTACACGCCGGGTGCACCGGTCTGACCGGTGACCTTCACCGGTCAGACCGGTGCCCCTGATTCCGAGCCAAATTGAGGAGTCCTGATAGATTAGGCTTGTAAAGGATTTCTATGCGGGCAAGACCTCCCCACCCTATAAATATAAAAGGTCACGGCCGATTGAGGAATATATCACAATCGAATCTATTATTTTTATCTTTATCGTTTTTACCTTTCTTACTCGTTCCCTTACTTTTCCAACCCCATGTGCTGTTCCTCTACTACCTCCGCGGCATGAGAGGACGTCCTAGCTGGCCTGCCGAGCCTAGGACAACCCAAGTGCGCTTGCCCTGACGGGGTCCCTCCCGGGCGGGCGTTCGTTGGTCTATCGCCGGATTCTCCGGCGACCGGTCGGTGCCTGCGGGGAGGTGCTGCAAGGAGCTCCTCCGCGCGCTGTTGGCTCCAAAAGGTGCCAACAAATTAGCGACTCCGCTGGGGAATGAAGATCTGGCTATCATGGCTGATCTATCAGACCTTAGCGTCAAGTTATGCGAGGAATACACGAGAGAGCGTTGCTTGGCGGATAAAAGATTGTTTCTGTCCTGTTTTCGCAAGACGGAGCAAGGTGTCATCCGGATTAAGGAGTGGCAGCCACCGTCCACTATCGACACGTTGAAAGAGATGCAATCCTCAGGTAACTTATCTGATGCACTATCCGAATTTGTGAATTATTATATTAAATCTTTGATTGATAAAGAGGATAGTTCAGAGTCAATTCTTTTTAATACAGAGTCGGTTGTTGAGAAGCCGACTAATGATATTATCAATCCTTGCAAAACCTTGCCAAATTGTGATGTTGTTGGTCAAGAAACAAGTCGGTCGTCTCTAGTCGAAATTGTTGACCTAAAATCCCCTAACAAGAGCATAGAGGCTACTGGGGGCAACAAAACAAAGGCAACGGTGCCGGTTGCGCCGTGACCGGTCTGATCGGTGCCCAAACCGGTCTAACCGGGGAGCAACCCGGTCTAACCGCCTCATCTAGGGTTTTGCAAAATAAATCTAAACCAAAGATGGTTAAGCGAAAAACCCGAGATTGGTGTTTGGAAAACAATTGAATCTAAAGGTCAGTAAGCATCAAAGAGAAAAGTCAAGTCTAATGAGAAACTTCCTACTAAGTCTCAAAGACAAAATAATGTCAATGGTGCTAGTCAGTCTAAAAATTCTAAACGCCCAAAACCTTCTCCTAGAGAGAAGTTCCATAACGAGAATCGGCAATGGAGTAACTCTCACAAATCAATGTCGTTTCCTCCATATGGATCATCAATGCCTATGCCATGGGAACCTTACTTTAATATGCATTATTTTTGTCCTCCATGGTATTATAATTCATATATGCCATCTCCTGGTTATTTTTGTCCAAATTATATTACCCATAGGGAGCCGGTAATTAATGAGTCGTCACCTATGCATAATGACCGTTTTGATCATAAAAATCGGTCAACACAAAAAAATAAGCGCAAGGTGATTAAACAAGTCTATCGTGTCAAAAAAGATGGTAGATTAAATAAAAATTCAGATTTGACATTAGACATAGAAAAGCCGCATATTGAAAAATCATCGGCTAGTTCTACTGATCAAATTGTCCCCAATAATGAGCATGTCACAAATAATATAGCTGAACAACAATCATGTTCGGCTGGGGGGCAACATGATCTTAAAGTGACCGGTTCTCAAGGCACCGGTCTGACCGGTGTCCTCACCGGTCAGACCGGTCTGGCCAAAAATTCTGGTAGAGCCGAGAGTATCCCGCCAAACAGCAATGTGGTGAAGAAGAAGCCAAGTTTTGCTGAATTGTTGCATAAATATCAAAGGATAGCAAAAGAAAACAATCGGTTAGGAGAACAAAGGTGGAATTCTTCATCACCAAAAGCAAAGAAGCATCGACAGTCATCATATTGGTCTTCATCATTTATTCCATCGATGCATGTGCCATGGACTGCATATTCAGGTATAAATAATTATAGTCCATACTTTTGGTATAATCCTTGGTTTTCTTTTTACAACTATCAATATGCTTGTGATACACCAAGGAGTTACAATTGGCCGCCATGGCCAAATCAGAGCTTCAATTGTTAGATTTGCTGTTCGGAAAGCCGAAATAGTAGTTTTATACATATTGTAATTAATAGGATTCAATTTCGGTTACAATAGCATCCATATATTACATATGGGCGATGCATTGTTGATCATCGTCTTCAGCCAATTTTGATCTTTGTGAATGTTTTCCGCACGCAAGCTTTACCAGAAAACAGGGGCATATGTTTGCACCCAAAATTTGCACGTCTTGTCCGGACGGCCGGACTGTGGGTCCCACCGGTCAGACCGGTGTGGTCAAAGACCATAAAATACAATTTGGACTCCACCATTGGATAGGTCTCGTCGAGTAGATCAAGATTCATATGTGGAACGTCCAAATTGGAGTCCGGATGAGGGAGATATGACTTCTCCAAGATCTACACGTCGGGTGCACCGGTGACGGGTGCCCTTCACCAGTCAGACCGGTGCCCCCGATTCGAGCCAAATTGAGGAGTCCCGATAGATTAGGCTTGTAAAAGGATTTCCTTGCGGGGCAAGACCTCCCCACCCTATAAATATAAAGGGCCACGGCCGATTGAGGAATATATCACAATCGAATCTATTATTTTTATCTTTATCGTTTTTACCTTTCTTCCTCGTTCCCTTACTTTTCCAACCTCATGTGCTGTTCCTCTACTACCTCCGCGGCATGAGAGGACGTCCTAGCTGGCCTGCCGAGCCTAGGACAACCAAAGGTGCACTTGCACGGGGGTCCCTCCCGGCGGGCGTTCGTTGGTCTGCCGGATTCTCGGCGCCGGTCGACCGGTCACCCGCGCAGTCGGCCGGTGTGCTGCGAGGAGGTCTGCAAGGAGCTCCTCCGCGCGCTGTTGGCTCCAAAAGGTGCCAACACCTAGAGACCCGCCGCCGCCGCCGCCGTCGTGGCGGGGACTCCATGTGCGACTGCGGAGGAAATAGGGAGAGGGGCAGCGCAGTGCGGGATCGCCGTCGTCGACGAGTACAAGGGCAACCGTCTCCTCCGCAGAATGAAAATGTCGCTGGTATAAGCGACCGCAGGGCTTGTGAGAATAGTGTTGCATGCTTTACTTAAAAGTTTTAATTTTTTTAACTTTGCACACTAATAATGCCAAACAAGATGTATTTTCTCAAAATTTGAGATTCAAATAACTTTTGTAAAAATTTATATGAAAAAAATAAATTTCATCCCATCTTGAAATTGTCCTCTAGTGACTGAAATTTTTTTCATGTGAATTTTTATAAAAGTTGTTTGAATATCAAATTTTGGGACAATGCACATCTATTTTGGTACTATTGGTGTGCAAAATTTCAAAAAAATTGAAAACTTCTAAGTGTGACATGCAAAACTATTTCGATAAACTTCGCGGTCGTCGCAAGAAGCTCATCTTTGGGCATAAGCAGGATCTTTTCTTTTTGGCAAATTTACCAACGAGGTATACAGATGAGCTGTGCATGCCTTTATATCTGGCAACCATTTCTCACCGAATTGAATCCCATTCCTTGATACGGCACGCCCCCAATGTGTGACGCCGCGCGTCGCAGTGGCGATCCCGGATACGCTCACAGGCAGGAACTTTTCTAGGAGAAGAAACAATGACGGTATCTTTTGAGGAATAAGCATCGGCTAACTCTGTGCCAGTAGCCGCGGTAAGACAGAGGATGCAAGCATTATCCGGAATGATTGGGTTTAAGGTCCAGCTTTGAACGTGGATCTCACATATAACTTTAGCTTCACCGATTTGCACGGGTAGCAGACTGTCATTAGGAGATATCTCTAACAAATTTCAATCAAATTTGGTAAATTTTTTTTGTGTAAACGTGACCTTTTAATTTCAAAGTTCGATTTTAACATAACTTATACTTACACAAAATTGTTATATTGTTAAACCGTTCTCATCTATGAGTCAGGAGGGACGTGGATACAAGTCTGGAGAGTAGCCAAACAAAAAACCAACACGAGTCTGGAGCAACCTTCTCAGAATAATTATTTGAAACTTTATGTTTGCTATACCAGCCTCCAAGCCCTATAAAGCCCTTTTTACCAAAACTTTATGTTTGCTTTATATGTATTTCAGAGGAGCATCTGCAATTAGAACAAACCTATGCTATAGAAGGAAAAGATATGTATATGCAGCCTCCAAGCCCTATAAAGCCCTATGGCATAGCACAATCATGGTTTTATAACCTCTGTAAAAGGTGAAAACATTAGGTAGTTAATATCCTTGTCTCCGTGAGAAACCTAAGATAAGACATGTTGTCTCAATCAAACATAAGGGTAGAAACCTTACTCCCTCAGTCCAAAAAAAACATAACATTTTTAGAATTGTCCTAAGTCAATTTTTTAAAGTTTGACCAAGATTATAACAATGCTTATTCAATTGTTTTTTTCATCAAACTCATAATAACAATGCTTATTCCATTAATTATGAGTAACACAAGATTTTCCGTCCAAAGTATTTAAATCAAGCCTTGTATGTTATTTATTTGCACAAGTACTTGTAAAAAGACCAACATTCAAATGGACAAAAGAAGAAAAGATGACAATGGAGTAACTATAGTATCAAAAGGGAGGAATGACTTGCGTGTAAATTCCCTATAGGTCAAATCACGAAATCAACCCACTTGGTTTGGGCAGTCCGACCCATTCAAAGGGTTATCGTTCCCAACAATATCGCAATGGAGGGAGAAGATCTCACGGGCCTCTTCAGCCCAATACGCAACACTATTTCCATGCTTGTAGTTGTATCATTGTATGACTCTGCTTTTGCTCTGCTTTGCATTTGGTACTTCCGACTGTGCGTGTGGCATGATCTTCTCCCGCCAAGTTGGAGAACTTTGCGAATTACAATTACAGATTTTGCAGCACTTTAGAGAAGCATGATACTGGGTGGTAGTAGTACACCACACTAGACTCGAGATTTCAAGCAAAAGCACTTTTATTTATCCGTAGTACTGAAAGCCACGACTTGGCACAAGAACATCTCACTCACGACAGACGCCCAACAGAGCAACCAAAATATATGGAACAACACAACACACACTTCCACTTCAAAACACACCCACACGGCCACACACACTGTTTTGACGGAACCACGCCGGTGACGATAACAGAACAGATGCATGTTCCACCAAATCGAGAGGGAACTTTACTTAAACCCCGACACGCCGACAGGAGAGGAGACAGCCATGACGGCGGCTGAAGGCGTCGTCTCGGGCCGGCGAACTTACAGGAGCAGCCATGCTGCCGTGAGGCCGGCGGCCACGACGACGGAGGCGTACACCGCGAGCTTCTTCCTCCCGGCCCCATGACCACGGCGGCGGCGGCCCAGACGGAGGCTGTCACCTGGGTCATCCCTGCAAAGAACGCCCCTGAGAGGGCGACGAAGTAGAGGTTCCTGTCGAGCCACGACGGCGGCTCGTTCACGACCATGGTGATTGCCGCGGAGGCGGCGGTGAGGCCGAGCAGGCCGCGACCAAAGGCTGCCTGGTGGTGAAGCTTTGGCGCCCCGCCGCCGGCCTCTCCCTCCCGGCCGTTGCCGCCCGCGCCCAGTGCCATCCCCTCCCAAGCCGAGGCTCTGCTGTACAGGCGACGCTTGTCCTTGTCCTTGAAATCAAGGTGCGCTTGCAATGAGTGCGGGAAGCGCGACGTTATATAGGTAGAACCCTGAGCCCCGGCCTCCGGCCCCCGATGAACAACTCTTCCCGTCGCGGTCTATCTACAGTAGTATCACTACAACACAACATGCGTTAGAAGGCGTTTTGCTAAAGGCATTTTGGGAAAACGCCTTAATAGCTTTCATTCGAAGGCGTTTTTCTCGAAACGCCGTAGTTTGGCCGCCACTAGTCAGCGTTTTGGAGAAAACGCCGACAATTCTGACTGCTTAAACTACACAACACCGTAATAGTTAGTTCTTCTGGGGGTGTTTCTGTAAAATCGCTTAATAACTGGTAAGGCGTTCAAGATGCCATATATGCATATAAGACCTTCCATAGTCTGGTATTTGTTAATACAGCCTTCCACCAATCTCCCTTGATTCTGTGACGTTAAACATACTTCCTCCGGTTTAGTAAAGCGTTTGCAGACAATGCAGACGGCTCCAAAACACAACTTTAACTTGTTCTTTTTATAAAAATATTTATTGAAAAATTATATATGTACACTTTTATGAAAATGATTTTCAAGACAAATCTACTGATATGATTTTCATATTTCTAAACTCAACAATTTAAAAGTTATTCATTATTTATTTTTCTAATATTTGATCCAAATCTTATCAAAATGATTTATTTTACCAAACCGGAGGGAGTAGATCGCATCGATCCAATCTCAGAACGAGAGAGAAAAACAAAATGCTAGGGTTGGGGAGCTCGATCCCCGCGGCGGCCGCCGACGATTCTCGCGCCGAGCCGCGGTGGCCGCCGCCGAGACTCCGCGCCGAGCCGCCGCGGAGACTCTCCGCCGAGCCGCCGTCGAGATCCTCCACCGAGTTCGTCGCCGCTGCTTGTTGGTAGTCGTTCGCACAATCGCACTGGAACTCGATCTCGCCGTTTCTTCCGCGCCGTGAGCTCTTCATCCCCGATGCCGTCGATCTACCCGTCCACAGCCACGAGCTCGCCATTTGCACCTCCATAGTCGTCATCATCGCCGTCCACAACACCACACCCACGCCACCCAGGTCATCAGTCATCACCACCCGTGAGAATCTCTCCCTCCATTCTGATCTCCTTTGGTGTTGATATGTATTGCCTAAATTCCTTGTAGATTTAGTGTTTGTTTCCTATTTTGGTTAGAGAGCTCCAAACAATTCGATGTTTTATTGTTTGGTTAAAGTGCATAGGTTTTGTCTCTTAATGCTTTATACACCGGATACAAGTGATGCACTGTATATTGGAAATTCATAGCCACATAATCCGTTTTGATTGTGTTAGTGTTACCCTTGAAACTAGGACGATAATTACTTATGGTGGTCAATGTAGATAACCTCTCAATGTACTTTCTTTTAACATCGTGTCCCCTTATCTGACATTATTTAGAAGTCAGGAAAGCTAAGTTCATGTTGGAATTCCACATACTGGTGAATGTGGGTAACCCCTGAGTCGTTCATCTAGAATGTTGTCCCCTTTCTGTCCCATAGACTGACATTATTCACAAGTTAGGAATACTAAGTTCAGTTTAGAGTTTGTAAATAGTGCCATGTTAAGGGTGTATCTTTTACTATAGTCATTTTCGCTGAAAAATGGTTGTTGACTTATGCCTATATTCACTGAAAAGTTGGGAATACTAAGTCAAATATGAGCAGTTCCAGAGTTTCCCAAAACTTAACACTTTATTTTTCAGTAATAAGTCAGATACGACTGTCCTGCAAATACGTATTTGTGTGGTGCTTGTGCTCGTGCTGCTGAAAAATATGCTTGTGTTGAAGCTTCCAATAGATGTGCTTTCTTGGTTAGATTTCTGATACTTGCATTGCTTTTACTAATGTTTCCATCTGTTAAGTTACCAATGTTTGAGATTAGTACTAAATTTGCATGATGGTAGTTGCAATTGTCCCTACATTCTCTTCTACCTGCATTTTATTTGCGGCAGATGAACTAAGGGTTGTTGATAAGTTACTGAACTGAATAGTAGTATACACTATTGAGATCTCCTACATGATTGGTTAAGAAATTGATGCTTCCCCTTTACAATTTTTGCAGAGAGAAGATACAGGTAGCTAATGGCATTTGAACATCTTAACTAGGAATTTACACATACATTCTAATTAAGGTACAAATCAAGCGTATTTGTATTATAATGTGATGCCTATTTGTCCCGTTTTACCCTTTATTAGAAGGTATTAGAGTCCCTGAATTCTTGCTTGAGATAATTCATGTCAACGACTTTATGGCTGTATCCGATGAAGCCAACATATTATTTTTCTTTGTATATGGCAGCATGCATGTAGCATAGCTACCTTTGCCATTGCTTAAACAAAAAATCCTGTCAGAGCTTAGCTACATTGTTTAAAGTTTACTGCTTACTGTATGTTTCTGTATGTATACTGTATTTTTCTGTACATCACTTCATTTCCTTATTGCTTAGCAAATCTGTATTTCAGATCGCAGGGTTTCTTGTAGTGGCAGTAGTGAACAACCAAAGGCCAGCACTCCAGCTCTTCACAATTGCAAGACTCAGTGAGGATTTTTCATGATGGAATGAATAGCATGCCAGTTGGTATCAGACTAGTTCTTTGTACTGTTCTATAGTAATACAACAAAAATTGTTATTAATGATACAATTTCTTGTGCCTCAAGAGTCAAGCCGTCTGGAATTGTACTGCATATATAATTCAATTGTTATATTTCGTGCTCCTTTGTTGTAAAATTGTACTTCTGATGACAACTTTGTGGTGATATATAACATATATCCAGATGTTTGAAGGGGTTTTTCGTAAATGTAACGTTGTTTGAATAATGCCTTGAATGATATCGAGAGGCATTGCCAGCAATGCCTGGTAACTTAATTTAAGGCATTTTTTTAATTGCCTTAAGTAGATATGAAGGCGTTCTGAAAAGGCCTTCACATGTCTCTTTTTGAGGCGTTTTTGAAGAACGCCTGCAGTCACTTTTCCCTTCATCAATGTTCCTAGCGTTTCTTTAATTGCCTCAAAAAAGTATAGAAGGCGTTATTGAGACCTTTGGAGGCATTCTAAAATGCCTGCCATCATCATCGGCTGTAGTGTATTTAGCACGTAATCATCTACGTACCATTCTATTTATACATCGTTTTCATCTCTTTTCCTTGAAATTAAACCTTGATGTGCCACTGAATGTGAGGACAGCGACTACTCCACCAACCCCCCTCGCGTCTGTCCGCTCGGGCGCCCGCGCGAACCACAACACACCTCCCCCCCACACACACTTGCCGGAGCAGGATCTCCCGGCTCCGGCCGTCCCCGCCCGAGCCAACCCTGCATCTGCGATCCTCGCGCGGAGCTCGTCCCGTCCATAGGCTGCCGAACGGTGAAGTTTTGCAACCACACCATCGCCGGCGGCCTCTCCTTGGCCGCGCCCATTGCTGCTCGTGCCGGCTGCCATGTCCAAGCCGAGGGTGCTGTTCACGAAATCAAGGAAGGAGGTGGGTTAGAGATGGGGAGGAGAAACAGGCGCGCTCTTGCTCTTGCAGCGAGCGGAGGGGAGGGCAGCACGACGTTTATATATGAAATGCGTTGTCGTGCCGTGAGCGCGAGTGGGATCTAACTTTCACCGGCCGGGTTAGTGGTTTAGACCCTGTTTGGTTCCCATAAGTTGCCTGACTTAAGTCACCCGACTTATAAGTCAGTTGGATTTAAGTCAGTCATGTTTGGTTACAGTGATAGCAAAGACAATTTTACCCATTCCTACCTCTGCCACTGACCTCCCGCTACTCTCTCAAACCGCATCCATCCCCCGTCTCATCCCTACCGGAGCTCCTCACACGCCACTGCACCACCCGTCCTCCCCGTCTCCGTCCAAGATGTTGCCGCCGCCGGATTCAACTATGGGGCCGCCTACGACACCGACGCCGTCCAGCCGCCTCCCGCTTCTCCTTCTCCTCCCGTCGGGGAGCTCATGGTATTTCTTAACGTCACCACTATGGCGCCGGGTTAGCGTGAGCGTGTAAGAATCACCCGGGTATCTTGGCGGTGTGAGAAGTCGCAAGCACACGGATACACCGTTGTAGCACTTCACCTCAGGAGTATTCCTAAGGGAATCGAATCCAAGGAACAGTATGGAGGACTCTACGAGTGTCTATCCAAGGGCACACAGTCTCTGCTGAGGTAGGTGAGTGATATGAAGTCTCCTGTAGGTTCTCGACTCTAGAGAGGAACAAGCTCGGATAAGAATCTCGCTTCGGACACCGGCCCCTCCTGGCTATAACAGTTGGTTCACGGCAAATGGTTGCCTACACGCTGTATCCGAACGTGGGGGATTTCAGAGGGTCCAATGGCTGTCACTACCACGGCCTACCCCAAGACAAACCGTGGGATACAGGGCATTCGAAGGATAACCAGCAGTCTAGACACCACGTCTACACCACCGACTACTACTATAGCACGGCTACGTCTGACGTCCCGTAGAAACACTATAGCACTCCGTATAAATACGAAGTGACGAACCCGCGAGGTTGAGCTAGACCGTACTCGTCATTGAATCGATTCGCGCAAGGAGATATGATTGATACTTGATCTAAATCAGATATGCATGAGCTTCAGTATATTCTAATAGACAGGCAATCGCACAAACGGAATGCAAACTTATGCGCTTATAACAGAAGATCAAGGGTCGTGTTCGTGAAGAACACGAGCCTCTAACATATGAACAAATGCAAAAGTATGAATAACTCGCTCGTCAACTAGATCGAAGAAGCACGTTCATGAAGAACGCGAGCCTCTAAATGATGAACGAACGAAGAACTCAAGAACAATTCATTCATGCATGAGAGCCACTTTAGTCTAATTGGAAAATACTGAAATACTCATTTTAGTCTAGATAAATAACATCATCGCTCACGAGGTACAAGGGGATGATGGATGATGAACGGATCATCACCACCTCACCTCTACTCATCCACACACTCCTCTCTACTTAGCACCACCTAGTCTAGATCCTCCACACACACACACACTCATGGTGGGATGAGGTTTCACCTCCACCAAGAGAGAATGAGAGGGGGAGAAAGAGGCAAAGGTGAGAAATAGCTTCAAGAGTGCTCATCCTCTTCTTACCCCCTCTTCTCCTATTTATAGGCTCGTGCAACCGGCGTGGGAGCACCCAAACACCCCGGGAATGGTTTCTAGGACCAATGGGCAAGCACCACGTGGAAGCCCCTGAGTGGGCGCCTCAAGGTCGGTCGGTACCCATGGGTCAGGCCAGGCCCTGGGCCCCACTCGGGGTGTGTTTCCTCCTGGTGGCTGTTATGTGGGTCCTGAGGTCGGTTCCTGGTGTCCACATGATTTGGAGGCGGTTTAGGCGCTCTGGTGGGCCATGGGATCCATGTGATGCTGCGACTGCGTGGCGACTTCGGAGGCCTCCTCCCTTGGATTGGTGACGTCATGGATCCAGGGATGCTTGCATGCAGACCCCTCATTGGTGAGCCTGATTTGCTAGGATCATGAGGTGTCTTTTCTCTCCATTTCTTATGTTAAACACCTGCATTCAACTTAGCATGGCCACTTGTGAAAATTGTTAGTTTAAACTCCTATTCTAACGTGGATGCATAGTTCTCATGACGAAATGCAGGGATTGACGGCCTTAAATTAGGTACTTAACAGTCAACAACTCCCCACACTTGCCCTTTGCTCGTCCCGGCGAAAGGGAAGATCACATGGGTTTAAACCAAAGGTATAAGACAAGCATAGGAGTAATTCCAGGTCATACCTTGCTCCTGTGAACTCTGTGGCTTGGCTACAATGCCATCTTGGGTAGTTGATAAGGGGAATGACCATGAATCGAGTTTTTTAAGCACCTATTGGTCAGCACTTGGGGTTTTCTTAATAATTTTTAAAGAAAATTCTCACGCTCTCCTTCTTTGATTCTCTGGATCGCTCAATGTGTAAGTGTCCTCACCAAGGCGTGGTTGCCTTAAATTCACCCTACTTCTAATGATGGCTATATTTGGAGCTCAGGGTAGGATAAAGGTAAAGCATACTTGTATCACATGTATTGCAAAGTCAAAAACTAGATCCACAGAGAAAATCAAATCATATAATCAGATCAAGATGTGCACGCGTATGGGTATGGTGAGTATGGTAAGGTGGATACTAGGCCCGGAGTGGGTGCTAGATATTACCATACACATATGTTGGTAAATGGTAAGGTGGACACTAGCCCCGGAATGGACACTAGTTATTACCATCTAAGTTATGAAACTCCTTTTTGCATAATTCTCCCTCTTGTGTAAAAATCTTTTGAGAACATGGCTATCTCTCTCTCTCTCTCTTTTAGTGTGGACCTTCATGTGTCCAATTCTTTTTTTCAATACTTGGACCTTCATGTGTCCATATTTTTTTTCTGATAGCCATGTCTCTTATGTAACAAAAACTAGGAGGGAGAGATCAACACATATGGAGCCTTATTTTCACGGAATGGATGAATGATACAATGCTAACTTCCAGGGTAGAAGCATAGCAAGGGGAATATGGTGGTGTGCACATGAATCTTGATCATGACAGTAATGAAAAGAATTCTCACAAGGGTCACATAATTTGACAAAGTTCAATGCAATAATAAGCAGCATATGAGTATAAGGTTTTCAACTATGAACATCATATGGCTTTAGTAGGACGGTGGCATACCAAAGAGGAGCTTTGCAAGAGCATTTTTTTTCAAAAACAAAATTATCCCAAGGGCTAGAACCAACAGAGTTAAGATCATGTCATCAAGTCATATCTCACTTGTCAATTACTTAGATAAGCATGTTGTCCTTATGACGATATTGTTCACAAGCCTCAAGGTTATAAACGAGGAATAAAACTTAAGCATGTCAACCCTAGGTATGGAGTAAGCATTACCATAGATTTCTTGAGTTGATTTATGGAGAATTTATCAAACATGAGCATACAAACTCAGAAATCATGGTGAAATGAGGAGGAGATGCAAACCAGCGCTGGTTTCTGTGTGGACCAGACGGGGGTTCCTGTGATGCGCACGAATGCATGTCCCGTTCAGGTTCTCTAAGCGTAGTCGATTGGAAGCGCTGTGTGAGCGTAGTGTGGGTGCAATAATGATCCGTCGTGTTCGCGTCTGGAGAGTGCAGCTCTCCCCACACTGTTTTGTACCTAGGTGCAGTTCTTGATACAAACAAAAACAAAACAAAATAGCTAACACATGTGACTCAACCGGGTTACATGACCGGTGGAGCCAAAATTATTCATTCAAGTTCACTAAAGAAATAGGCGCTTACACAAATGATGGAAATAAAAGAAATGATTGGAAGGGAAACAAATTAAAGGAAATAAATTAAACCTAACTAAGCGCCTATAAAGGGAAATAAGAGCGGGGCACGACCCTCTACTCAGCATCATAGAGGTCCTCGTGCCCCGTGGCCACAAAGAGGCGCCTCATCTTGGTGCACAGGCCACGGCGAAGGTCGCGGAGGTCATCCCTAAGCTCAGCGAGATCCACCTTCGCTCCGACCGATGGTCTTGACTTCTTGCACTCCCTGCCTAGTTCCTCCACTAGTGGGGTCATCCTGGCTGCAGTGGGAGTCTTAGGAGAATGCTCGAACGCCCGAGTCCTCTCCCTTGACTTCCTGGATGCCCGTGGTGTGGAGCTGCTGCCCAACTCAAATTCTTCATTGGTTTCCTTCAAGGTCGAAGGTGCGCGGTTGTTCTTCCTGCTGGTGCTATCTGGGCTAGCAAACTTAGGCTTCCCAGGCTGAGAGACTGGTGGAGGTGGTGATGGTACAGCAGGGGCCGAACGGCCTCTCACTCCTGAGGCTCCTGGAATGTTGAGCCGAGGCGGTGGAACCACCAGAGGCGGCGGAGTCGTAGTGGGTCATGGCCGGACATCCGCCTTCCTCTGGTAGGGGCTACTAGCACGCCCCCGTGGCTTCCTCGCTTTTCCAGGCGAGGCAAATCGGCCGGAGGTGCGCGGAACCGGGGGTGTGAAGGGCGGAACAGCCATCCCCTTGACCTCTGAAGTTCCGTCGATGGTATCCCTCGGTCCTTGGTTCTCAACCGGAGGACGAGAGGCGAGCGGTGGCACCTCAAAGATGCACGCGACCTCCATAGGGGCTACCCCTGTGGGAGATGCAGCAATGGCAGGGACATCCCCCTTGACGGGTTCACCGGAGGAGGGCGCCGTGGCGAAGGGGACAAGGCTTTTGTCGGCCATGAGGACGGCGGGCGGCGGCGAGGGGTGGTGGCAGGGAAGGGGGTTCGGCGACGCAAAACTCCGTCACGCGGCGAGGAGAGGGTTTGAGGAGGGCGAGTGCGCACGCGAAACACGAGAGGCGGCGGCGACCTTGGGTCGGCCGACCTAGGCGGTCGGCCGAGCCCATCCGGCTCAGCTGGGCCTCTGCTGTGGGCTCTGGGCTGTGGTCTCGGGTTAGGTGTCCCACTAATTCTAAGATCGGAGGCTTCGGCAAGGGCTAGAATGGGATTTCGGGCATATAATTGCCTTCTACCCCAAACAACTTTACCTAAACCTCTTTATACTTTAATAGCTCAACTTGGGGGTTTTACCTGGATTCGTACCTGGATGAAGAGTTATTGTTGCCCTGTTGCTCATATCGTCCATTTTCTCCTGGTGATATCCTCCTACTCTGCCCTGTGGTCCTCCTTGCAGGTTTCTTTATGATAGGATGTATCTTCCTTCCTGCATGGTTAGTGCGTACGTACGATGCAAGCTGTATATATGGTGCAACAGAGGTGATCTTCACAACCATCCTAAGGGAACTATGATGGGTAACCTTCGGAGAGAAGCGCAGCTAGCAAGGCTATAGCACTACGGACGAGAGATGATAGAGGTGATGGAGTTGAGCACAAGATCCAGGCCTATAGCCTAGAGTGCTCTAAGAGTGAAGCTTTCACCTCTAGAAACAGAACTTGAGAATGGTCGGACCCCAGATTGAGTGAGTGAAAAATTTATGGGTCGAACGATCATTCGAGCGGTGGATCGAAAGTGATGAACTGCTAGTTCATCCTCTCGTTGGGTCGACAAAGGATCTCACCCTCACCTAAGTGGGATGACACGTAAGTTAACCCAAGCTTCCAACGGAAGTGTATGGGATAGGTGTGTAACCACACTTCCGCAGGGCATCAATTAGGTCGAGTAGGATTTACATCCAATTGACTTGATCGGCATCGGTCTTAGCTGAACTTAGGATAACAAGATGGATTGTTCAACTAGACCGGATATAAAATCGTGCTTCCGTAAGCCAAAGATATGGAAGTTTCACAGTGCCAGGGCCCGTGTCTTGGCCTAACCCTCAGTGTGGCGACACTTCGGATTGAGCCTTGACATGAAGCACAAAAAACATCCATCGTGACCTCCCCTGGAGAGTTGCGGGCAAGGTTGAAATGATCATCCTCGCCAGGAATGACTATTCTTCCTCGACTGCTCCTCTCCTCCTTCCCTCGAGACTAAGTCTCGAAGGCCGGGTTTTAAGAGAAGAAACGATAGGGGAATCTAGGGATAGAATTTGCACTAAGTGCTCTTTCCCATAGATTCCTGCCAGTGAGGAGTGATATCTTCGACCAGAAAATAGAGAAATTTGGCATGTAAGCTCGGGCTCTTTCGAAGATGGACTTAGGCAACTTGACATTTTCTCGTTTGGCTACCTCATCACTCGAGTCAGGTGGGGAGCTGAAATCTCGGATTTCTCCTAAAATTTCCAGTCCTTGTTCTGGCTCTAAGAGCACAAAGGCGCCTCCCGAAACGGCATCAAGCATCATGCCACAATCCTTTCGTAAATCAAACCGGAAATGCTGCAAGAGCACTAGGTCAGGCAGACCAAGGACTGGGTAGGCTTCAACTAATGAGGCAAAACGATGCCATGCCATGCCTAAGGTTTCCTTCTCTCTTTGTTTGAAACTGAGGATCATCATTCTTAAGGAAACGACACGCCGCACAGGAAAGAATCGAATGCAAAAAGATGCTCTCAATTCCTCCCAGCGTAGGTGGTTGCAACCAAAACAATGGTACCAAGTTCTCGCTTCCCCAGAGAGGGTGAACGGAAACAGGTTCCTCTTAAGAACATCTTGTGTTGCCCTGGTTTTACCCTGGGTAGAACACAATTGCTCAAAGTCTCTTGCGTGATCATAGGGATTCTCATGACTCATTCCCGAGAAGGGTTTTTCCTCAACTAGCTTCATGAGAGATGGGTGAACCATACAAGGTGTTAGAAGAGCGGGTTGTCTCCAGAAAGTTGATTCCATGGTTTCACTCATAATGGGCGGAAGGTGTGTACAAGGATAACCTTCCTGGGATAGCGGGGGTAAATGTAGAAGTAAAAGGAAAACAAAAGATACGAGGATGGTCGGGTTCGTAGATTCTCGACAACCGTTCCCCGGCAATGGCGCCAGAAATACTTGTTGGTATTTCTTAACGTCACCACTATGGCGCCGGGTTAGCGTGAGCGTGTAAGAATCACCCGGGTATCGACGGGTGCGACGAATCCGCAAGGGCATGGATACACCGTTGTAGCACTTCACCTCAGGAGTATTCCCAAGGGTATCGAATCCAAGGAACAGTATGGGGGACTCTACGAGTGTCTATCCAAGGGCACACAGTCTCTGCTGAGGTAGGTGAGTGATATGAAGTCTCCTGTAGGTTCTCGACTCTAGAGAGGAACAAGCTCGGATAAGAATCTCGCTTCGGACACCGGCCCCTCCTGGCTATAACAGTTGGTTCACGGTAAATGGTTGCCTACAGTGTATCCGAGCGTGGGGATTTGGAGGGTCCAACGGTACATCACTACCACGGCCTACCCCAAGACAAACCATGGGATACAGGACATTCGAAGGATAACCAGCAGTCTAGACACCACGTCTACACCGCCGACTACTACTATAGCACGGCTACATCTGACGTCCCATAGAAACACTATAGCACTCTGTATAAATACGAAGTGACGAACCCGCGAGGTTGAGCTAGACCGTACTCGTCATTGAATCGATTCACGCAAGGAAATATGATTGATACTTGATCTAAATCAGATATGCATGTGCTTCAGTATATTCTAATAGACAGGCAATCGCACAAATGGAATGCAAACTTATACGCTTATAACAGAAGATCAAGGGTCGTGTTCGTGAAGAACACGAGCCTCTAACTTATGAACAAATGCAAAAGTATGAATAACTCGCTCGTCAACTAGATCGAGGAAGCGCGTTCATGAAGAACGTGAGCCTCTAAATGATGAACGAACGAAGAACTCAAGAACAATTCATTCATGCATGAGAGCCACTTTAGTCTAATTGGAAAATACTGAAATACTCACTTTAGTCTAGATGAAGAACATCATTACTCACGAGGTACAATGGGATGATGGATGATGAACGGATCATCACCACCTCACCTCTACTCATCCACACACTCCTCTCTACCTAGGACCACCTAGTCTAGATCCTCCACACACACACACACACTCATGGTGGGATGAGGTTTCCCCTCCACCAAGAGAGAATGAGAAAGAGGCAAAGGTGAGAAATGGCTTCAAGAGTGCTCATCCTCTTCTTACCCCCCTCTTCTCCTATTTATAGGCTTTTGCAACCGGCGTGGGAGCACCCAAACACCCCGGGAATGGCTTCTAGGACCAATGGGCAAGCACCACGTGGAAGCCCCTGAGTGGGCGCCTCAAGGTCGGGTTCGTAGCACCACTGGGCCCCACTGGGGTGTGTTTCCTCTGGTGGCGCTGTGGGTCTGAGGTGGGGTTCACAGTGTTCACGTGATTTGGAGGCAGTTTAGGCGCTCTGGTGGGCCATGGGATCCATGTGATGCCTGCGTGGTGACTTCTGATTCGCCGAGGCCTCCTCCCTTAGATTGGTGACGTCATGGATCCAGGGGATGCTTGCATGCAGCCCCTCATTGGCTGAGCCTGATTTGCTAGGATCATGAGGGTGTCTTTTCTCTCCATTTCTTATGCTAAACACCTGCATTCAACTTAGCATGACCACTTGTGGAAATTGTTAGTTTAAACTCCTATTCTAATGTGGATGCATAGTTCTCATGATGAAATGCAGGGATTGACGGCCTTACATTAGGTACTTAACAGCCGTCAACAAGCTCAGGAATCGCTGGTGCCGGATCCATCGGAGCTCCTCACAGGGTGCCCAGGTGTGGCAACATCCGCCGGGCCGTCGCAGCGGCAACCAAGGATCGCTCCACCGTCGTCGACATCGACCTCTCCGCACTCCCTGGCGGCACCGACATGTTTGAGAAGGCGGCCGAGGAGCTCGGCGTCGTCTGGCGCTCGGGATGCCTGCGAACGAGGCCTTGTTCCCAACTAGGTCGGCCGGTGGTGGGCAGGCCGAGCTCGCCGCGCTCTCACAGGAGTCGTTCTCAAAGGTCCACGGTGCTGCGCTGCCGCCACACCGACCCCAGTGCTTGCAGTAGCGGCGACGACACGTCAGGAGCTCACTGGTCGAGGTCCTCGCCGACCCGCGGGATAGGGAGGACCAGCGCGGCACTGGCGTCACCCTCCTCACCGTGTAGCTCGGCACATCGGAAACGAGCGTGCACACCGCTGCCGTGCTCCTCTACATCCCCATCTCCGCGCGGGAGGACCTTGTGTCCGCACCGGGCGTGACGTACACCGCTGAATTGAAGGAGAGGAGCCCTGATGGAGGCGGACCTCCCTTTTCCCCAGTGGAGGCGGCAGAACTCGATTAGATGTGAGGTGGGGCGGGGCGTTGGGGCGTGGGGTTGCCGCCTCGAAGCTCAATTTATGGCGAGGCGGGGCGCTAGGGTCGGCGGAGCTTTCACTCCTCTCGGCAGTGGTGTTGCGGCGAGGAGGTGACGGCCGTCGCGGCGAGAAGGCAGAAGGCGGTCATGGTGGCACACCTGGAGGCACTTGCGACGCGATGGGGGTGGCGCGCGGCATGGGCACGGGATCTGAGGCGGTGACGGCGGCTAGGTGATGCGCGACACGAAGATTGGGAAGGAGGGCGGAGGGAGGAGCGACGACAGCAAGGGCCAAGACAGTGTCGCGCGGGCTTGAGGACCGGCAAGCTTCCCCCGTGCGCCGGCGAGCTCCTCCCTGCTGTGGGAACCACCCTTTTTTATATACTTTAGATAAGAATATCTGGGTGCCCGGTTGCCCATAGTACCATTCCCTGGATCAGCTGATGGTACTGGCACTTCACAAGAAGTATCAGATCCATATATCGTAAAGCAAAAGTGAAACCTCAAACTTGCAGTGGAGATCTACGTAAAAGGACCATTACCTCAGACAGCTTGTCCGGAAACGGATCGGGTAGACCCTCCCCTGCGACGAAGCTCGTCCTCTCTTCCTTCTGAATAGAAGGGACAGGGAAGCAAGAGTGAGCACCTAAGATAGGTACTCAGCAAATCCCAATGTATAGGAAATTAACCTATGTCTATATGAAAGATTGCCGATGGAAAGGAAACAGGTCTTGATTATTATGAAAGTAAATAAATGCATGTGAAGTAAATTCGGAGGAAATACGGAAAGTAAAGCAAGTATAATTAATAAGTAGATTGGTCCTGGAGGGGGAACACGTAGCCTCCTCTACCAGTTCCCAAGTTTTATTAAACTCAGCGACCGTAAGGGTCCACTGAGCCGACATCTGCCATATCACTTTCTAAGGGCCACAACCCTGTCTCACCATATCCATTCCCACCCAAAATGTATCTAATTAGCAGGAGCTTTTACCAAGAGTGCTCATAACCGAGAGCCACGGCTATTCGAATAGATCAAACTGCATGCAGGCGTATCGCACCCATACGTCGTCGACCAGCCCATACCAAGGCCTTTGGTGGTACTGGCCACATGAACCATACCCACTGATGTCCCCGTGTGGATTACATTATCATCCACCCATGGACAACATTCCCTAGCTCCATCCACGTCTACACTGGGGCCTAAGTAGGGGTCATTCTATCACCACCCGCGTCACGGGTCCACGTCCCGGGACAAAAGCAGATGCAATAAAGTGTGGTATAAATACCACCACGTCACCAAGACGCCATGACGTTCCCGATGACCCGTCCGGCCAGGACACAGGACTATCACGAAGGTCTGCTCCAACAGCATCCGTTGCCCACCACGGCCCCTTAGGATGGTTTACTAGGTTCAGTAGTGGGGTGCGATCCAAGGCCGCACATAAACAGACATTCCCGACAGGTTGTGCCTTTTTGGCTACGTATGGTCGTACTAAACACTGGAAAGACTTTCCCGAGAACCGATCCTTATACGACCAGAGTAAGCATGGACATGATCCTCCACTGAGGCTGCCCCCATACTCCCATGTCCATCCTTAAGGAGTCTAACTCTCTTAAGTGGGTTCATTTTATTACCCCCAATCTATCTCTCCCTATCAACTGAGATCCTTTCACGAATAGTTGTGAATAAGTAAACTAAGATGATGCTCGATTATCGACTGAATCGAGATCGGGATCATCGAATCCTTAAAGCAGAATGCATATCAATTTAATATCTGGGTTCATTTTAATTAAAACTGTGGATAAGGTATGATCAAGAGGATGTTGCTGGGACTCGCCTTAATCCAATGAGGGAGAAAAACTTTTGAGTTTGTCTTGAGCTTCCTTGTCTTGATCTCGGCCGTCCTCTGAGCCTTGCTTGATCTTCCGTTGATTTACACTCGATCTATAGTAACGTTGTTATACGCATAAATATAAATCAATCATCAATCATAGCAATCATCAAACATATGTTAGAGAGATGAGATTGTGATCTAAGAAACTAGAGTGAAACCTTAAGATCGAAAGTGAGGATCGTGACGAGAGACGATCGAACCGGTCACATAAAATATGGACCTTCGATAAAGAAAATGGGCGCTCAAGTGGAACTAAGGCTAGAAATGGGAAATTCCATGTGCCTAAGATATGGTTTGGCTTCTATGGGCTTCTAATATTTTTAGGAATTTTGGTGCAATTTTTGGAATCAAGGATATGGAAAAAAAGATTTTGTGTACACTAAAGGGGTTTTTATAGGTTGAAAAAGAGAAAAATCAAATCTTATATCTAGAAATGTACCAGAATGAATTGGACAACATTTCTAGGGTTTTTAGCGCCTGGCAACATTTCTAGGATTTATGGTGAATTTTTGGGAATTTTTGGGAATTTCTAAGATAGCAAACTAAGACTTGGTGTGCACTAGGCTGTGTGGACGTAGCAAAAATGAGGTGGTTGAGTGTGAGTCTTGGCCGTGTCTTGGCGCGGCTAGCGTGGGCATCCACGTGGTCGTCCACGTGGTGGACCGCGCTGGCGTGGCAGGCCGGCGTGGCACTCGTGGGCCTGTGGTCTATATGGACCGGGTGCATGTGGGAAAGGGGAAAAGGAAGAGGGATGGCGGGGTGACGGCGTCTCGGCCGGGCCCACATGCTAGCAATGGGCGGCAGGACGGTGTCGGACGGTGGTGGCGCGCCCAAGATCAGTGTGTGGCGTGGCGGCGGACTCGGAGTCCTCACCGCCGGCCTTCTGAGGGGCTTCTGCGGCAAGCAGCTCTACGGATTCTGGGGGACACGGCGGAGCTAGGGGTGGTGCAGTGGTGGCCGGAGACGACATGGTGGCACAACATGAGGTCGCCGGAGTGGCGGCGGCGCTCGGTGGAAAAGGGAAACAAGGCTGTGAGGGCTCCGGTGCTCATGTGAGTGGGTGTGTGTGTGTGCGGGCGACCCGTGAGTGCGGAGAGGGTGTCGCCGGGGTGCACAGTGACCGGAGCACGGCCGGAGGCTCGCTGGTGCGGCAGCGGCACCTCGGCATCGCAGTGGTGGTGCTAGGAAGGAAGGGGAAAGGGAAGTGGTGGCTCGGGCAGCACAACGACCGTACTTGAAGGGGTTCAACACGGCGGCGTGCTCAATTCTGGCAGCATAACGGCCGGAATTGAGTTCACCGCTGCGGCGAGCGGCGGAGGGGAACAAGCGGCAGTGGGGTTACCTATGGCTCTACGACGAGATCTGGCTATGTCGTAGCGAAGCCTTGGTGGCCAGGAGCTCGTCGGAGTTCCCCTTGGCCTTGGCCAGGGCTAGCTCCGGCGAGGGAGTGGCGGCAGCGTGGTGTTCTCAGCGGTGGAGTAGGGCTTCGCCGGGAGGGAGGGGAGGTGTGGCTGTGGTGGTGTGGTGTGAGTGTGAGGAGCTCGGTGAGGCTCTCGACCCTATTTATAGGCCGGGGAGGGGAGGGGAGGTGGCCGGGTGAGCTTGGATAAGCTCGGCCGCAGGTGAGCGCCATGGCGCCGGGGCGGCAGGCGCGGCGCATGGTGGTAGGGCTAGGGAGGGCGAGCTAGGGTGAAGATGTGGGTGCGGCGGCTCCGGGTGGTGCAGGATCTTGGAGCAGCGGGAGAGGAGATCGAGTGGTGATGCTAACGGCGGTGCTCCAGAGCTCGCTCACGGTCGTCGATCGTGGCGCAGCGAATGCGAGCGGATGAGGGGTCGGGGATGAGTTCAAGCGACACGGAAGTATTTTTCTACAATTTTATAAAATTCATAAAAATTATCAAATGAATTTAAAAAATTATAAATTAACACAAATTAAGTTGGGTTGTCTATTACTTATAGAAACAAGATTTGAAGTCAAAACTCTATTTGTATGTCGCGTCACCTACAAATCTAATCATATCTTTCGTAACTCTATGAAACTTCATCGAAGATGTTTCGAGAAACAAGGATGAGACAATATAAGTTACCATAAATTAGGATGAGACAATATAAGTTATATATTGCCTACATTAAAAAACTTTGATGAGAATTTATTTTGAGGGGCTATTGAATTTAGGGCTTAGGAGGACATATATATAGGAAAAAAACTTTGCCGTGCGTCATACCAAAAACGCACGACAAAGATACCTCTTTGCCGTGCGTTTTTGAGAAAACGCACGGTAAAGGCACTCTTGGCTTTTTTTAATAAAATCTAAATTTTACAAAGAAAAATACTAAAATTATCAAATGGTTTCGAAAAAACACCAACATTTTGCATAGAACAACTTATATTGTCCATTGCTTAGAAAAAAAATTTTGAATTCAAATTTTCATTTCAACCTAATCATCTACTTCTCAACTCTCTGAAATTTCTTCGGAGATGTTTCGATTTGTAAGCACCGTACATGACAAAATGTTCAAAACTTGTTCAATTTTTTACTACAGCCTCCACATATGATATCATGAGATATTGACCAATCTTATAATTTTCAGACTTCATTTGCATTTTTTAGAATTTTTAAATCATTTGGACACACGATCACTATCGTGTTTCCTAGTCAAGATGTCCAAAATTTCTTTTGATTTCATGAAAGAGGTCTTAAATTACCATAATAACATGAATATTATTTTTTCACTCATTTTATTATATTATTTGAATCACTTGTGTTCAAATTTGGCTTCTTTGAAAAAAATGCTTGAAATGTAATTAATTAGTTAAATATAGCAAATTAATACAAAATGTACCAAATTTTACCATGAAGTATCACATGTTGTATGTATAGAGTAGAAAAAAATTCAAAGTGATGAGAATTTGTTTTGTGGGACTATTTAATTTGGGGTTTAGGAGAACATATATATGAAAACTCTTTGCTGTGCGTTTTTCCGTAGGCGTGCGCCGAACCGAAAAACACACGGCAAAGAGGAAAAAAACTCTTACCCTTCACTCCCTAACGGTTGATAACAGACGGTGGAAAAAAAATGTTTGCCGTGCGCCGGTCGGAAACGCACGGCAAAGGGAACGTCTTTGCCGTGCGCTAAGAAATAAAACGCACGGCAAAAAGTCTTTGCCGTGCGCCGGAAATAAAACGCACAACAAAGATTTTTTACCGTGCGTTTTTCAAGACGCACGGCAAAATGAGCTCTTTGCCGTTCGCCTGATAAAATACGCACGACAAAGATCGTAACGCACGGTAAATGTTAGTTATCCCATAGTGTACCTTTGCGAGAGCCTGCCTATCCAAGCTTGAAAAGTTGCACCAGGTGGGTGGGATCGAAATTGTTAGAGCTGCCGCTCCGCAATATGATTTGAGCATTTCGTCCAATAAGAATACTAGCATGAAGTTAAAAAAAATAGGAAACAAATATTACTACTTCAATGGCACCTTCTCCTCCCCCGAAGGAGAACTGAACAATTACAGATTGTGCAGTACTTTAAATATTAGAGGAACACATGAACGGTTATAGACTCGATTTCAAGCAACAGTTTTAATTATCGGGAGTACTGAAGACCATGACTTGGCTGGCACAAGGAGCTCTCAGCCTCTCACACACACGACAGAAACCCAACAGAAGTACAGAACAAGCAAAACATATGGAACAACACACACTGCTGAGTGCTGACCGAACCACCACGAACTCACGAAGCTGACGACAACAGAACAGAGGCATGCACACTCCCATTTAAATTTAACTCAAATCAAGTTGAGCTGCCGCTTGAACTCCGGCACACGATGACGGCTGAGAAGTGCGTCATCTTATTAGAGGCTCAAAACTAGCTCACAGGAGCAGCGAAGCCGCCGTGAGGCCAGCGGCCACGACGACTAGCACTACGAGCTTGCGCCCGGCACCGTGGGCGCGGCCGCCGCTGGCGACCCAGTCACCCGCCCGGACGGAGGCTATCACCTGGGTCATGCCTGCAAAGAATGCGCCCGAGAGGGCGAAGAAGTAGGCGTTCCTGTCGAGCCACGGCGGCGGCTCGGTCATGGCCATGGTGATTGCCGTGGAGACGGCGGCGAGACCGAGCAGGCCGCGGCCAAAGGCTGCCGGATGGTGAAGCTTTGTAGCCACACCATCGCCGGTGGGCTCACCTTGGCCGCGCCCGTTGCTGATGCTGCCCGTGCTGGCTGCCATCTCCAAGCCAAGGCTAATGTAGAGGCCTAGAGGGCCGCTTCTCTCCTCGAAATCAAGGAAGGAGATGGATTAGAGAGGGGACGGGGGAGGAACAGGCGCTCTTGCAGGCTTGCATTTGCAGGTTGCAGCGCGACGTTATATATAGGTAGAACTGTAGAAGGCGTTGCCATCTATAGATGTCCAGATGGGCCAGACACGACGGGCGGCACGAGACACGACACTAAAAAACACGACACGAACACGGGCACGACACGATGGACGTAGTGTCAGTGTCGACACGACACGATGATGGGCCGTGTCTGGGCCACGATGTCGGCACGCAGTGCCAGCACGAACACGACACGAAAAGGCGACCCATTTAAACACGATGGCGGCCCATTTAAACACGAAAGCGGCCCATCCAAACACCGGCCTGCCCAGCCCACTAACCTGGCCGGCCCATGAATCCACGTATATATACTTACAAACCCTAATCCCCACCCCCCATTCTCCCCATCCCGCAGCCACCCTCCCCCCGCCGCCTCCTTACCTCCTCCATTCCGCCGTCCGTGGGGCGCCGCGCCCTCCGCCGCCCCTCCTCCGGCGAACATGTCCTCCGGCCGGCGGCCCTCCCTGGCGGTCGCGCTCGCAGCTCGGCGTCTGTGCCCTCCCACCGGCGGCCCTCCCTGGCGGTCGCGCTCGCAGCTCGGCGTCCGTGCCCTCCCACCGGCGGCCCTCCGCGTCGCGGCTCTTGGCACAGTAGAGGCGGCCTTGTGCCGCCGCCGGTGTGATCGGGCGGCGGGCTCCCCTGCTCGGCATCCGCCGGCGGGCGCGGTGGGCGCGCGGCCATGAGGCTCCTGGCCGATTTTTTTTTGTGATTTGTGTGTGATTTGGTTTTGTGATGAATTTCTTGATTCATTCGATTTGCTTCTCTTCCTCCTGTCTCGACGTCTCATTGAGTCACTGGCTCGATGCACCCTCGTGCTGGCGCTAGCACGCCGTGCTAGTCGTGTTGGCCGTGCCGTCGTGCCGGCACGACACGACTAAGTAGGTCGCGTGTCGTGTATGGGCCGAGGAGCCGGCACGGCGTGTTGGCACGGCACGACACGGATGCTGGATCGTGTCCAGCCGTGTCGTGCACAATCGTGTCGTGTTGAGTCGTGTTAGTGCCGTGTCGTGTCGTGTGGCCCATCTGGCCATCTATATTGCCATCTGATCTGAGTGCGACCTACCTTTCTCCGTCTGGCGACAATGTTGTGGAGGGACTACAAAAGCCAAGTTTTACCGCGCTATTCTAAATAACGAGAGGAGAGACAGGCAGTGCAGTGCCTTGCAATATACTGTATTTTGAGATCTTTCCAACAACAGCCCCATGTGGCCCATGTGGATGTGGGCGTGGGAGGGGCCTTGTTTAGGCTCTATTTGGTGGGTTTTTTATATTTTTATAAATTCCATCTCATCATATGCTTGGAAGCTTATTAGCAGTATTAAATGTAACTCATTGATAAAACAAATTTCATAATTCTAATTTTTTATATGAATCTATTAAGCTTAATTAAGCTACGATTAGACAATGTGATGCTACATCAAGCTAGTTATGGATTAATTAGACTCGTCTCGCGAAAAAACCTACTACTTATGCAATTAGTTTTATAATTAAATTATAATTGGTTTCACACGATCTCAGCTGCGTAGGTTAGGTCGTATCAATAAGCATAAGCACTTAAGCAGCACCCTGCTTCCTGCGTGCGTTGTTTCGTGTTGCTGTCTTGTTGCACTTGGGGGTGTCTGTCGTCTCACGTATCAGAGTTATTACAAGTGTCTTCTTTTTATCCTATATATAAAGGAAAGAATTGTGAGTCATACCATGTTGCATATTGTGTTAACACCTATATATTCTTGGTGTCACTTGTGTGGATTGTCGATGAACAAATGATCGTCTTCATGGTTCTCCTCAAAGGAAGGGGACCGAGATCATTCCATTATTACCTGACACAAATCTTCAGGGAGAATTTCCTTTTTTTTTGCAAAACTATATGAGGAAAAAGGCAGAGCAAAAGTAGTGGAGAAACAAAGTAAAAATGACTCTGCGAATGGGCTTGTAGTCGATGATAGAGACGGTCAGGTGGGCAGAGTTCAAATCCTGGTGCTCTTTTGGATTTATTCGGGATTTTCGGCGTTATGCGTTAAGTGGTAGCGACGTTCGAATCGACGAGAGTGGTGAGTTCAGAAATCTCCAGATTTGTCGGTGCTCGATCTTTGGAGGTCTCGTAGGGGTAGGATTTGCGTCGTTATATTTGTCGGTCTTTCGGTAGCCGAAGGTCTTAATAGTGGGATTTGCGTACAGTTTTGGGCCATGCGTTCCGAGTGGTTTGGAGCGGGCCAGGCACGAGGGATGCGGACAGGGCCCACGCCACGGCCCAGAACCGCGGCGACGACCGAGGTGATCGGAGTGCAGCGCGAACGCTAGCGCGGCGGATGGTGACGACGATGGTGGTGAGTGGTGACTGCCCGGATTGCGACCGTCGCGCGACAAACGAAAATTTCTAGTGTGGCATGGTCCACGGAACTCGGTCAGATTGGTTGGAAGCGATCACGGATGCGCTGGCAATTTCATAGTTGCGGCAGCGGCAATGTGAATGTGTGAACTAGCGAACTGTCGTCCGTGTGCACGACTATTCGGTAGTTCGCCGTATATAAACTGCCCCACACCACCCAACAAGCGGTGCCTGCACCGCACCCTTGACCGGCTTGGAGATGGCAGCGCGCGCAGCGGCAACGGGCGCGAACCCAAACCCACCCTTCTTCACCGGGCAGCCTTTGGGCGCGGTCTGCTCGGCATCGCCGCCGCCTCCACCGCCACCACGATGGCCATTTCCGAGCCGCCACCAGGGCTCAACAAGACCACGTATTTGCTCTCCCTCTCGGGTGTGTTCTTTGCAGGGGTGATTCAGGTGGTAGCCTCCGTCCAGGCGGTCGGCGGGCACACCCATGTCGGCGGGAGGAAGCTCGTGAACGCCTGCCTCGTGGCGCCGGCCGTCGTCGCCGCCGGCACCGCGGTGGCTTCCCTGCTCCTCCAGTGAGCTCGTTCTCTCCGACTCCGAGATCACGCCTCCGGCCGTCGTGGCCGTCGGCGTCTGTCTCGGAGTCGCACCAGCCGCTTCAGCTCATCAGTTCCATACGCATGTGCATTTCCTTCTTGTCGTCTGTCTGTATCTGTTGTTCATGTCTTGTTTTCGAGAAGAATCTGTACTCGTGTGTTGTTTCTGCTTCCATTTACATGTCTCGTGTGGTCGTGCTACGAGAGAGCTGCTTGTGTCAGGTCATGGTTTTTACTAGAGAAATAAAGCGGCCTCAAACTTGGAAATATATACAGTACTTGTCTTGTTGCTGGTGCGATTTACATGTCGTCGTCGACCCTGCTCCTCCAACTTATTTATCGCCAGTTAGTATCTCTCGCGAATGATACTCGGGTGTTGAAATTGAACTAAGTAGTTCTACATCGCAAAACGGTGGCCGTCACGAGTAAAAATGTCAAACAGGGGACAGAGAAAAAACAGTGCAACCAACCAACAACGGTCACAATCAGCTTGCGAGTTGGGCTGTGTGGCACGGCGATGTTATTGTCACGGTCCAAGTCCTTGTACAGCAAGCATCCCAGGCCGGACTGCTATGGCTATGGTGAACACATTCCATTCTGCTGCTTTCAGGCAGGCATTTGGGTTGCCTTGAACACATGAAAAGTTATAGTCATGCTAGGGCTGGATAACGAGCCAGCTCGGCTCACTTCAGCTAGCACGTTAAGATAACGAGCTGGCTCGACTCGACTTGTTAACATAACGAGCTAAAAGTTGAGGTCGGCTCGGCTCGTCAAAAGCTCGAGCTGGCTCATTTTAGCTCGCGAGCTAATGTAAATAAACACAAACACCCAATCACATGTATTTCTCAAACCAATTCGCATCCTACTCCACCAAAACTTGAACAAGTAACGGCAGGTGCTCTGCCCATTCATTATAGAAGAAGAGCATAACAAAATGTACAGATTTGGACCAAA
Organism: Cenchrus purpureus; assembly: GCA_022644695.1. Taxonomy (NCBI): domain Eukaryota; kingdom Viridiplantae; phylum Streptophyta; class Magnoliopsida; order Poales; family Poaceae; genus Cenchrus; species Cenchrus purpureus. Next base: position 16,790,517 of record CP053466.1, read on the forward strand.
GGTCAAAAAGAAAACAAAGAGAGAAAAAAGAAAGAAAAAAACTAATTACAAAGACCTATTCTCCCTCCATCAGGTCCACAGATCTATAGGTCAGAATATCATTGCGAATTACAGAGCAAAGTTCAGCCGGCAGCACAGCTTTGTTGTCAAAAATCCGTCTGCATCTCTCCTTCCAAATACCCCAAGCAGTGTAAATGACGAGCTGCAAGTGTTGATCTTGTGGTTGTTGTTGATTAGGGGCATGCTTCATTTTTTCCCACCATGTTAGCAGTCGATGCACATGTTGCAGACTTGGGAATTGAGAATTTGCCCAGGATGCCATCTGTTGCCAGACCAGCTTTGAATACTCACATTTTGCAATCAGATGCAGTGTCTTCTCTTGAGCAAGTTGGCACAAAGTACAGATAGGGTCTGCTTGGCCTCCCCATCTAATGATTCTGTCATTTGTGGGCAGTCGACGCTGCAATAAGAGCCAAAAGAAAATCTTGCACTTGTTCTCCACCTTAGCTTTCCATAGCAGGTCCCAGGATGTTTCAGCATAACTCCCCTGAAATTGCACCTGATAGGCCGCCTTCACCGTATACTGTGCTGAACCAGAGAAAAGCCAAAGGACTTTGTCATTTGTCTGTGTTAAGTTGATGTGTTGCAGGTGCCCCCATAGCTCAATGAATTGCCGAAGTGTTGTTTCATTGTTCATCCTCCTGAGACCCCGCATCCACTTCCTGTTCTCCGATGCCACCGCTACTGTCTGGTTCTTGCGCCATGCTGTGACAGAATCACCCAAAATAATTCCATATTATCGCCTAAGCCGGTCCACGTGGCCATTAAGCAATAATAAAGAACTATTCTATCGCCTCTGCCGGGTCATGCCCGGTAAATCACTTATACAGGATCGAGATATGCGCTAAGCCCACACGAAGGTGGGACCAGAGTACAACATTACATTACATAAAAGGTCCATGAGTACTTAATATTACAAACCAGGTTTTCAGTACATAAAAGTAAACATGGTTCAGAGTTTAAACAGCGGAAAAATAAAATAAACGTGGGATACACATGGGAGGCCATCCACAATGTATCACTCCTCATCATCGTTCTCCCATTCAATCTCCCAACCCTCTGGAATGGTACCAGGCCAGATAGGGTTACCTGAAAACAACAAAACAAGCAAGGTTGAGTATACTAATACTCAAAGAAGACCGACCCAAAATCAAAATAAAAGACACAGCTAGACATGCAAGGCTTTTTGGCTGGTGGGTTTGTTTTGCCAAAAGCAACTAAGAGTTGATCCTTACTTTCAAATTTTAGCTCAAGTTCTAGTATGTTAACCATTCTAGGTAAGCACCTAGCTAGACAAGCATGGTTGTGCAAACAAGATTAATCAATTAACAATATTAATCCAAAATGTTTCATAAATAAACATGGGGTAGCAAGTGGTCAAGCCGACTCAGATAACGGCGAGTGACCGACGATCGATCGATTTATATCCTCGCAAGGTAAACCCAAGATACACGGAGGAAGGTACACCCCAAAGAATCTAAAGAAAAACAAATGCGGGGTCTACCCGACCAGTGATTCCGTCACTCCCCAGATTAGGGACAGATGCCACAGTCCTAAGTACAAGGTTACTGGGACGCCCTCACACGGCACGCCCATACTCACACTTGCACTACCGGAATCAAACCGGGAGACGTATCTCAAGATTAGTAGCCATAAAGTCTCCGCACTGGTTCATTAGGTATTAGGCTTACCGGTCCCATTCCCGACAAGAACTTGGTACGTTCAATAGCTTAGACCAGCACCATGCTACTCGGTCGAGACCGAACCCATTGCTCTTACCACATGAGCGAGTCAATTTAACCAACTTATGATTCCAACATAAACAACCTATATCTCGCGAGCAATGAGTCATTACTCGACTTGTACCGTGTCCTTAAAGCATGGCACTAGCGTCCTAACATACTAGTAAAAGAGCATAGGAGTCCTAAGGATCATGCAACTAGGTTTCAAAGCAACTCTTGAAACTTAAATGCACATAACATAACATAAATACGAAAATAAATTGCAAGCTAGGAAATTGGGTTAATGCAACCGGTGCTTGCCTTCTTCTAAGTTAGCAACAGCCTTGGGCTCTTCCGGACTTTGGTCCAGGTCTTGATGAACGCCCAACTCGTTCACTTCACCATCTACCGTCCCGTCTCCCTCCTGGGTGAGCGTGTATGTACCGTCCGGCAAATCTACACGTATACATATATATGCATTAGGTGAGGGTGTGAGAGGTTAATTAAAGGTTAACTTTGATGGTGACTGTGTACATATTTAAACATAAGTAAATTAAATAACTTTATACACAGCAAGGGGTGTGTTGAAAATTCAAAAACAGAAACATGACATGTTTTCACCATTTGACACCTTAATTACCCTTTCTTTATTTAATTAATTAAAACAAGCCTTACAACCATAAATCCATATTAAATCAAAAACACCTCAAATGAGCCTAAGCTTTTGCACACAACAAAATATACCTATTTTAAGCTCACACACCAAAATTTAGATTAATAATATTTATAAAATTAATTTATACGAAAAAGACAAATTTTAGCCTAGTAAATCACCATTAATTCATATAAAAAGATTTACTAAACTTTTTGATCTCAACTTTCTCCTACAAGTCATTTATACCAAATTTAAGCCTCTGACCAAGGCATAGGTCCAGATTCAAATTATTTTTGAAAATTTTAATTTAAACTCCTACACAAGAGTAAATCCAAAACACATACAAAACACACCCTAAAATCATATCCATTCTACCAGAGGTACTATTTATCAAGACAAAGCCCTAGGGTGCACTTATGCTTAAAGAAAAGTTTATTAAAAGGGCTATAAAAAGCATCAAGATTAATCTAACATAAAACTTACATAAATCATAATTAAAGATCTACACATTAAACTTATGCCAACTTTGGTCATAAATCTAAACATGCCAAAAAGAGAAACATATACAAAATTCAACTCCATATCATGTGTATATTTTAAACTACACTAAAAAACATCAAACTGAGTTTGAATTTTTAAATCAAAACTACAAAGGAAAACCCTATATAACCTTTCTAGAAAAGGTAGAATTCTTCACCAGGAAACCAACAAAATTGGATTTGCATTTTTCTGATTTTTCTATAATTTTCGACGGATTTTTGAAGTTGCAGTCAAAAACCTAATGTACATTTACAGCCGGGCCCTTGCAACAAACTTCAGATTCACGAATAGGCCCCTGCCTTACACAAAACACCCTAAACTAATTGCAATCGTTCTGAGAGGTCCCCGGCGGGGGACCTCGTGGCCAGTGAGGCGACTGAGGTCAAGCCACGGGAACCGGTGGGGTGTGCGGCTTACATGTAGGGTGGGGGAAGGTGTTCGCTGGCCCGGCGGCCTCAGCGGTGGAGCACGCTCCCGCCGGAGCTGTGGCGGCCGGCGGCGCTTCAGCGGGCTGGTGGTGGTGCGGAGGAGTAGGGGACCCGGGGAAGGAGAAGGCGTCGGCCTTGCTGGCTCAGCGAGAGAGAGCTTCTCGGCGGTGGCGCGGCCTTTGGATGGCGGCGGCGGCTCGCCGTCACGTTCAAGAGCGGGCGCGGCTAAACAGGCAAGCGGGCGAGGCGGAGGCTGTCTGGCGAGGCCGCAGGTCATTAGCGCGGCCCGGCAGTGTGCAGGCGTGCATGCGCCCTGTGGCACCGCGTGGCGGGCGGCGCGTGGGCGCCGGCCGCCGCGGGCGGTGGACACGCCTGCGAGCGCACCGCAGCTAAGGCAGGCGGAGACTCCTACGGTCACGGCTTGGTCCTGACGGAGACGCTAGGCCATCCGTGACACCGGAGCAGGGCTTGGTCGCCACGCGTGACGCGGACGGCAGACGCGCAGAGCGTCGGCCAGCAGCTCTACGTCACCGTCCCTTTTTATTTCGTGATCCTGTTTTCGAAATTACAAAACTCCAAAAAGTGTCAACATACTCGAAAATCTCCAAAAATAAAAGTTGTAGAGCAGCTATAGACCTACAACTTTCACAAAGGGCGACATATGTTTTGATCAACGGATTCGTGGCAAAAACGCGTTGAACTTTCAGGAAATCTCGGCCCCGGTTTACTGTGTGCAGAAACTTCAACTCAAATTTAAGTGACTTTGCACTCAAAATTTGAATGTCCGCCAATTATAAAAATGTGTCCCCGGAAATAAGGAACAACTTTTATATTGGCCGATTTTGAACTTCTATAGCAAAATTTGGAGAACGCGCAAGAAAACCAAATCAGCCTTTTAGGATCTATAAGGGTTTGACCGGGAATTTGAACTTTGACCAAGGTCTTTTGTGCAAAAGTGTGCAAGATCAAGTCAAACATGTTTAGGAGCCAATTAAACTTGATTAACACAACTAATTAAGGTATTTATCTTTAATAAACTCCTGGGGTGTTACACACGCCAATCTGAAGCACTCCGGGGCAATGTCTTTTGGTGCTTGTCCAGCTAGCCATTTATCCTTCCAGAAGCTTGTTTGCTGCCCATTGCCGATCATAATCCGGGTGCAGGCTCTAAAGAGTGCTATCTCTGTGGGTGTTAGTTGGATGTTCATCCCTGTCCATGGTTTAGATTGATCAGCCCATTTGAACCATAGCCACCTGAGTCGCAATGCTCGGTTGAAAGCAATCAGGTCAAGGATACCATGGCCCCCTAATCTCTTTGGCCTGCATACTCGGCGCCAATTGACCCAACACTTGCCAGCTCTCGCTTCTTCAGATCCTACCCATAAGAAATTACGGTGTATTTTGTAAATACGTCGGATGGCCCACTTAGACAGACTGAAAGAGGTCATGTGGTACAATACCGAGAGCACCGAGTTGATCAGAGTTAGCCTCCCGGCTCTTGTCAGTAATCTCCCTTTCCAACCAGGTAACCGCACACCGATTTTGTCAATCAATACTTGTTCATCAGCTCTTGTAGTTCTGCCAATGTGCAACGGAAGACCAAGGTACTGACAAGGGAACTGGCCCTTTGCAGCCTGAAAAAGGCTGAGCAGGGGTTCCACTTCCTCATCAGTGCATCGAATGGGCAATATTTGTGATTTCTGTAAATTTGTCCTCAAGCCAGTGGCATCCCCAAATGCTTGCAGGAGTTGTCAAATGTTACTTATGTCTGGTACTGTCGGGCGAATAAAAAGTGTCACGTCATCAACATAAAGGCTGGTCCTAAACTTGATCGGCTCAGCACCAATTGGGTTGAGAAGCCCAGCCTGAGTTGCTTTGTCCAACATTCTTTGCAATGGATCCATGGCCAAGATGAAGAGCATAGGTGAGAGGGGATCACCTTGTCTCAAGCCACGTCTATGCCGGATTGGTTTCCCTGGTATCCCATTCAGCAAGATACGGGAGGTTGTGCACCCCCACAGGATTGATAGAATATCACACCATCGCTGCCCGAACCCCAATTTTGTCATTACTTCCAGGAGGTACTCCCACCGAACACTGTCGAAAGCTTTGGCGATATCAAGTTTCAGGAACAACATTGGGGTCTTGGCCTTGTGAAAATGATTGACTACGCCCTGCACAAATTGGAAGTTGTCTTGAATACTTCGCCCCATTATGAATGCACTTTGACATGGTGAAACTAGTGCTGGGAGATGCGGTGCCAATCTATTTGCCATGATCTTGCTCAATAATTTTGCAACACTATGCATCAGACTTATGGGCCTGTATTCGGATGCAGATGTTGCCTCCTCCTTTTTTGGTAGCAAAGTCACACTGGCTGAATTCAAAAGTTGCCACCTTTGGCCTCTCAGTTGATAGACTTGTTGTAGTGTAGCGAGCAGATCCAATTTGATGATATCCCAACAAGTTTTATAGAATAATCCTGTGTAGCCATCAGTGCCTGGGGCTCTCTCCTTTGGTGTTTGCATAACGGCTGCCTTTATTTCCTCCTCCGAGAAAGGGGCATCCAACTCCTGTAGATCATGTGAGGTGATATTAAGAGAATCAAGGTTGAGTTGGCTTTCTCGCTGTGTATGCTGTCCAAGGATGGTAGTAAAGTGCCTGTAGAGCTCATCTTCCTTGTCCTGGTGGCTAGTAAGAAGACAACCTTGTGCAGATAGATGCGGGATGAAGTTCTTTCACCTCCTGGCATTTGCTCGAAGGTGGAAAAATTTGGTGGTGGCATCTCCCAATCTGATCCAGGTGAGGTGAGAGCGTTGTCTGATCTTGATGCGGCGCAATGCAGTGAAACCTAGGATGCGTGCTTTGGCCTTTCTGCGCAAATCCAACTCCGCCGGTGTAAGACACCGCTGCTCTTGGCCCTGATCCAGTAGTTGTACAACTGTAGTAGCGATGTCAGTCATGAGTTTCAAAGGCCTTAGTTATTGACAACTCCATCTCCTCAATGCCTTTGCTAATCTAGACAATTTGACATGTAAAACCCTGATCTTGTCATCAGATGCGAAAGGCCTTTCCCAACTTGCCTGCACTGCCTCACGAAACCCCGACAGTTTTATCCAGAAAGTCTCAAAACGAAAGCGGCGGCATTGTTGATCAGGGAGTCATGCACAAATGCAGCCGGTCTTGCCAGTTCCCAGTCCTTGGTGACAAATATGTGATCAATTTTGGTGAAAGTTGGGTTGTCAGTTTCACTAGACCATGTAAATTTACACCCATATGTTTTAACTCCTTCAATTCATGGTCATCCAGTGCAGATTTGAATCTATTCATAATCCTTCGGTTCACCCTGCCAGTGCTCTTTTGATTTGCTCTAAAAATCAGATTGAAATCACCCAGTATGCACCGTTGCGGTAGTATTGTAGTGCTTATTGTTCTCATCTCCAGCATGAACCGTTGTTTATCTACATCATGTTGAGGCCCATATACTCCTGTGAGAGTCCAGAGCATACCATTTTCTCTGCACTTTATAGTTGTTGAAACTGTAAATTCCCCCACCTGAACATCTTGCAGCAGGTAACAGTCCACCGAGCAGGCAATGATCACCCCCTAACTCCATCAGCCGGCAAAGCTGCATATGCTCCCACAAATTGAGGCCCCAAAGTTTGAGTTATGATTTGATCATCAACTAACTGTAGCTTTGTTTCTTGAAGAAAGATAATGGTTGCATGGTGGTCAGTTATGAAATCCTTCACAACCTGTCTTCGCACTACCCCATTCAGACCTCGCACATTCTAATTAAACATAACACAGTTGTTGTCATTCATTGGAAACAAATGGATACAACATGTTGTTTACCCAGTGTAGGTTGCCTTGGATAAGACCAACACTAAGATACAGGTGCAGTACATCCTACCACTTGCCCACAAGAACTGAAACATGGTGGTATAACACTAGCTTGGACACCACCCTATCCATCCTCCTACCATGAGTCCACCCCTCCCGTCTACTACTTTTGAAATTGAAATTACACATTAAGATAACTGATTGACTACAATGTAGTGTCGAGTTCCATCAGACTGCCTCCACAGGAGCCTGATGCTTGTTTTCCTTCAGCTGGCCATCATCCAGGAGGTCCTCCACTGCCTGGACCGCCAAATCTGGGAGGGGTCCCTTGAACATAGCGACGCTACATTCCTCGGGCCATATGCAGTCTCATCTAGGAGATCCAATTTCTTCATGAGAATCAATGGAGCTAGCGTGGATGGTCTTGGATAGACGCCGCTGCGCCTCGACACCGCACGGCACTAGCTCAGGCATCCCGATGAGAGACAGCAGTGCAGGTTGCATCAGGTCGCCTAGGAGTGCAGCCAAACCCCTGCCGCCGGCCGGCGGGTCATGCGTCGCCGTCGGGTGGGATGTCACATCAAGCCTCTCATCCTGAGATCCAGCATCCTTGTCCTCATCCTGCAGAATCCCAGCAAGCAAGTGCAGCTGCGGTGGCTCTGGTGTGGTGTTTTGTATCGGCAAGTGATGGGTGGTAGGGAGAGCTGGTGGGGTGATTGGTGGCGAGCTGTTTGGTGAAATGAGTAAGCCGGCGAGGCGCTTTGTTCAAGATCGGCATCCAAGGCAGAGAGTGGCGCCTCGGTGGCCCCTCAAGCATAGTATCAGTGCCCGGTCCACTGAGGAAATCTGGAGGTGGAGTCCAAGAGGAAGTTACCATAGGCGTGTCATTGTTGGTCCAGATGCCGGATGGGTCGAGGAAGAGCGGCCCACCTGTAGCGGGTTGCTTCACACCGACGAAGCCCAGCGAGGCCCGGCTAGTGGAGCGGCCCAGCTTCTGAGGCGACATCGCACTATGGATGGCTACCTCCAGCAGCATGGGGTCATCCGTGGTGGGCTCCAGTTCGAGACGTGCCAAACCCGTGGTCAGCGTGTCCCCTTTGTCTTCATCTTCTGCAGCAAACCCCCTTCCGCTCTCATGCATATCGCCCTTGCTTGGCAGCAAGTGCGGCCTTGGGGATAGTAGCAGGGTCTTCAGCGGCGCGTGCTCTGCAGCGGACCCATCGCCCATGGAGTGACGTGCATAGACCTGAGCATTTCACGGTCGGATGGACCGAAAAATTCGGTTTTTTCGGGCCGAGAAAATCCTGCCCATGACTGTTCCATGGGACGTGTCAGCCTCGGTTTTGGTGGGCTCGGGCCGGGCTTGCGCGCCGCCCGTATTTTACACCGTAAAATAGCTAAAAACAAGATGTCGATTCGGGCTCGGGCCAAGATTTTTCGCGGGCTTCAAGATCTACCGCCCGTCGAGATCCGTGGGCGGGCTGGCGCGGGCGGGCCGGCCGGCCGGGCCAAAATGCTCAGTATAGCGTGCAGAGGAGAGGTCCTCACCGGTGGTCAGCCAGTCTGGGCCCCGTGGCGGACCCAGACCACCGTAACCACCACCAAGGCCGCCGCCAACACGGGCCGCTCACGCGCCGCGCGTCTGGGCCCGACACCGCCGGGCCGGCGCACCGAGGTGGTCGTGTCCTCCTCGCTCCCTTGACCGCCCCCGGGTAGAGAGCGATCCCTCTTGCGGTAGACGAGCCGGGTATGGACAGGCTGTCGAGGCCGTGGAGCCCTCGATGCCTACCCGTCAATCACGCCCAACTCGAAGGTGAGCGTCAGGGCGGATGTTGTCGGTCTCCCCTGGAACGCCTATGGCAGAGCCGCACCAGCTGACGGAGTAGGTGTTCCCCGACGAGGGAGGTCTGTAGTCGATGATCTGATCCAGATGAATTATCACGGGATAGGATAGCATACCAATCGGAACATGACGCTCCCGGCACGTCAGAAGGCGCCCACGGCCATCGTGGATCCAGTAGGACTCCATGCGCGTCCTCCGTTCTCCGGTACGGTGCGCGGACTTGGCGAAGCCATCCGGGTCTTGCGTCCAAGCCCAGACAACAAAGCAGGCATGATCCTTGTCCGTCGGTGGATCAACTTCAATTTTCTCCATGAGCGCGCCATCGCTCGCGCGCCCGGTCGGTGCGCGTCTTGGCCGGCACTCCCTCGATGCAGAGCCAGACCTTGTAGCAGAGGTCGGCCACCTCCGCGTGCGACGTTGGTGTCCACAGGAGGAACCGGTACAGGAAATCACCGACCGGCAGCAACCACGACCAGGAGAGAACGCAGTTGCGGCAAGTCGGGGAGGAGAAGTCGACGACGAAGCCCTTCGGTAGGTGCGGCGAGACCCGGATGCGCACCGGCACCATGCGCAGCGCCATCCCCAGGGCCCGCGCCATGTCGTAGCAGGTTGGCTTTGCCCCGTCCCCCACAGCAATAGCGATCACGGCGCAGTTCTGGAGCGCCCTGGTGCGGCCGACGAGCTCCAAGGTGCAAGGCGCACAAGCAACGATCGAGTCGGGGCGACCCGACATTGCAGTCGGAGCAGCAACCATCACATGAGGCGGTGGCAGTGGAGGCTCAGGGGTGGAATGTGGAGGTGGCGGTGGTGGGGATGCGGTGGTGGTAGCAGCGGAGGTTGGTTTGCGCAATGCGGCAGAGGACGGCTTGCTGGTGGTTGCTTGACGATCCCTACACTGACTAGCACGGTGACCGGAACGGAAGCAGGAGATGCATCTCACGGGGTCACGGCACTGAAAAGCTTAGTGGTCGGTGGCAAGGCAGTGGAAGCAGCGGCCGATGGCGCGCTCTCGAAATGGCGATTTCGCTGGTGGATTGGGGGTGCCAAGGCGCCAGAAGACGGAGATGCGCTTGTGCTGTTGGAGCTTGGCCTCTCGCCGCCGCTGTGCACGAGATATAGCCCGTTCCCAGCCATCCTCCTCAAACCGCGTGGAGGCCGCAGCAGAGTAGCTTGCCAGGAAGGTGAGGCGGGAGGTGATGGGTGGTCTGGAGGTCGCCGGAAAGGTGGATGGCGGCATACCTTGATTCGGCACTACCAGAATGGACTTGAGCCTTGCCTTCATCTTCCCTTCACGAGAGGACCTCGGGCCTCCGCGCTGTAAGCCGCGAGGGGAACCGCTGGTATCGTCTGTTGCTGCTCGGCGCCTGGCCGGAGGAAGACTTACCCCCTTCAGCTCTCTGCTCCTCGGGCGTCGCGGAGGAGAGCAGCACCTCCTTGAAAGACGGCTTCCCGTTGGCTCCATCTGCTTGTCGAGACCCAGGTCCCCTAACGCAACCAAGATCCTGATTTGGATCTGGGCTAGGGGAGAAGGAGAAGTCGATGCGGTCCAGCGACGGCGAGAATACTGGCGTGGTAGGTGATGTCGTGGACGGGTGCTGGCGCTGGTTGCCGGAGTAGCCGACGGCGAGGCGGGGGCGACGGTGGGTGGCTAGGGTGAGGTTGGGGAGAGGGGAGGCGGAGAGGACATGGCTTCTTCAGCCTACACCGTGATTCTGGTTTTTCAGAGCTGAATACTCCACCAAAACTTCACCAAATGTTAACCGATTCACAGCTTTAGGGGATAAATATTATTGTGGCAAAAGAAAAAGAAAAAGAAAAGAAAAGGAAATCAACTCAGAGAAACAGAGAGGGGACTTCAGACGCAAGTCTTGCTGTGACTCTGTGAGTGCTGACCACCTCTACAAGCAAGGGATGACGCGGTACCACACTAGGCAACTAGGAGGCTCTACTGGGAAGCTGGCCCACCATCGCATCGCCGGGATCCAGCCTACACGACCTCGAAGGCCGCCTTGACGGGAGCTCCAACTGCGGGCGTGAAGGAGGCAAGCTCACGAACTCCATCGCTGGGGGAAGCTGCCGTGCTATCGAGCTGGGCACTGGATCTCAGCATCCGCTGTTGCACATTTTGACTTTGTGGTAGGAGAAGTCGGCAAGGCAGGGCGGCACTGCTAGGTGAGGGAGCGAACGTGGAGGTGCGGCGGCGATTTGTGGATTTGCCGGATGCAATGCGTGTCTTCAGGGTTGGAGTGTGGCGAACTCGATAGGTGGCTGGCTTGGGCTATAGTCGTTTCCTCTTGGGCTTGTGGATGCTACCTTGCTGCTCTTTGCTCAGCTCGTTGAGCTCGCGAGCAGCTCGAGCCGGCTCATTATATTTGCAGAGCTAAAAGTTTGGCTCGACTCGTTAGAAAAATACAACGAGCCGAACTGAGTGGAGCTACCTAGACCCGAGCAAGTCACAAGCATTTTGTTCAGCCCTAGTAGTGCACTAAGCTCTCGATTTAAAGCAACTGATTTTATTTTTATTTTTATCCGAAGTATTGAAAACCCAGGACTGCTCCGCGTAGATCCAGGTCCGGAGCCGCTGGATCCGCTCGCCAGGCCACCGTTGAGCTACAGTGTAGAGTACAGGCTGAATTTAGCTGAGTTTTGCTTTCAATTTTGACGCTATAGTGTGGAGATTATGGGCTGGCGACTGGGGCCGAGACCTGGGAGGCCTGGGCTGTAGGTCCGCCTCTGACCGGATCTGCAGCTCTCGGACGTCGTCGTTGCCTCCATGGCCGGCGTCGTCACCACATCTACGAAGGGGTGACAATAGGCACAAGCTGACGATAGGAGCTCCGTTGCCACCTTCCTAGCCGGCACACGGACTTCCGATGTTCTACTCCGACGGTGGCGAGGTGGAAGGGGTGCCGCGAGAAGGGGGTGACGACTATGGAGAGTGGGACGCCACGTGTCGCCCCCTGAGGGAGACGACGTGGGGGCTAGGTGCGAATATGGCGGTGCCACTGCTACTCTGGCACCGCCCCGTCGCGCTAATAACCAGATTATTGAAGTACAATAGATTATTGCTTTGTAGTACAAAAAGTCTGTAATACCCTTGCTGATCGTGGGCAGGTTAGCATGGGATGTGAAAAAGTAAGGGCAATATCATCAATTGTAACCCAGAATCAGCAAGAATATATATATATGTTTGCTCGGCTTATTCTAGGATTTCAGAATCTGCTAGCACTTATAGAGTTTTGTGAACATTAAAATGAATTGAAGAACTGCAATTGATTGGGCTTCATCTCCATCGACGACGATCTATCAGATCAACAGGTGACTATATTTACATGAACAAACCGATGTATATTATGTGGCTGATGACACCACCAGTAACACGCACAGAGTACACGACTGATAAATGGACACAGGATATAGTAACATGCATGATAGCCGAAGAACTGGAGTACAAAACGACCGCAGGAGGGAAATAGAAAAAAGAAGAAGACTCTTGGACGCAGGACGTACGACAGACGCAGTGAGTGACCGAGTGAACGACTTAAAAATGACGAATCATGCGTGCACGTCAGAACGAGTAGTGAAGGCTGCCGCGCGCTGATGCAGTAGGAGCTGAGTGACCCGGCGGCGTCGTGGACGGTGAGTGACAACCTGCTTCACCAGAGCAGCGAGGCCACGGAGAGACCGACGACGGCCAGTGCCGCGACCGCGACGGAGGCCGCGTACGTGAGGTTCGCCCCCGCGGAGCGGCGGCGGCCGCCGCCGCGGGGATTGTTGGAGACGCAGACGACGGCAACGATGATCTCCGCCACCCCAGCGAAGAATGCCCTGTTAGGGCGAGGAGGTACGCGTTCTCGGGGTCCAGCGGCGGCTCGCGCACTGCCAACAAGGTGATGGCCATGGAGGACGTGGCGAGGCCGACGCCTACAAGGGTATCGAAATGATGAAGCTTTGATGCAGCGGTGCCGGCGCCGGCGCCGCCGTCTTCCCTCAAGGTACTAATTTCGAGAGCCATCTTTCAGTTTCAGCTGGAGCAGGCCGGGGGCAGGCCGCGTGATCTGAAGGATCTCCAGATGATGGAGGAGAGGAAGGCTGGTGACTGGACGGAGGAGGACGAAGAGCTGTGCAGGACAGGTGCTCGATCGAGCTCCAGCTTTATAGGCAGCAGACGGAAGTTCAGCCGTCGTGTGGATGCAACTCAGCCACCGCGCAGTCGCGCACGAATGTTCCGGCGGGAAAAAGCGTTCAAATTCCAGTTGTAACATCAACCGCACACTAGCTTGATCACTATTATCCGCGCAAGAGTTCGCCTGGCCGGCCGGCGTTCTCACAAGTGCGTCGACGTCGACGTTATTCCTCCCGCGAGCGAGCGCCGATGATCAACGTCGTCGTCTCTCTCCGAGACTCCGACAGGCGTGAGGCCACGTCTCCTTCCTTGACGCATCTCGATCTCATCTTGACTGACTTCGGGTTCGTGCGTCGACGCCTTGCACTGACGGCATCGAAGCAACTGCGATTGGGTTTCGGTGAAAGCGAGCGAGAGAGGCGCTTTTTTGATCGACTGCATGCACAGACAGTAACAGTAAGCGCGCCGATGTGTCCCGACACAGATCGCAAGTGATATGCTCCACCTTTCTGTTTTCTCCTCTGCTGACACGTCCAGTTGCAAAACCACTTAGCTTCCCCTTCTAGTGGGAAGAAAGGGGGACCAGCATAACTTTTTGGGAAAAAAAAACTATCGTGCTTTTTCGATCGCGGAGAGGGATGCTCATGCCCAAAAACTAAAATGAGTTCAAATTTGTTGTTTAAGGCAGTGTTCGGCTTGCTTTTTCTACAGTATTTTTCTCTCACAGCAAATCTGCCAACTCAATCAACACACAATACTTTCCTCTCACAATGAAGCTGCCTGCCAAATAAATATATGGTCACAGATTTGTTCTGCCGACACAGATATCAGTTGGCCACTCTCACTGCATCTCTATGAAGTATATGGTCATGGTCCCAAAAAAGAGTATATGTGTTTTTAAAAAAGAGTATATGTTCATAGAGATGAAAAAAAAATAAAGGAATATTGTTGGGCGTACTATTTCCCAATTTCATCACATGTTTACACAGGGTAATCTGCTTTTTGTGGTTAACGAAAGGGTATTATTCTGCAAGTGAACCATCTGAAAATTAACTGTTCAAGTGCAACCAAACAGTCTCACCATCGATTTTTAATTCCCAAGACTAGAAACTTGGTGCCAGATAAGGCCTCGTTCGGTTTGTTGAGTTTCCTTCCGGGCCAGGAAGGCATCAGGGCCAGGATCGAGTGGATCCTGTTCTACCACTGTCGGTCTATTCTCGTTTGGCCCAAGGAACTGTTCCTTTGTTTCAAAATATCTGTTCGGTTGTACACTCTTGGATTCAATCCATCCAACACATGAAGTCAATACAATAGAAGAGCAAATTGAATTCTTCAAACTGAATTGTATAGATAATCTGTATCTTTTTCTTAAAACAGTACTATGTTCTAACTAAAATAACGAACTAGCAATTATGATAAATACAAAAATGCATCTAGCATGCATGCACACATCCATGTTTTACTCAAAGCATCCAGCTGCAGGTAGCAGATAGGCTAGTCACAATGCTTGTCTGCTAGCTATTAGACATATCATAAATAAATTGTTACAACCAAATTGTTCGACACAACCAAGTGTTATTGCAAAGCTGTTCTGGCATCATTGTAGATAATCACTGCAGCGAGTGTCTAGAACTTGAGCAATGTTGATCGCCGTTGGGTACCACAGGCCATTGAACTGAAGCTACTGCATAAAGAACAAGAAAGTCAATCCAAATTGAACTGAGACAGACATATGATGTTACTGGGTAGGGAGCATGTCCTTCCACTACAAGAAGATGCTATGTACAATACTTGCTTCTTATCACCAGTTATACTTTTTTTATCACCAGTTACCTCTTGGTTGGCAGCCTAATAGCCAATATATGTACCCCAAGACCCCCTTTGTGGGCCTGTGGTGAATGGAAAAGATCAATTTGGACTAACAGGACCATCCCTCCTAACACAATATTGCATTGCCTGGAGGCATAGAACTAGCTGCAAAATTAATAGTGCTGACCCTTACCAACTGCCCCTTCCTAACATTCAATCGAACTGTTCCACCCTTTTCTACCACCTCTGCATCATCACCATCAAAACTGTTTCTCCCCACTCTCTCACCGTCACCACAAAAATAAAAGCACCCTCAAACACCAACATGAACTGTGGGCTCCATGGTCAGAGCCATCAACACCACCTTGTTGGCCCCATCCCCTGATTTAGCATAATGAGCACAATCCTAAAGTCGCTACAAGATGGAGTCTGTCACGATATGAAATGAATATAATTGTGCAATACTCATGACTCATCCATCAAACATAAATACAAATATTTCAGATCAGCCAAAGGCTTTGCTGGCCAGTGGTCACATAGGCTTCTTTGCTGGCCAGTGGTCACATAGACTTACAAGCACTATACAAGCAACACATTCTGAACTAGCAAGCTTATAGATCCCAAGGCAATTAAGTGACAGATTCTGAAAAACTGACAATCAAAAGACTAGGTTGGTAGTAGGATTCTAGCTGGCAGATTAGCATGTATAGTAATAGTTCTAGCTAGCATTACTGAGACTAATCTTGCATGGCTAGCATTATAGTAATTAATTAATGCAAAGACATGCATGTTGAAGAAAAAGAACAATTATTTGTGTATGCTCCTAAGACAGATCAATAAGACCGATCATGTGTGTATGCTCCTACCCTTTGTACTGCCAAAGGAACAATTTTTTTTTCTATTCCTCCAGCCAATCATATGTTCAGTTATCATCAGGCAAGAACTCATAAAGCAAGAATAGTACTCATATGAATCTACAAACACTATTGATCTATTTGCAAACTTAACTGAATAATAAAGAATTAAATACCTACTTATTGATACACTAGTGATCCATCTCATTCCTCAGCCAAATCAACGCACACTCTTGATCTACTTCACAGGTGCATATGAAAGCTTCTCTGTTTTCTTTGCTCTTTGTGAAGACTGCGATTGCTTTGGCTTTTTCCTCTTTGGTCACTTGCATTGTGTTGATAACAGTTATGCACCTTTTGATGGAGTAGTCGTCGCCTTTACCAACCTCCTTCTCTCTTGCCTCCTCTTCTCTTCTCAAACGTGCTTCATCATTTTTTGCTTGCTTGGTCTTCAATTCTAGAAATTGTCCCATCATACTTTCAATTCTTGCGCTCTTCTTTGGCCTTGGTTCTTCCTTTTGTGGTTTCCTCCTTGATGCAGCAGATCTTGTTGTCACGCTTTCAATAGGTGCAGTCTCACCTATCGCAGCAAGTGGTGGTTCCTCTTCTTCTCTTCCCTCATTTTCCTCAGCCTGTGCATCATTATCTACATCTTCCTCAGCATGTGCATCATCCTCTACATCATGTATTTCATGTAGAGGTTCCTCCTCACATCGAGGCTCAAGAGAAGTGAAGTTATAAGTTCCTTCAGCCAGGTGTCCTACACAAATGCACAATATACTGCCAAACATCAGCCAAAGAAAGGGAGCTGCAGCAAATCAACAAACAAAAATGAGATTCTCGCCATTGAACTTACCATCATATAACTCTCCCAAATCATCAAAAAGTGGAAAGGTAGCCTTGTTATTTCGAAACTTCTTGATTTTTGGATAGGATTACAGATTTAAACAAAATGCTGATTAAATATGAGGTTGTCACTATGATTTATCCACAGAATTACTTGAAGAAATCAACTTACTATAATGAGATTATCCCACAATGCTGCTGATCCTTCAACCATATTCCTCTCCTCGTTCCATTTTGAGCCGCTCTGCATTCTTGCTGCTTTAAGCATCTTATAGTCTCTTTTAAGTTGCCCTTCTTTCTCTTGAATCTACGCTTTTGTGAATGAGATGATCATTCCTCATATGAAACTCCTTCACCATCTTGTTCCATCCTTACGAATTCCGACCGTTGTCACCTCTGTACCCACATTGTTTATACTGTGCGAAATTTCTACCAACGACTTCTCCAAGATTGAATTCCAATCTGCTCTTCGTTTCACTACATAAACAATAGACAAGCATCAGCAATAGAAATTCCATAGCATCAATAAGAAAAAAATGACAAGAAAGCATGAACACACGTACCTTTTGGAGAACCTGCACTCCTTGATCCACTGAATTTAGGAGAAGGTTTTTTCTTAGGAGCACTTGACAAGAACCTGCACTCCTTTGCCATCACATTCTTTGGGGAGCCTTTTCCAACCATTGCTTTGTAAAGGAAAACAATACATTAGCTTATTTATGGTACAAGATTATTTATGGTACATGCTGCTTATTACTAACTAACTTATTACATGTTGCTAATTTACATGCTACTGGTACTGAGCCCACATTTCTTGGGCTATGGAATCTCTTAAAGCGTTGCCTTCTGCAGTGCCTGGGTCATTAATTTGATCACCGCTTGGTAAAGCAACAAACTGTGTTGGGTTGATATTATCCGGCTGATGATCTAACCACTCTTCGTCTCCATTAAGCGCCCGAATCAGATTGTGAAAGATTGCTGCAGCCACAGGTATTTTTACTTGATTTTCCAATGTATGAAAAGTGGCAACTTTGAGAATAGGGAATCGCTTCTTAACCACCCCCAAAGTCCTTTCCACATGATTCCTTAACTGTGCGTGGCGGTGGTTAAAGAGCTCCTTTGGATTTTGTGGCCTTGCATGCCCAATTCCAAACTCTTTCAAGTGGTATCTAACCCCTCTGTATGGAGAAAGGAAAGATTCAGTGTTTGGATACCCCCCATCAACCAAATAGAATTTTCCGGGAGGTACTTTAAATCCTTTACTCATGGCGGATCTTAGCACTCTTGAATCAGTGGCTGATCCTTCCCATCCACTAGATATAAAGGTGACATTGAGGTCGAAGTCGCAAGCCAGCATCACATTTATGGTTAGTGTACCTTTCCTATTTCTAAAAGGAGAATGCTTATCAGGAGATAGGGAAATAGGAACATGAGTTCCGTCAATAGCACCTAGACAATTTTTGAAGAATGGATAGTATGCAGGATTATCTTGGATTTTTGGATGCACTTGATCAGGATCTGGTGGCTGGAGGAAACGTTGAGAAAGTGTGGGAATGACATTTTTGAAAAAATGGTTGACGTGATGGTGGAATGTATCATTGCTGTGCCCAAAGAACACAGCTAGAACCTCATAAGAGGCATTGATGCTCAACATGTATAGGAAGATACCCAGCTTCTCCTCCACCGTTATCCGTGTATCAACAACAAGCCTATTGCTTCTAAGATAATTTGCTATCTCTTTGAAGATATGAGGTTCCATCCTAAATACCACTCGACAGTTCTTCACATGCCCCTCAAGGAGTCTCCGGACCTTAATCTCTCCCGTTTCTGGTGATGTATGACGCTTCTTCTTTACTCCCCCCTCTCTTCTTTCCATCAGAGATAAAACAGGGAATAGAAATAGCATCATGTCTTCATCATCTTCCTCCCTCCTCTTCCTAATATGGTCTTGCAATGAGATACTCATTGCAAAACTAAAACATATGAATTTATAGTCAAATAGAAGCTAAATAGACAATGACAGCTCATTGCAACTCAGAATTACTTAAATGTGCAATATTTAAGTAACAGAATCAGCAGCAAAAGGGTATACTTAAGGGTGTAAGACATAGATGGGTAAACAATTCTGGACTCTCCAGTCAGAACACAGATATTCATATGTTTTGATAAATTCTGGAAAACAAGAGATTAATAGGTGATAGACATATTTAATTACCTTTTGGACTTGGTACGGGTTCCCAAGAAGGGGGTGGTTCACCTTCCCCAACTCTAAAATTTGTCTGCAGGAGGGATCTACACAAAGAAGAGGAATTAACATGCAGACAATTCAGAAGTAATAATAATATAATAATAATAATAATAGCAGGGTTAGCATGACTACAAATCATTCTGAATCTGAGATGGCTACATGAGCAATTTCTGAATTACTAAAAATAATACAGCAAGCAAGTTCCTTAAGATTGGTATTCAGGTAATACACCAGTACATTTACCAAAGGCGAGAATCAAGATAAATGAATGAGAAAAAAAAATTTGCTCACATTGACCAAAGTTCAACAGCCTATCACACAACTTCAGCACACACAGTTCAGATATGGCTTTGTTTTTTTTGATACACATCTAGATTGTAATCCTTACAGGAAATGAGATCAGCTAACATGAAGTAAAATTTGGGGTCTATACATAACTGAGGTCCATACAGGAAATGGAAACAGCTAACATGAAGAAAACAAATCTGTAATCCTGACAGCATTAAGGATAATAAAGTTTACTGAACAAAAACCGTGGATTCAGCGTGGCATCAAAAGTCATATGTGATATGAGAAAAAAAAGGATCAAATGACTAAGCCCTCAGAAATCTATGTTACTCAAATAACTAGTATAAACTGATTGCAGGCCGGCCGGACTGTACTACAATTGCAGGGACACACATATATATACGCACATATCCAGCATGTGCATTTCAGTACATGGTGTATTCTATATATGAAAATAAAACAGATTATGCAGGAGTACATGGTGTATTCTGACAGAACAAGCATAAGTGCATTGCATAAATTGTTTTTTTCCGGGACATACAATCACCAAGATCAAGGAAAGCTAGCCCTTCTTGCTAAGTTTAAATATCATCTTATTGTGACAAATATGCAGGAGTACATGGTGTATTCTGACAGAACAAGCATAAGTGCATTGCATAAATTGTTTTTTTCCGGGACATACAATCACCAAGATCAAGGAAAGCTAGCCCTTCTTGCTAAGTTTAAATATCATCTTATTGTGACAAAAGATAAGGACGCAGTGGCATGTGAGACAATCAGTGCCCATCTGTCAATGATTTTGCATAGAAAGGAACAAATGGCAGCAGGACAGAGCATACAGGGAACTAATCTACAAAATTCACCGTTGGAGATTATTTGTGGTACTGGCAATGGAAAGTTCAGCTTCTTTTGCACTTTCCTACAGCTTTCATGTGCTTTTAAACAACACTACAACAGGGAGTACTACTAATTCTACACTCGCGTGCAAATTTCAGACATTCACAATAGCTCTGAAAATCACACCCGGCTGCAACCAGCATGCAGCTAGCAGGACGAAGGGCGCTCGGCATCTCACACATCAGAGAATTTCCAAAGAACCAGCAAATCCCAACCACGAACAGCACCGGAATAACAAACTAGTAATCCTCTAGGAAATTTCCAAGTCAATTTTAAGTTCTTGGACTAACTTAATGCGCAAGTTCGTTATCCTATGAAATCAAGAAGAGTCGGACTACGCGAATACAGTCCATGGGTGGAGGCAAATCAAGAACCCTAGCCCATGGGGATTAGAGATGAACGAATCCTAGTACTCACTGGGGAGAAGGCAGCAGAGTAGGTGGAGGCCGGAAGGGAGGCGTTCGCCGTCGAGGAAGCGTCGCGCCGCCAAGCCGTGACCTCGCGCCGCCACGCCGCCACTTCGCGTCGCCGCTTCGTCGCCAGCTCCGCGTCTCGATCTCCTTCGGCGAGAAAGGCTGCGGAGGCGTGGATGTCGAACGGGATGCCGTCGTCGTCGTCGTCGAGGTAGTGGTTGTGCCGCGCCGCCGGCACGCCTCCATATGCCCGCCGCCTCCTCGCGGCTCGCGCTAGGGTTGGGGACGCGTTGACGCCGCCTCCTCGGCTGGAATGGATGAGTTCCACGGGTCCAGACGTGTGGCTTCTATTCCAGGCGTTCGAGGCGAGGAATGGGCTGTTCCTGGGCTGCTTCGTTCCCGGGCTGGTTGTAAACGAACGATACTTTTTCGTGGGCTGATTCCAATCCAGCTGAAAAATAAAACCAAGTGGAACGGGCCGTTCCAGGCCTCGTTCCGAGCTAAACGAACGAGCCCTAAGGGAATTTCTCTACAAGATATATATGCATATGCTTTCACGAAAACAATCATATCAAATTGGTTCTCTTCTCGCTGCCCAGCGCAAATTTGGAACAAGCAAAATCTTATAAAACCAGCTTAGAGCAACAACGTTTTATGGTCTAAGCAACAAATAACCTATGCTTTGAGTTACATGGCTAACCTTGGTGCATAAATTCCAGCAGAACATCAATCCCGTTAATTTACTTAGAATTAGCAGGAGCCTATATAGGTTACGCTAGACCAAGCTGAAGGACATAGTTGACCTTAGAAGCAGAAGGCAAGGACACGTACGTGAGTGTTGTATTTTCAAGAATGATGCTATTGTAGCTACCCAAATTCCATTTTTCATGTACTGCGAAGGGAAATCCACCTTTCTATGAGAGGAAGATGTAAAAGAAATAGGAATCCACACATCTTAATAATGTCTGAACGATGAAGCCATTGGGTTGTTGTCCTAAAGGTCCCGTTGTCAAATCCAGTGGCGGACCCAGAAATCCGATGGAGCCCGGGCAAAACTAAAAAATTATCTTCATATCTCCATTGTACTAAGGTTGTAAACTTGCAACTACATAGAAGATTAATCTGAACACTCGCTACTTTAATGACAACGTCGCCGCCGAAGCCTGGGCGGGTGGCCGGGCTTGCCCCCACTTGGGTCCGCCAATGGTCAAATCCTGTTAAAGTAAAAAAATTCATCACAGCTATACATCTTCAACATGTCAGTCTCCCAATGCTACTGTGTACTGTCTTAGAAAATATAAAATCACACGTTAACCCTTATAAGTATTCTTGTGATAATTCTAAAAATAAGTATTCTTGTGATGTCACGGAGGAATTCGTCACGGAGAGTAGTAGAGATAGATGGAGGCCTTTATGGGTTGATGGGCCTCACGGCCTAAGAAAACGGCCCTTAGGCCCAACACGGCAACACGACGCAATTCATTTCCGTCCCTCCCTCTCCTCTCTCTCCTTTGCTCAGTTTGGTCGAGACCCACGAGAGGATGTAATGTAAGGCTGAGTCCAACAATGCGATGCAAAATAGGAGAGGCACAAGTGTTTTGAATCGCGCACAGGAGCTGTATTCGTCATGCAAAATATCCGATCTCCATGACCACACGTCTGAGGAAAGGCAAATCCAACTACTCCTCCCGTCCTCCGCCACCCTCTCTTCCTCCTCTCTCCCTCGGTCCTCCACCGGCGGCCTCCCTCCCTACCCGGCCGACCGGCCGACGACCTCGCTCCAATGCGCCAGCCTCCTCCCGAGATCCTCCCTCCCAAGGCTCCTCCTCCCTCTCTGCATTAGCGGCGGCCCGGCCGCCATCTCTCCTCGATCTCGAGCTCCTCGCTGCGGCCGGATCGGCGTGATGCGGCGGTGGGGATCTCCGTGCGCGGGCGAGGGAGACGCGACGACCTCTCGATTCGCGAGTTGATGCGGCGGTGGGAGGATCTCCCGCCGCGGCGGCTTGGCAGAGCTCGGGGACCCTGCGGCGGAGCTCGGGGACCCGGGAAGGAGGCCGCCGCGCCCACCGGGGAAGAAGCCGCCACTCCCGCCGGGGACGAAGCCGCTGCGCCCACCGGGAAGAAGCCGCCGCGGCCGCCAGGGAAGAACCCTCGCGTTCGCCGGGAAGAAGCCAGCGCGCCCGCCGAGGAAGAAGCTCCTCCCCTGCTCCCTCTCCAGTGACAACCTGGGGTGTCCGCCCCTCCCCTGCTCTCTCTCAAGCGGCGGTCCCCGGAGCTCCTCCTCGCCCCACCGTGCCGCTCATTGCTCCCGCCATGTCGCCTCCAGCGCTGACGTCGCTCCCGCCGGTCTCTTCCTTCTCGTCTCTTCCTTCTCAACGCGGGAGCAGCACCGGCCGTTGCATTCGAGGAGAGAGGATTGCAAATGCACGCCTCTCCTCGATTGCAAAATTTGCCTGCGGTTTGCCTCATCTGTTGGAGGCGATGCCTTCGTGAATAGTAGCGCCAGGAGAGGCAAAAAAAACTTTTGCCCATTGTTTTTGGACTGAGTCTAACTGAGGAATCCGCGCCTAGAGCAACATGATAGGTGAAATTGGCGAAAGGGTCTGTAGGCTGTAGCCTAGTGGTCTGTGGAGTCCCGTAGCACTCGGATTCGACTCCTCGTGGGAGCGAAATTTTCAGGATTTAACGACGTTTGTGCTTTCAATGATAGGCAATGTTCCCGTCGACAGCGAGGCGTCTGTGGTGACTTCGTCAATATTGAGGATTTGCCGGCCCAGTCTTCGAAGATGCTCCTAGAGGTAGGGTTTGCGCGTGTGTGTTCGTAGGGATGAGTGTACGTGCGTTATACGTGTCTCTGATATACTGTGTAATTCGAGGGAAAAAAAGGTGAAACTGGACCCTCGGTTTGAAGCAACCATTTTATTTATTTATTTATCCGAGGTAAAAACCGACATGAACAAGCAGCGCCCATGCACACGCACGAACGACAGAGGCCCAACTGGAGAAGGCAAAGTAAACAGAGGCCCAACTGGAGAAGGCAAAAAGTAAAACATCGAACCACACTGACACTGCTGAGTGCTGACTGAAACTGAACCACACAGCTGACGACAACAGAAGGTATGCTGCGCAGTTCAGACTCCCATCAAATCAAATTGAGCTACTCCATTTGCTCCATGGCGGCTGAAGGCGTGATCATCTCGGAGCCGTAAGATCACAGAAACAGTGAAGCCGCCGTGAGGACGGCGGCAACGACGAGCGAGGCGTACACGGTGATCTTCTTCCTCCCGGCGGTGTCGTGGCGGCGGCCGACGGGACCGTCGTCGGAGGCCCAGACGGAGGCTGACACCTGGGTCACCCCTGCAAAGAAAGCACCCGATAGTGCGAGCAAGTAGGCGGTCTTGTTGAGCCCCGCCGGGAGCGGCTCGCACACGGCCATGGTGATGACGATGGAGACGGCGACGAGGCCGAGCAGGCCGCGGCCAAAGGCTGCCTGGTGAAGCTTTGGCGTCCCGCCGGCGGCCTCCCCTTCACTGCCGTTGCTGCCTGCGCCCGGCGCCATCTTCAAGCCGATGCTGCTCAAGCCCAGCACAGGCGCCACGCTTCTTGTCCTGAAAACTGAAATCAAAAAGGGGGAGGCTTGCAATAGGGACCGTGGTGGCAATGGTATTTATACTGCCGAAGATGTTGGCTTGTTCTCCATGTGACACCGACGCGGATGGGTTTGTGAGTACATGGTGTGGTTCGAACCGGATAATGAGATCCTCAGCGGTCACTTCTGACACGTGAGCCCCACGGAGTTAGAGTGAAGTCGACCGTAGAGAAAACCTCTCCCGGATCGAGCAAAGCCGGCAAGGATGAAAGATTGGGATTAATTATATGGGATGTGCCGCCCGGATCGAGCAAAGGCAGGCAAGGATGGAAGATTAGGATTAATTATACCCAATGACTTGTTACCAGCCGGCTGTGAAGAAGCTTCACGTTACAGCGCGTCCACGTGCGCCCGGCGGCCGCTGCGCTTCCCGTTTCCTCTCACTCGCGCCTGGGTCCCACTAGTCAGAGCACCACCCGCGCGACTGTTCAAACATTGGGTCTCGCGCCCGTCGTTTCCCATTCGCATTCCTCCTTTCCCTCTCTAGAGTTCCTCTCTCTCCCCCCCACCCGGCGATTTCGAGGCGATTCGCCATTTCTCCGGTGCCGCCGCGGATCCCTGTTGCCGACGACGACCGCGCGCACGCATGTGAGCTCACGGTACTACCCTGGCGTTGCCTGCTATGCCGCGGAACGGACGGTTGATGATTTCCTCGTTTGTTTGCTTCACAGGAGCGGCTCGAGGATCCCGGCGTTGAAGGCGAACGGCGAGGTGGGTCGGCTTCGGATCCCGGCGGAGGCCAACCGCGAGGTGGGGCGTCTCCCGGATCCCGCGGACGCGAACCGCGAGGTGGGGCGTTTCCCGGATCCCGGCGGCGGAGGCGAACGCGGCGGCTTGATCCGGGATCGCGGGGAGTTGAACCGTGAGGCGGGCCCAGACCCGGCGGGAGGTGAACCTCGTGGGTGGCGCTACGGCGAGTCCGCGCTGCATCGAATCAAAGGAGCGCGCGTGGAAGGGCTTTAGGATTTCGGGGACAAAACGCAATCAGGTTAGTCCAGTTCATCTCGTCTCGCTTTTGGTTGCATTTCCACATAGAGAAGCAGGGGGTGATTCGTTCTGTGCTTGACTAGCATTTCGTTTGATTTGTTTTGCATTTTTCATAAAGATCTCTGAGGATTTGCATTTCACTGGAGATATAGATTTGGTGGTACAGGAGGGTAGTGGGTAGTGGGTAGTTGAATCTGCAAATTAGGGTAAATCGAGACATGTGCATTCTCTGTTAGTTTTCTAGGTGGGGTTTGGGGGGTTATGCTTTGTCTGATTCAATGCTGAAAATTTTTACATGATCTGTTTCTCCTGTATTGTTGTGTATTCTGGAAAAAATGTTTCTCTGTTAGTTTTCTAGGTGGGGGTTATGCTTGTCTGAGTAGTTAATCTGTTTTAGCAAGCTACAAAACTAGCCAATTAGCTATTCTGTTGCCACAAATAGTTTTTCTGCTATTCTGCTGGCACAAATAGCTGCATGTGGCGGATGGGGATCGGGATAAGTAAAAGCACTAGTTCATGATTTTTAGCAGAGCAAATCAGTCCACCTCTAGTTCATGATTTATCATATCATTTTTGTTCATCAGCTCTAGTTTTCATTAGCGGATGCATCCTGACTTTTTAAATTTAGTGTGTGATTACATTTCATGCTTGAACTGCAGTTGCTGAAACTGAATTCGTATGTAGAAAAGTTTTTGTTTGCCCTTGAAACCTCACATATCAGCCAACCTATCATACCATCCTTTGACATACATTTTTACCAATTAGTCTTGTACTAAGCAAATGAGCGAGTTACCATCATGTACATTAGACTTGGAAAATATGCAATGTGACAACTGAATTGCGATCATCAGTTAGGTGAGCATTTGTAAAATAGTGTGATATCCAGCTACATTTTTTTGTGTTATGCTAGACATATATGCGAACCGCTTAGGTGAGTTTTGCAATGGAGATTTTTCTGGTTAGGTGTCCTGTTCTAGGGTACATCTTCTTTTGTGTCATATCACCTTTTTTCAATTGAGATTTGCAATATAGATTTTAGCGAATTACGAGCATGAGTGCATAGCAGGCACAGACAGTACATGATTTTATTTTGCTATATAATTATGTCATAATCTGTTATGTTTTGCCCTTCAGGTTTCTGATGGCAGAAAATTGAGCGGGGGGTGGAGGGAAGGTTGGGGGGGGGGACCTGTGTGGCTTGAAGGTTAACTTGCGTGCATTCAAAGGTGAAGTGCCTCGAAGGTTCAAGTGGCAGAGGAGGAGCAGGGGAAGGGGCGGAAATCTCTACGACACAAAGGTGAGTGTTGATACTTTTTTCTGCTGCATGAAGGTTTTTTGTTCCTTGGCCTAACGATCGTTTGAACCATGTAAGCATAGCCAACAAAAATCCACCAGAGTGGAATGGGAATGGGCGATCTTTTCCATATCGCTCGTGCCCTGTAATGCCCGGTGTGGTGGCACTACATGGGTCACTCGATCTTTAGGCCAAGGAATTGTTTCTAGTTCATAGTTTTTTTGGGTGTTATAAGCATGTACTAACAGATTTTTGCTTTTGTTTCATTTTGTTTCATGGTTCAGTGGCAGAGGAGGAGCAGGGGCGGAAATCTCTACGGCACAAAGGTGAGTGGTGATACTTTTTTTCTGCTGCATGAAGGTTTTTTGTTCCTTGGCCTAACGATCGTTTGAACCATGTAAGCATAGCCAACAAAAATCCACCAAAGTGGAATGGGAATGGGCGATCTTTTTCTATATCGCTCGTGCCCTGTAATGCCCGGTGTGGTGGCACTACATGGGTCACTCGATCTTTAGGCCAAGGAATTGTTTCTAGTTAATAGTTTTTTGGGTGTTATAAGCATGTACTAATAGATTTTTGCTTTGTTTCATTTTGTTTCATGCACACATGGACTGCGCATTCCTTCTTCGCTGTTGAAGTTGACAATGCCTAGAAGAAAGAGGAATGTTCCGGGGTGCCAACTAGGGGCAAATGCGATATGTCGGTTCTATTCAAACTGGTGCTATTTTTTTACCCTATCATAAACTTCTCCTTTGTTCACCATCTGTTTTTCATCATCTCACTCTCTTTTTTTTGCGCCCATTTCTGTAGGGCCTGAGGACTAGGGCATCACCCATTTCTAGAGAAGCAACCTTGCTGCAATGCGTTAAGCGTTATAAATCTGAACATTAGGAAACTATAGTAGGGGCAAATCCTGAAGTCAGGCTTTGCAGTATAGCAACGGCTAACACGAACAACGCTGTTTTATTGGGTTCTTCTCGGTAAGCACATTTTACAGCAACACCAACAAAAGGTTAAGCACATTTTACAGCAACACCAACAAAAGGTGGTTATGTTGGTTGTGCCATAACATTTCACTTAAGCAGATAAACTTTTTTTTTGAGCAAAAACTTAAGCAGATAAGTTGAATTCCTGAAGTCAGAAGTCCTGAATTCTACCACACCTCACTGCTAGGGAAAGGCTCATTTGTACCGGTCCATAACCCCCCTTTAGTACCGGTTTCCAAACCGGTATTGTTCGATCGGTACTAATGTGAAGTCACATTAGTACCGGTTTTGAAAACCGGTACTAATGAGGACATTAGTATCGGCTGGTATTGAGAGCCGGTACTAATGTGCCGCCCCTGACGTGTACGCAGTAGACATTAGTACCGGTTCTTGATGCCAACCGGTACTAATGTGACATGTTTTTTCTTTTTCTTTATTGTTTTCTGGTTTATTAATTCTATCGTATTTACATATACTAATCCTAATGCCTGGTACGCTATAATATATATTCGTGTGCTATATAAAATATTTGAGATAATACTATACATGCATACGTATATATGTATTAGTATAATATCTAATATTATACTAGTACATATATTCGTATGCATGTATTATCTCAAATCCGGTAGTTGATCCAATGCAAGAACATATATAATATTGTGCATACAGAAATACAAAAAATATATATTAGTGTGTATAATACATAGCATCAAAGGTCAGCAGGGTTTAATATTAGTTTTTTTGCTCCCTGACGATTGGTCCTTTGCAGAGCTTTTTCCTCTCTTGCTCCCCTGCTTAGTCGACTCTGCTTGTTCCGTCGACTTGCCAGTTGCTTTTGACGTGGACTTCCCCGATATTTCTTCCGTGGACTTCCCCGTTACAATAACAGATGATAAGCCTGAATAGAATTCTCCACCTGGCGTAATCACCTCATCTAGAAGAAATCCGCATAGTTGTTCTTCAATTAACCGGATTCTTTCCGACTCGAGGAGCCCATCCTTGATGTCATCAATCTACAAAAGAATATGAACAAAAAATAAGAACTAGTACAAAAAAGAACATGGACAAATGAGAACTACATGCATGTGCCGTTTAGTTTAGTGGACGCACCTTGTCTTCAAGGTTGGTACCTCTTGCGATGCTTGAAAAGGTATGGATGAACTTGCATACATAGTATCTGCACATATTGGTACTTGAAGGTTGTGTCAAGCACTGTACATGTGCGAAAATAAGGTTATGAAATATGTTTAATTATATTGGAAGACATGAGATATGCGGACTAGCGAATACACATACGTGGAAATCATAGTGGAAATAAAGGTTCTCTTTGTATCTTCCTGGTGCTCTACGAGGCGAGTCCATGCAAGTTTGATCATCTCTACGACATCTTGGTATGCGTTTTTGTCTGATGTTGCCCTCAAAGAGTCGAAGATGAAGACCTTGCTTAGAGGCAGATGAGAATGCAAAAGAATCTAGTGGAAGTCGTGCATACGTGTAGAACTATTAGTTTCTTGAAATATATATGCAATGTCATTTGAAAAAGATAAAATAGATAAGATACATGTTGCTCACCGGTTGTATGGCGTAAGTATGATACCCTTCTTATGGTGTTTTTCTAGATACAAATATATATAGTCCAATGTGGCCAGCTCCCATTTTCTGACACAAGTCTGATTTATCATTAGTGGATCCATGAAGCCGACGTCCATTATTCCTCCTCCTCGCACGCTGCATCTCAAAGCTGCATGATTGAAATTAAATTCAAATTAAACACAAGTTAAGATAAGGTAGAATGGCTAGATCATTGTTTTCGAGACTTACAGAGTCCAGCAAGCGATGAGTCCTGAGTCAATTGCATCTTGATTGAATAAGTACCAAAATTGGTCAAATTCCACACCAAAAGTTTCTCAGCCACGGAAATAATGTTGATCATCTATGGTAATTTCCACATAGGTTACACGGTCGACGTAGCCATGTACCAATCGCAGTTCATGCATTCTCGTTGGAAGAAACGGCACCAAGCTGCCACACAAGAGGTTTACCCCACTCATACTTAGGTCTATTTGCCCCTTCATGCTTTGGGATTGGTTCGTCCCCTCGGATTTGGCCATGAGTCAGACCTGAATCCTTATTGAATACGAGCATATGCTGCTCAAGCGTAGAAAGCACCTTGATGGGGGAGACAAATTGCTTTGACTGGGTGCCTAGTTGTGGAATTGTAGATTTAGCTTTATTCACCGCTTCTTACATTTTGTCCATCTTGAGTGCCTGTCGGTCATAGTCAATCAAAGGAGGTGCCTAGGCATTTATTCGTTTCTCCTCCATTTTTTTCACGAAGCGATGAAATTTCACCCGGTCAATTGGTTTCTCAACAGGTGGCTTCTTCGCTTTGAATATTTTTCTATCAAGCTCAGCCCGCACTGAAGCATCTAGCTCCTCCTGAGTCTTCTCGCTCGTAAGATAATTTCGGTTTAGGCTTCTTACGCACCGGGCTTCCGCTTCTTTGGAGGAGGCGGAGGATGATGCGTAGCTCGTCGCTTGGTACCCTTGCCCTTAGGACTCATCATGCCTTGAGGCGGACTCGCTTGGGTCCCGATCAACTACAGGACTCATGCTTCCTGTTGGAGATGACGATAGTTGATGATCTTCGCCTTCAGGCTTGGGAGGTGTAGATGAGGCATCAGGAAGAGGTGCTTCTGGTGAGGCTACGGGTGCTTCCTTGACCGATTCCGAAATCTTTATGTGAGCCTTTGTAACATCCCAGAAATTTCAATGTTTTCCCATATGTGAATTTTCACAAAAATTTAAAACTTTTTGTTTGAACTAGTGTGATACCAAATTTGATCCCAATTTGCTAGCCTCTCATCTCAAAATTCCATATAAAATAAAACAATATAAAAATTATCTTCAAATTAAGGTATAAATGTGATTTGGTTTTTCTTGGATTTTATTTTTGGAGTTAATTGAGTGTTCTTTGAATTTGAAAGTTACTCAAATTCAAACTTATAATATAAAAAACCAAATCTATGTTACTAACCTATCTAACTCTAACTTTGGTTTCGGCCCAGCCAGCTAGCACAGCCTGCTAACTAAACAAGGCCGCCGGCTCATCTAACCCTCACCAGCGAAGCCCGCCAATCGGCCCAGCAGGCCCAGCTAGTGCTCCATCTCTCTTTCTCTCTCTACTTCGTGGGACCCAGTCGTCAGCCCAAGGGAAACTCTGTTTTCCTTTCTTCCTCCCCGTGACGCAAGCTCGACAGGGACAGGCGCCTCCCCGCGCTGCGTCCCGGCCTCACCTATGGCGCCGCCTGGGCCGAGCTGGCATCCACGGATGGGTGCCACGTGCCTCGCACCGCATCCTGACCGCCTGCGCTCGACCTAACCCTAGAAGCCACCTCGTTATAAGCCTGTCACGCCTTCGCCCCTGAGCCGCCGCTGCAGAGGGGTTTTCCCCAAATTTCCAAGCAGCTGCTCGCCGCTCTTCCCAAATCCCTGCTCCGCGCACCGCTCCGCCGCCGTCCACCGAAACGCAGCCGCGTCATCATGGTGGAGAAGCCGGCGCTATCTCCGCTCGCGCCGAGGCAGCGGCGAACCATGGGCACCGACGCCGCCCTCGTCTGGGAGCACCTCTGCGTCGCCGCTCCGGAGCCCGCGTCGTCAACGCCACGCCCAGCACGAGGAGGCCCGCGCCCGGAAGAAGACGTCGCCGTCCAGGAGCGCCGCGGTGTTGAAGGCCCTGACATCGCGTCGTGCCGCGCCACTCACCTTGGCCGCGTCCCCGACGCCGAGGATGACGACGCCCGCGACGACCCCAAGCCGAAGAGGAATGACGCCGCGTACGCCAACGTCAACGGCCACCAAGCGCTGGAGGACGACCACGACATCAGCGACGTCGCTGCTGCATCCTCAACCCCGGAACGACGACACCGCCCCCAAGCCGAACCACGACACCCGGCCTGCCTGCGCTGCGCCAAGCCGCCACAGCCCCGATCTCTTCCTGCCTCGCCGCGAACTTCGACGAGCCCATCGGTGAGCACATCTCCGATCCAGCCCCTCCTTTTGCTCCGCTCTACTTTGCTCTGTTCTCCGCTGCTCGTTCCGTTGCGCCACCGCCCTGAACCGTATCTGTGAGCCGGCCATCGAGCCGTGTGGGCTAAACCGCGTCGACCCGGCCTTCGCGCCGCGAAATCATGCAGGTGCTGCGCCGCTCTCGCCCCGCTCTGCCGCGCTTCGCCGCGCCGCGCACTTCCCCTTTTTGCCTCGCGCGCGCCGTCTTGCCGCCTTGCCGCTCCGCCTTGCGCCCCTCCACCTCACGTCGCACCGTTCTGCCGCGCGCAGCTAGGCTCTGCATCGCACCTCTTGCTGCCGTCGCCGCGCGGCTCCGGAACACCGCGTCGCCGCCGCCGCTCTCGCCACACCGCATCGTTGCTCAGGTGGTTTGCGCCACAGCCCAGCTCGCCGCAGCCGCACCGTCTGGATGCTCCGTTTTGCTGCTGCAGGCCGACGTGCTGCCACGCGCCGCGCCGCTCAACCTTACCGCGCCGCTCTGCCCATACTCGCCGGTGCCGTGACCATGCCGCCGACGTTGAGCCCGAGCGTGCCGTTTGATATGTGGTCCGACCTTCGTGTCGTGACGTCCCCTCTCTGCAGGTGCGCGCACCGCCGTCGCAGCCATATCCTGCCGCCGGAGAGCCCTTGCCGCACCGTTATTCGTTTTCGGGCATTGGATCGAACATCTTGAGCGCGTATCCTTTTTCTGAGCTGTGAGCGGAGCTACATGTTCGGCCACATGCACACCGTCACGAAGCGAAGATCCGGATCGAGTTGGGTGAACCCCGGGGAATTCAGGGAGCAAAACCAGACTTCTGCAAATAGATAAAACTATTTTAAGGGAGTATACAAAGCTTGTAGCTTAAAACTATTTTAATATAAAACTAATTACTTTGTTTTCCTTAATTTTAAACTAGTGCTGCTTGTAGCTAGTTTGGATTTAGGTGGTTCTTTAATGCTTCTCTTTGGAGTTTATTTGCAAATAGATCCTCATTATTTATTTATATTTTCGAATCTAGGATTTCCCGGAGCCGAGGAGGCAAGCCAGAAGATCAAGTACGGCTACGGAAGCTACGACAACTACTCTCACGCAGGTGTTCACGCCCGACCGACCTTTGAATGCCCATTAGGCATTGCTATTAGAACTGTTAGCGCTTTTATTATGCATGATGATGGATTATGATGAAAACCTTGCATTGCCTTTTTTAAATACCTTGTCCTTGATTGACCTACTACTACTACTATATTTAAGTGTGATTATACACTGAGCTTGCGATGCATATGTTGGGGCTATGTGGTAGTCTTCTTGGTGTGTGGGAAAAAGCAGAGAAGGTGTTTTGGGATACTTGGCGGGTGAGCTCAAGACAACCCGATCCGGGATCGGGGAGAGATCGTCTTCTCGGACGTTGCCCGGTTTGGTGTGCCTATGGCTACATTTTAGGAGCACGGTGTTGGGTTTGTGATGACTTGGAGGATAGGAGCTCGCCTCGGTGCAGAAGCAGGAGTGGGTGCTTTGTTACCAGGACTTTTCGTACACACCACCTCGCCCAGGAGTGGGGATAGGGCGTTCGACCTAGCAAGTGCAATTCCATACACCGCTAGTAGGATGGGGGTCGGTGAGAGGTGTAGGGTGGTGTCCCTTCCTCTTGGGCGCTCCCGTGTGGCCACAGGGGCATGTTCACGATTACAGGGGTCTTTGCGGAGCGCCGAGACCGGATGCGAGGTGGAATCGTAACTCCTAGGTGTTCATCGGTAGGGTGGGTTTGCTCGGTGCCATTCGAGTTAGTCTTGGTGTGCAGCTCTGCGAGTTTAGATCTATCGTATAGCGTCCTCGGTTATGGACATGCGTTGTTTCTCCGACTCTTACGTTTTGGGATTTCTACCTCCCCTTATAGGATGAGTGTATGGTGAGCCGTGGTTGTATTCGGGAGAGGAGGTTGCTCCCTCTACCTCGCGGATCAGTGCAATCATTGAGGTGCGAGTGGGAGTTCTCGCCGACCCTAGATGGAGATAGGTGATGGTGGCGGTGATCACGGGTGACCGGTGTATCCGTTTCGGATGAGAGATATGGGATTGGTGGGTGGAGATTCTATTCTTTATGAGATCTTTTCTGCTGCTTTGGAAACCCCGACTCTTACCTCATACCTTTTTATACCATTAGAGGTAGGCCACTTAAAAGCTTGCATACGGTTGGTGGCGTGAACCTATCCCATTCCTTGGGGATAGATTGTGAGTGTCTTGGACTTGGGCGAGAGTCCATCAAGAAGAGTCCATGGAGGAAGGGTTGCGTTCCTCAAGGATGCACTGTGGTGAAGATCGAGGATGAAGCCACGAAGCCTTAGCTACGCTGCGGAGTTTCTTCTTGTCGTTTAGCCCAAGGGGCTTGTACTTAAATCGTATCTAGTGTTGGTTGTAAATACTATGTTTACTACGATTTTTGTTGTATGGTGTGATATTTATACGTGATGAATGCATGCGTGATAGCGTCGATCCGGGGACTATCACGAGGGAGAATCTTGGGTTTTCTGTTTTTGAAAACCCGGTGTTCTGAGTGGTATCGAGCCGTGCTTGACGTAGGGCGAGCCCTAGCAATGGCGATAGTTAGGACAGCCTAAACATCCTTGATTGAGTATATACTCCTTGACTTTTATATAAACCCCTTGAATTCTACTATTACCTTGACTTTTCACTAACTAACCGACTTACTAACAACCCCTCTGGTTCCTATGAAGAACAGCGTCGATCAAGACCAAGCCACTACGGAAGGATGCCTCTGCAAGACAAAGGCAACCACTACATTATGAAGATTGGAGTGCAGGGAAAGATGAAGATGACTCTCAGGACTTAATGGACTATCCTGTTAAACCCTCTCAAGTTTACATCACGGTTGCCCTATGGAGTTCGGACTACAAAGATGGAATACTACCATGATGCACATGAAGTCATATAAACAAGCCACAAAACAGCACCATTGATAACATGCACTTTACTTTGAAGAAGATGAGAACCATGGACAGAAGGTGGTCCAACTAGATGGAGTATCTAATTGGAAGAAATGGAAAGGGGCATTGGAACGATGAGAGATAGCTTGGACTCATGTGTCCTGGGCTGAATGGAACCTTCTCAGAAAATAATTTTTGATAGTGGGGCTAATTGGGAGGATGGAAAAAAGATTGCACGAGGGATGTAGCAACATCAAATGTTTGGTGGATGGATAAATGAGTCATGACGAAGAGGAATGGAACACAACTTACGGATCCTCGATCAAGCACTCGGAAGACTTTCAGGAAGAGAGAAAGTCCAACACCAAGGCGTCAAGGAATGTATCCTTTCAAGATGTAACTCTAACAAATGAAATCCCCAATACCCACGATATACTAGTAGCTTCTACGGTGTAATCTCGAGGTCATGAGTCCCGGGATACCATTTGTTTGGTGCGTTGGGTGATTGGATCTTTATGGTCTTATGGTTGTTATGCCTCTTCATGTTGTGTGGAATTGTATTGAGTGTTTATGCTTGCTAGATCTTTAGATGACTCCTTTAGAGGCCTTAGCTTCCCATCCTACAAGATCAAGAGCTTGAAGAATGAAGACGGCGTGTCGAGCATACGGCAAGACCAATCTTGAAGAGAAGAACTTCTAGTAACCGACAAATTAAACCAAGGTTTGGATGAGTTGATGATCATTGGAATCAAGTTCGCAACGGAGGATGAGTGCAGAAATTTGAAACCTGAAAGCTCGAAGTGCATGTACCTCTATGGAAGCATATATTGGTTAAGAGCGGATGAGTACCCTAAGGTGTCGTGCAATTTGGATAAGTTTAGTCGATCCGCTTTTGGAATAAGCCATCAATAAGGGAGCTCTCTGGACATGTATAATGAACTAGTGGAAAGAACTACAT
The DNA here is from genome assembly GCA_022644695.1 of Cenchrus purpureus. NCBI lineage: Eukaryota > Viridiplantae > Streptophyta > Magnoliopsida > Poales > Poaceae > Cenchrus > Cenchrus purpureus. The sequence continues at coordinate 16,825,957 of CP053466.1, forward strand.
GCAACTCTTGGACACAAGTTATCTGCTCAACCCTGGAACCTATTGGAAAATAAGTCGAGAAGAGTTGGTTAAGCATACAAGAGTAAGGTAGATGTAACTCCACGTGAAGATCCATCCCAAGAGTTGGAACCAAATTGACTAGTGTGAGATTTCATGGGAAGAATTACTCGGAGGGGGTTGCGGATAACCCCTCTTAACATGGACTATCATGAATGGGAAGTAACCATTCATAGTGTCTGACCGAGCTAATTGGACATGTCGATGTTGCTAGCTCGGCAGAATCGTCGAGGCAGTTAAACCAAGATGGATTACTATAAGAATGGCACCCAGTGATGGATTCTTGGACACTCGGAGAGGTTACGGGCGATGAAATCGCCACGGAATATGAGGAACTTTGATTAACACAAGACCCTATGATGGAATTCAAGTATTGCAATAGGGCCAACTATTTGGATAATAAATTAATGAGATATTTCCTAAGTCAGGATGATGACTACGTAAAGGAAGATGTGCTCACCCAAGTGCACTAATCCTTGAGTGCACGCTATAAGAGGGCGAATGCACTAATTTGAAGATCTAGGGTATCTACTTGAACAAGAGATGTACCTTCAACATATCCGAGATGGATATGGCTTCAAGAAGATATCTTGGATAAACTAGGAAACCTAGAGAATATATGAGACCATGGATGAAGAAAGGTTATACGAGACTCCACTTACGCGTACCTCTTATGGATAAGCGGTCAAATTTGGACCAAGATAGTAATAATGGAGTGCGTTAAGGTACAAGCTTGGTATTGTGACTTTGGATAAGAGCTTGCTATAGGCAAACCATCTATGTCTGTGCAAGTTAGGCTCGGAAATCGCGGAGTTGGACCTGCTAGGCATAAAGTATCGACTCCCTCATATGGAAAGAAGTGGGAGACTCGTGCCTAATTGGAATAAAAGTACTTAATGGGCATGAGAATATGACCTTGTTCATATGGAATCATATTGGAATAAGCTTGGTTGATAAGAAGAATGTAACCTCGAGTGGGAGGTGGAATAGTATGAACTCATGCTCGACTTGTTCTAAGGTCACCCACTTGGCACTTCTTTGGAAGAGATAGATTGAGGTAAAGGCTCTAGCTATACTTGGAACTTGTCACGAGTGGGACAAGAGTATAGCTCGAGATACCGGATCGTACATCGCAGTGCTTATGGATGCTAACGCACGAGAACCTGCAGTAGCACTTGGCTTCAAAGCCCTCATGGGAATAAGAGATGCGGAACCAAAGAAATCTTGTCGACTAAATGTTACGACGACAAGGACATCAACAACTCGAATACCTACCGGAGGGAAGACCCTCACCACCCCCGGTACGAGCTTAATCTCGAGGACGAGATTCTTTTGAGGGGGGGGAGTCTATAACATCCCAGAAATTTGAATGTTTTCCCATATGTGAATTTTTGCAAAAAATTAAAACTTTTTGTTTGAACTAGTGTGCTACCAAATTTGATCCCAATTTGCTAGCCTCTCATCTCAAAATTCCATATAAAATAAAACAATATAAAAATTATCTTCAAATTAAGGTATAAATGTGATTTGGTTTTTCTTGGATTTTATTTTTGGAGTTAATTGAGTGTTGTTTGAATTTGAAAGTTACTCAAATTCAAACTAATAAATATAAAACCAAATCTATGTTACTAACCTATCTAACTCTAACTTTGGTTTCGCCCACCACTAGCACACCGCTAACTAAACAAGGCCATCGGCTCATCTAACCCTCACCCGCTGAAGCCCGTAATCGGCCAAAGAGCCCAGCTAGTGCTCCATCTCTCTTCTCTCTCGCCGTGGGACCCGATCGTCGGCCAAGGGAAACTCTGTTTCCTTTCTTCCTCCCCTGACGCAAGCTCGGCAGTGACGAGGCACCTCCCCAGCCGCGCCCGGCCTCACCTATGGCACCGCCCGGCCGAGTGGCATCCACGGATGGGTGCCACGTGCCTCGCACCGCATCTGCTGCGCTCGACCTAACCCTAGCAGCCACCTCGTTATAAGCTGCCGCGCCTTCGCCCGAGCCACCACCGCGGAGGGTTTTCCCAAATTTCCAAGCAATCACCGCTCTTCCCAAATCCACGCTCACACCGCGCTGCCTGGCCCACCAAACGCAGCTGCGCGTCGTGGTGGAGAAGCCGTATGTCTCCTTCACGAGGCGTGGCGAACCATGGGCACCGACGCCGCCCTGCCCTCGGGAGCACCTGCGTCGCCGCTCGGAGCCAGCGTCGTCAACGCCACACCCAAAGACGAGGAGGCCCGGAAGAAGACGTGGCCGTCCGGAGCGCCGCGGTGTTAAAGGCCCCGACATCGCATCACGCCGCGCGCCACTCACCTTAGCGCGTCAACGACGCCGAGGATGACGACGCTGCGGCGACCCCAAGCCGAAGAGGAACGACGCGCGCGCGCCAACGCCGACGGCCACCAAGTCGGAGGGCGACCACGACATCGCCGGCGGCGTCGCCTGCGGCATCCTCAACCCCGGAACGACGACGCCCCTAAGCCGAACCACGACACTGGCTCGCTAGCTGCGGCGCCAAGCCGCCCGCAGATCTCGATCTCGCCTCACCGCGAACTTCGGCGAGCCCATCGGTGAGCACATCCCGATCCAGCCCTCCTTGTACTCCGCTGCTTTGCTCCGCTTCTCCGCTGCTCCATTGCGCCACCGCCTTAATCAGATATGTGAGCCGCCATCGAGCTGTGGGCTAAACCGCGTCGACCCGCCTTCGCACCACGAAATCATGCAGTGCTGCGCCGCTCGCCCGCTTTGCCGTGCTTTGCCGCGCCACGCACTTCCCTTTTTGCCTCGCGCGCCGTCTTGCCGCCTTGCCGCTCCGCCTTGCGCGCCCGCTCCACGTCGCACCGCAGCCGCCGCACCGCTACGCCGCCGCAGCCCGGCTCGCATCGCACCTCTTGCTGCCGCCGCCCCGCCGCTCCGAACACCGCCGCCGCCGCTCTCGCCACACCGCATCGCCGCTCGGGTGGTTTGCGCGACAGCCCATTCGCCGCACCGCACCGTCTGGATGCTCCGTGTTGTCGCTGCGCAGTCGGCCGGCGCCACGCATCACGCCGCTCAAACTTACCGTGCCGCTCGCCCATACTCCGGTGCGTGACCATGCCGCCGACGTTGAGCCCGCGCTGCGTTTGATATGTGGTCCCACCGTGGTCGTGGCGTCCCCTCTCTCGCAGTGCGCGCCGCCGCCGTCGCAGCCCATATCTCGCCACGGAGATCCCTTGCCGCACCGTTGTTCCTTTTCGGGCATTGGATCGAACATCTTGAGCGCGTATCCTTTTTCTGAGTTGTGAGCGGAGCCACATGTGCGGCCACATGCACACCGTCACACGAAACCGCAGAAGATCCCAGATCCAGAGTTCGGGTGAACCCCCAGGGAATTCAGGGAGCAAAACCGGACACAGCATGAACCCTGTTGGCTTGGCACGACGGCCTTTGGGCCAAATGTTTTTCAGGCCAGACCAAATAAGAGAAGAAGGTGGTTTTCTAGACTTTACCAGACTTGGGCCGGCCCAATGGGCTACTAACACTTTGGGCCCAGCTCGGCCCACTAACCCTCTGATCGTTGACGTCATGCTGACGTCAGCATTATTTTAATAAAATTATTTTCTGATTTAATAAAAGGATTTAATAAATATTTTACAAACCCCTTTTCCTTTAAAAATTCATAACTAATTATCCGGAGCTCCGAAAATTAGGAAACCACTTGCGTTGGTTTCATAACTCCGGGCAGACGCCTTATCCGCTCTTGCCCTTGAACCGAACCTCTTTTGCCCACATACTTGGAGAAGGAAACGTGGCCGCTACCGCCACTGCGCTATTGTGGGCCTGGTACGCCGGAGCCCCGCAACTAGCCACTGGCTTGCCACGGACAGGGATGAATTCCCCAAGATGCGTTCGCACTGCTTTCCTTGCTTGCATCGCTTCCACCACCCTGTGCCGCAACCCACATACCCGCTCTCTCTTTGCCTTGCATCGAGCCGTGTAGCATCACCTCGTTAGTAACCCTAAGGCCGCTTGTGATGGACGGTCGTGCCTTGAGCAGAGGCCTCTGTTTCAAAGCACGGCAACCCCTTGTTGCAACCTAGTTACTACACCATGGATATCGTCGTATTGCTAGCACTTGCTCCACCGTACTCCCGAGCACGCCTTACTACATCACCATCCTTTTATCGACCACGAGTCGATCCTTTCCTTCTCTCAGTGCTGCCACCGCACGCCTTGTTCTGATAATGCCTTGCCTAACTCATTTCACCTTGCTCCTCTCTCTTCATCCTCTGAGGTTCCGAATCATTGCACCTATCTGTTGCACTAATACCTTGCTGGCGCGATCACCAAGGCCCTTAGCCTTTGATGGGCAACCCAACCTTGAACTAACCTTTCTCTCTAATTTGTTTTCTAGTATACAAAGCTTGTAGCTTAAAACTATTTTAATATAAAACTAATTACTTTGTTTTCCTTAATTTTAAACTAGTGCTGCTTGTAGCTAGTTTGGATTTAGGTGGTTCTTTAATGCTTCTCTTTGGAGTTTATTTGCAAATAGATCCTCGTTATTTATTTATATTTTCGAATCTAGGATTTCCCGGAGCCGAGGAGACAAGCCAGAAGATCAAGTATGGCTACGAAAACTACGACAACTACTCTCACGCAGGTGTTCACGCCCGACCGACCTTTGAATGCCCATTAGGCATTGCTATTAGAACTGCTAGCGCTTTTATTATGCATGATGATGGATTATGATGAAAACCTTGCACTGCCCTTTTTAAATACCTTGTCCTTGATTTACCTACTACTACTACTACTATATTTAAGTGTGATTATACGCTGAGCTTGCGATGCATGTGTTGGGGCTATGTGGTAGTCTTCTTGGCGTGTGTGGGAAAAACCGGTAGGAGAAGGTGTTTCTGGTATACTTGGCGGGGGTGAGCTCAAGACAACCCGATCTGGGATCGGGGGCCAGGGATCATCTTCTCGGACATTGCCCAGTTTGGTGCCTATGACGGGTACACTGTTTTAGGAGCACGTGTGTAGGGGTTTTTGTGATGACTTGGAGGATAGGAGCTCGCCCCGGTCTGAAACCGAGTGGGTCGCCTGTTACACGGGACTTTCGTACACACCACCTCGCCGAGAGTGGGGATAGGGCAGGTCGACCACAGCAAGTGCGTTTCCATACACACTAGTAGGATAGAGGGTATCGGTGATGAGGGTGTAGGGTGGTGTCCCTTCCTCTTGGCGCTCCCGTGCGGCCACACGGGGCATGTTCACAGCGATTCAGGCGGTCGCTGCGAAGGGCTGCGGGAGATTTCGGATGCGGTGGAATCGTAACTCCTAGGTGTTCGTTCGGTAGGGTGGGTTTAGTCGGCTCGCTATCGGCTGAGCTTCATCGCGAGTTGGGTACTGGTGTACACGCTCTGCAGAGTTTAGATCTATACGTATAGCCGTGTCCTCAGTTATGGACATGCCCGTTGTTTCTCAGACTCTTACATTTTGGGATTTCTACCTTCCCCCTTATAGGATGTGAGTGTATGGTGAGCCGTGGTTGTATTCCGGGAGAGGAGAGTTGCTCCCTCTACCTCGCGGATCCGGGTGCAACCATTGAGGTGCGAGGAGTGGGAGTTCTCGCACCGACCCTAGATGGAGTTAGGAGATGGTGACGGTGATCTGGGTGACCAGGTGTATCCGTTTGCGGATGAGAGATATGGGAATTGGTGGGATTATGGAGATATTATTCTATTCTTTATGAGATGATGCTGCTGCTGTTTAGGAAACCCCAGCTCTTACCTTGATACCTTTTTATACCATTAGAAGTAGGCCACTTAAAAGCTTGCATACGGTTGGTGACGTGAACCTATCCCATTGCTTGGGGATAGTTTGTGAGTGTGCAGGATTTGGGCTTGGAGCGAAAGTCCATCTAAGAAGAGTCCATGGAGGAAGGGTTGCGTTGCTATGCTCAAGGATGCCTGTGGTGAAGATCGAGGATGAAGCCCTGAAGCCTTAGCTACCGCTGCTTAGCGTTTCTTCTTGTCGTTTAGCCCAAGGGGCTTGTACTTAAATCGTATATCGATTTGTGTTCGGATGTAAATAATCTATTTTGTACTCTGATTTTGTTATATGGTATGATATTTATACGTGATGAATGCACATGCGTGATAGCGTCGATCCGAGGACTATCACGAGAGGCGAATCTTTGGGTTTTCCGTTTTGAAAACCCGTGCGTTAACCTTGGCCCACAATACCCAACCGTGCACGGTATCTCCAAGCACCTCTTCCCATCGGTCCGGTAACTCCGGTTCGAGGTCTTCCCAACGGGACCACTCGATCGGACTTTATGGTAAAATGTTTTACTGAATTCCACGCCCATGAAAGTTTCCCTCGGTTCCGGGACCTCAGCAACACCATAAGCCACCGGTAACATCTTGTTTCTGAGTTGAGCGTGAAGCTCACACGCTGACCTCACTGTGATGTCATCCACGGGGAACCATTCGTGGCAGACCTAGGCAGCTTTTGCTAAGGCTTGGGGTGCTTCTGGTGAGGCAACTGGTGCTTTTGGTGAGGCTAGGGGTGCTTCTGCTTCCTTGACCGGTGCTTCCGTGTTTGCTTGTGCTGCATCCGTTGAAGCGACACTACTTTTCCCCTTAGTAGATGGCGGGCTCATTTCATCTATAGGCCCTTGCTGAGATGATTGTTTGTTAAGAGCAAGGGCCACACGCTGGTCAATGATGGCCTCCATTCTTACCTCAGTCATTTCTAGGCGATCTTGCAATTGTCTGATTTTCCTATCTTGTTCGTCCTTGTTCCTTTTGCGCTTCTTATACGAGTCAATGTGCTCATGCCATGCGACTTTCCATGGAATCACACCTTTGCCTCGGCAACGTCCACCATGTTCTTTAGTGCCTATTGCAGCAGAAAGCTCGTCCTTCTCTCGATCAGCTATGAATGTTCCTTCGGCAGCAGCCCTGATCAAATCAATAAGCCTTGCAATTTATCTTCTTAGTTGTGATCCATCTTGGGATTGAGCGTGCCACCTGTGCATAATAGTAATTCCGCTCGGTCGAGGCCACTCCGAGTGCTTGTGATGATTCCACGTACATTATCTCTTGCTCCATCCGATCCCATTTGGGCAGGGCCATCACAGAACCTCCAGGCCAAGATGATGGAATTCTTTCTTTTTACGTGCATTGGCTGTGTTGGTTGCAATCAACCTGGCGGCATCTTCCGATTGCTTGCCCTGCACAAATGCATCCCAGTGATCTCTTAACTTGGCATATCCCGACTTCTTAAAATCGTGTGTAAGCCCTCGCTTGATGAACTCCTTGGTCACCGCTTGTACGTCTGAAAGGCAATTGCACCCTTCCAGTAGGCCCGCGCACATCTTTCAAATCCGTGTTCGGAAATGTGAAGTGTGCTTTCACCTCGCCCAAATCATGTTCTTCTCTGTGGACCGGACAACATCCGCCGAACTGCATCGGGGTTCATTCTCTCATGTTGCTCTTCGTCCCGATCTTGATCTTCATGCTGACCGCTTGATCACCTTCTTGTAGCAAGTCAAAGGCCACCGCTTCCAAAACCGAAAGCTTATTGGGATGTTGTCCCAACAAGAGCCCCAATGTGATTTATCCAACTTGACAACATTTTCATGTGGAGCTAACGGTCTCCCATCGGAGATACATCCGTGATGATGAAACGCCCTCTAGCTTCTTCTTTGGGCCGCTTTCCCACCCGGCTTCTTCTTCTGCGTCGATGTGTGCTCGGAAATTTAAGAACTATTAACTCATTTCTATAATTAGTAGGTTCTGGAAAATCATGATGAGGTACTGGTTTTTATTAATTATACCTCGGATGGTTCTCCATCATTGCTTCCTTGAGCAATTGGTTGCTCCCTCTCGTTGCCATCACCAAACATGTTTGTAGTCACGGCCTCTCTGTGATCATGTTCTTGTTCATTTGGTGCATCATTCATAGTATTACGAGCAATTAAATCCATGATCATTTGCTCGCTTCTCGGTCCTCTTCTGTTCGCACCATTGTAACTAAAATAATGTGACAAAAAAATATGAGGACAAACTATTCCAATGATGAAACTATTAAAAATTTAATTCTAAATAGAGTCGGGAGCATGGGCGGGGGGGTCGGAGGCGTGGGGGGTCGGGAGCGTGGTGGGAGGTGGGAGCAAGGCGGGGGGTGGGGATCGGGAGCGTGGCGGAGCGTGGAGTGAAAGTCGAGGCGAGTCGAGCGACTGACGACTCACTCTCGACTCGCTCGATCGACTCGAGCGACTCGAGTCAAACGTGCGCAATTGAAATATGCATAACATTTACATCCACATATGCATAACATTTACATCCACATATGCATAACATTTAAATCTTAATCTAATTCGAAATCTAATTCTAAATTCAAATTCTAAATAACATTTACATCTAATTCTAAATAACATTTACATCTAATTTTAAATAACATTTAAATCTAATTCTAAATAACATTTAAATCTAATTCTAAATAACATTTACATCTAATTCTAAATAACATTTAAATCTTAATCTAGTTCTAAATTTAAGTTCTAAATAACATCTAATTATAAATTAAATCTAAATCTAATTTCAATTTAAATAACATCTAATTCTAAATTTGTAAAAGAAAAAATGGGGTCGACGTCACCACCACTGGTCGACGCCCCAATTGCAGAAACAGCGGCGGGGCATACCTCACGGACGACGGGCGGCGCTGCACGGCGCCGGCGTGGGGGCGGCGGGCGAGCGACGGGCGCGGCAGGGCCACGAGGCGGCGCGGCGGCGGACGGCGGCGGGCGAAGGCGGCGGCGCGCCGGACGATGACGTATGGCTCGGCGGCGCAGGATGATGGCGGCGCGGATAGCAGCGACGGCGTGCGCGGACGACAACGCACAAGAGTGGATGGCGGCGGCGGCGAGAGCGAGGATGGCGCAGCGGCGGCGGCAGCGGCGAGCGTGGCTGCGCGAGGTGGAACGAGGGACGACGCCGAAGCGAGTGGCGGCGGCCGGGCGAGAGGGATCCCGCAGTGGACGCGCCGGCGAGCGACGGGGCGGCGGCGGCGGGCGGAGCAGAGGAGGGAGAGAGAGGGCCGGCGGGATCAAGGGCGACGGAGGCTAAGTGTTGGGGGAAGAGGGCACCGCCTCTTATACTCCTTAACATTAGCACGGGCTCAACTAGCCTATTAACGTTAACGCATTAGTACGCCTAGTTGAGCACCCAATGTTAATTTAGTACCTGCTATTTGAGCCCCGCACTAATGTGCCTTTTCATTTCGTGCCAAATGAAGAAGTACCGCTAGGTGCTAGTTTAGCACTCATTAATGTGCTTCCATTTTGTTGCCCATGCTTTCTCTTTTATTTTCCATTTTGATTTTCTATATTAATAGTTTATTTATGGTAAATCATATACAACTCATAAAATAGCACAACAAGTTCAGTTAATTTTCTTTACATAGTTACTATGATATCCTAAAATGAACAATCAAAATTATAATTTTCTTATCATTAAGCTAGTACTATGTTCTAAATTATTTTTTTGTTCCTAACTTTAAAAAACAAAAATATATTTATTTTTTTCATGCAAAATATTTCTTAAATAGAACATCCAGTGTAATTAATATAGTAATCATGATTTAGTCTTGCTCATGTTTGTTTTTACGTAAATTTTTAAATTGGAAGTGAAATAAATAGAAGTTTTGTTAATAAAGTAACAAAATACTAGTTCATTAAAATATTACAATACTTTGGTACATGAGCACAAATTAATATAACTTATTATACATAATCATCTAATGGAACATTAACAATCTTCCTTTTCACGAATGTCCCTTGGTTGTGATCACGACGTAGGTATGGAGTGTCCTCTTCGGCTAACAGGATGTTTGGGTCAATCTTTACTGAAAATGGAGGAAGACCATCGAATTGATCATAATCTTCGAAATGTCGCCTTGTCCTCAACTCCAACAATTTTTCTTTTCCGAGAACTAAGTGACGCTTTGGCTCATTACTAACAACACCCTTATCATCACCCTTCTTTATTATTGGTGGTTTGCTCGACATGTCTTTCACATAGAAAACTTGAGTCACATCATTCGCTAGGACGAACGGTTCATCTTTGTATCCAGTCTTGTTGAGATCCACTATTGTCATCCCAAATTTGTCTGTCGTTATACCTCCGTAGGGTTTTTAACCCACCGACACTTAAAAGCGGATTTTAAAGGTCCGTAGTCCAATTCCCATATCTCTTCAATGACACCATAGTATGTTTGTACATTTCTTCGTTGTCTATTGCATCTATACGGACACCGCTGTTTTGGTTTGTGCTCTTTTGGTCTTGGGCTCTCGTGTAGAATGTGTATCCGCTTATCTCGTATCCTTGGAATGTAAGTACGAGAGATGGACTTCTAGCCAACCATTGCTTGCTCTCCAATAGTGTTATCACCCATAAGTTTTCTCCGCAACCATGATGCAAAATTATCATTGTGATGACGTAATCCAGCCTCGACTTCCCTTTGTTTGAGGCCGTACAATGGACTTGTGCTCCTCCCTGTGGAGCCACTAGGGATGATTGTTGCAGACAAAGGAATGTGCTGAAAATAACGCGTTTCATCCATATCCATCCGAAGTTTTCTTCCCTAGTGAGCCCTTTCCCCGAGTCTCCCTCATGGCGTGATCTGTGAGTCCAATCGAGCAAGCTCATCAATAAAGTCGACAAAACTCAATCACCTCCTCTGTAGCATATCCCTTTGCGATGCTTCCTTCGGGACGAGCACGATTACGGACATACTTCTTGTAACTAGACATCAACCGCTCAAAAGGGAACATGTTGTGTAAATACCGAGGATAAAAATCTCTTCAACTAGGTGCACTAGAAGGTGGGTCATGATAGTAAAGAAAGAGGGTGGAAAGATCATCTCAAAGCTGACGAGGCATTGCACGACATCTTTCTGCAACTGCACTAGATTCTTTGGATGGATTGCCTTCTGAGAGATCTGGTTGAGGAATGAACAAACCTTGATGACTGCCAATCTCACATTCTCTGGTAGAATACCCCTTAGTGCAACAGGCAGCAATGGTGTCATCAACACGTGGCAGTCATGAGCCTTCAGATTTATGAATTTTTTCTCTTTGTAATTTATTATTCATTGTATATTTGAGGAGTAGCCTGTCGGGACCTTGATACTGTTCAAACAATCAAACATCATCTTCTTCTCTTCCTTGCTGAGGGTGTAACTAGCAGGGGCCAACCAATTTCCTATATCTCTCTTTTCGGATGGAGGCTTTTCATTGTTTCATAAATTTAAGATCCCGACGAGCTTCAACTGTATCTTTTGGCTTTCCGTATACACCTAGGTGGCCAAGAAAGTTCACGCAAAAATTCTTCATCACATGCATCACATCAATTGCATTGCGAACCTCAAGGATTTCCCAATAAGGAAGCTCCCAAAATATCGACATCTTCTTCCACATGGGTGCACGTCCATCCTTGTCGTTTGGAACAGATTTGGCACCAGAAGCCTTCCCAAACACTACCTTCAAATCTTTCACCATAGAAAATACAAGTTTACCATCATGGTGCACTGGCTTCTTACGTTTTTCTCCAACACCTTCAAAATGCTTTTTCCTTCTTCTCTTAACGGGTGCTTAGGAGGAAGAAATCGACGATGGCCCAAATACACAATCTTTTTACTGTGTTTTAGATACACACTGCAAGTATCATCTAAACAGTGCGTGCATGCTCGGTATCCCTTGTTTGTTTGTCCTGATAGATTACCAAGTGTCGGCCAATCATTGATGGTGACAAACAGCAACGCTCGTAGATTGAATGCCTCCTATTTGTCCTCATCCCACACAGGTACACCTTCTTTCTTCCATAATGTTTTAAGAACCTCAACCAACAGTCTCAGATAAACATCGATGTCATTGCCTGGCTGCTTTGGGCCTTGGATGATTATTGGCATCATGATGAACTTTTTTTCATGCACAGCCATGGCGGAAGGTTGAATATGCATAAGGTCACAGGCCAAGTGCTATGACCGCTACTGAACTCACCGAATGGATTGAATCCATCCGTACTTAAACCAAACCGAATGTTCCTTGCGTGTTCTACAAACTCGGGGAATTCTCTATCAATTAGTCTCCACTGCGACCCATCAGCGGGATGTCTGATCTTGTCATCTGCTTTACGATCTTCTTTGTGCCAACGCATCAACTTTGCATTAGCCTTGCACTTGAATAAACGCTTCAGCCGTGGTATCACTAGAAAGTACCACATTATCTTAGCAGGGATTTTCTTCTTCTTATTCTGCTTCTCCCCCTCAACATCGTAAGGGTCATCTCGTGGGATCTTATAACGTTGCGCTCTGCACACAGGACAAGCCTCCAATTTCTCATATTCTTTTCCTCGGTAAAGGATATAGTCATTAGGGCACGCATGTATCTTTTGAACATCCAAACCCAGAGGACAAACGACCTTTTTAGCTTCGTACGTTGACTCCGGCAATTCGTTCTCCTCTAGAAGCATGTCCTTTACGATCATCATTAACTCATCGAAGCCCTTGTCAGAAACTCCATGTTTAGCCTTCCATTGCAGCATTTCTAATGTGCTACCCAACTTCTTGTGCTCCTCTTTGCAATTTGGGTACAATGGTTTCTTGTGATCTTCTAACATACGGTCAAACTTCTTTGCCTCCTTCACCTTTTCGCAATCTTCCTTATGCTCTCGCAACACCTGACCTAGATCATCAAGCGGCTCATCTTCTCCTTGTTCAGGATCTCCCTTAATTATTGCAATATCATCCTCACCCATTGGATCATCTCCCATTGCAAAGGCACCTTCTTGAGTCCAATCAGGAATATTGTCGTCTTCTTCTTCGTCATCTTCCATTATAACCCCTCTCTCCCCATGGTTTGTCCAAACAAAATAGTTTGGCATGAATCCCCATTTGTATAGGTGATCGTGAAGAGTATTTGTCATTGAGAAATCCTTCAAATTCCTGCACTTTCTGCATGGACTGGACAAATAATGAAACCGGACGGGGGCTTGTTCGATTTTGCTACTTCTAGAAATCCACGAAGCCCATTAAAGAATTCATTGGATATTCTCTTGTCGGTGTACATCCATTGCCGGTCCATCTACAAATGAAGAATATATAACCGAACAAAATATATTATTATCATGTAACAAGTTCAAGATTATATGTGTTACACTAATTCATAGTGTTCAAATCCATATTTCACATGAAATATAAACTTTTTACTAATTTTCTAATGAGCAAACAATTTTTCTAATTAAGAAAACTATTTTTCTGTTGAGGAAACCATTTTTCTAACTAAGAAATAACTATTGTAATGAGAAAACCATTTTTGACTCGGTACTAGTGTTTAAATAATGAATGAAAGACTATGTTACACAAATTCAAACTACTTAAATCCATATTCCACATCAAGTATAAACTTCTTCCTAATTTTCTAATGAGAAAAAACCATTTTGATGGTATTGAAGAAAACTTTTTCCTAATAAAGAAACTATTTTTTCTTAAGAAAATATTTTTCTTAGGAGAAAAACATTTTTCTAATGAGAAAACATTTTTTATAATGAGAAAACTATATTTCAATTTAAATTATTATTATTATAAGCAAACTATTTTTTGACTAATAAATTATTTCTCTAATTCTAATATTAATATTGTAGTCGTTTCTCTTAGTAAGTACATCTAAAGCATTTAATATATTTATTTCTATAAAAAATAATGCAAAAAAATTAATTTGTATCATCATATAGAACATCTCATTCAACTAACACGGCACATCCATTTCAATCAATTCTATTAGAACATACTCCTATTTCAAAGTGCTAAAATCTCTATTCTTAGTTCATTTTAAAGTGCTAAAATACTCCTATTTCAACCAATGAAACTCAACAAAATAAGCATGAATCAAGGGAGGATGAAGTAACTAACCTCTAGACCACTTGAACGAGTGAAATCGTTGAGAAATGTTCGCAAATCCGGCAAAAGCTCCTCTAGGGCGCCATGGAGAAAAAGGAGTTCGAAGTGGAGAAAGAAGGGGAGGCTCGGGCTGGAGGAGGAAGAAGCTGGGATATAGCCGTTGGACATTAGTACCGGGCTGTATTCGAGCCTACGGGCCGGTACTAATGTCCCGCGCCCACATTAGTACCGGCTCGTATTGGGCACCGGTACTAATGTGGACATTACCGGTGTTCAATATACTAATGTTAAATTTCGCTCAGGATGAAAGCCTTATTCCCTTGTAGTGCCTACATATACAGTACGATATGAGACATCATCCTAACTGTTCTTCTCAAGCTATTCAGCTTTGCTCACGGTGATACCTGCAAGGGACATGTGATAGTTTATGGCAAAAACAATGTGTGTGTTCATCAGCTGAAACTGCTTAGTAACTTGGACACTGACCAGATAGTCTCAGATTTACAATCATAAAATTCACTACACTAGGCCACCACTTTCAACTTATATCCACTGAAATGGCAAATAATACTAATTTAGAAATCTTAAGCCTTATAAATTCAAAGCAGCAAGCTACTACACCTGACATAACTTGACAGCTACTACAAGCTTCATAAGCAAAAAAAAAAAATCCCTATGGATCTCTTTTGGCAATTGGGTAAGGTCTCGCTGAGACGGAGAACGTGCCGGACACCTGGGCAACCGCCGTGCGCTACGACGGCCGCCTTGACCTACGGCGATTGTAGTCTTGTTTTAATAAATTCTCGGACGGTCGTGTACTGCCCGATAGCGCGAGCAAATGGGCGTTCTTGACGAGCGAGCGAGCGACGGCCCAGGTGATGGCCGTCCGATAACAACAGATTGATTGATGGAGGTGGTAAGCTGAATGCGGTGTGTGGGCGTAACTCAAATTCTTCGGCCCAATACACAACCGTATTTCCGTGCTTCTAGTTGTACTAGGGTCGTGCCCGTGCGTTGCTACGGGCATGACAATTTTCATTTTTGAGCAATCAAACATCATCATGTGACATATTTCTTGTTGTAAACACAATAACACAAGGCGTTTATTTTCCTCCATAAGTATTATATTTCTCCAAGGTTTCAACTAATTGCAATACTACATTTTATGCCCCACTGTGGAAATCACTTTGCACTTGGATGTTCTCTATGTCAACTTGCAAAAAATAATAATAATGTGACTAATTCCCTAGACAATATACGGCAGTTAATAAAACATAATAAGAGTCTGTGTTCTCCCCTTTAGGTTGATGCATGTGTGTTGTCATAAGAGTCGAAATTTTTCAACACAATAAGAGCACTCATTCAGCAAGCCAAGCATGTCCTAGGAATGGCTGGCTTGTCTTTCTAAATGTTCAAGAGAGCCCATCAAAACACATCTTCAATTGGTTTCATTATACCTAGGAATATCTGCTAGCTGAGCACCTGAGAAGTATCATAGAAAAAGGCACAATATTCAGTCTTATAAAAATAGGACCAACTGTGTTGCAGGTAAAAAGGCTGAACATTTTTCGCTATTGACATACTATAAAAATCTCATTGTAAAGTAGTGGATCATTTATGATAACATGTATGCTGATTTACCAAATGTTGGGTGCCAGCAAAAAGCAAATATAATGGGGGGTAATCGTTGCACCTGAGGAATTGCTCATCTTCTTGCAGGTTTCACTACAACATGCACCCATTACTTAGCTACGGACAAGAGCTCTAATTTGGAGAGACAACACCACTAAACTCTATCAGTAACCTTCAGGGAAAAAACAGAGAAAAAACAAGACTCATTTCAACAGTGAGGGACATGCCTCCATCATCATTTGCCAATAGCGACAAGCCCAGATAGCAACATTAGCTACACATAAGATGTGTTGCACTGCTAACTTTTATGTAACCAAAATTGTTATTTTTTCAGACTGACAGTGAGCACACCGAGAGACAGAAACGTTGCTGTCACATATATACCTTACATGCAGCACATTTGTGCCATTCCATAGGATAACCATTAGAAATAAGAACTCATCTCCAACAGCCAAGAATTGGTTCCTGATTGTGTCAAACTGAACACGGAGCAAACGTTTCCTAAAGCCATTGTATGTCCTCTTAATAGCCCTTTCAGTTTCATTCCACTCAACCAAGTGTGAATCACCTCCTTTATTGGTACCGCAAGATAAGAGCCTGCAAGAAAAATTTTTAAGTGAACAGCTGAAATTACTAAACTAACTTGGATAGCAGAGCTCCCTGCAGTCTGCTAGCAAGCAGCAAGAAGCAACCTTGTTCTCCCTCCATGGATTAGTTGCTAACATGTAAATTACTAAACTAACTTGGCTAAGGAAAGTAGCAAAAAGCATGAGCAAATATGAAAATACTACTCACTCGATTGCAGATCAACATGAACAAAGAAACTGGCAGGAACTACAGGATCGGCTCGATTGCGGATCAACATGAACAAAGAAACTGGCAGGAACTATAGGATTGACATAAGTCCTTAATTTCAAGTGTTTGTTGTGCCATCGTGTGGTGAAACAAACACATTGCAAAAGGTCATATATCAAATGTAACTCAAGTTTTGTGAAAGACAGATCTCAATGAAAAGATGAAAACAGGGATAATATGAAAAACTATTTCCTATTTTTTCACTCAATGCCAAGCTGAATGTTGCATTTTCAGATAAAAGGCAAGTAGTTTAGAATCATGCTGAACATGGCAATAGACTTGTTGGATGAATGCAAACATTTAGGATCAGATTGATAATTGATTCACTAAAAAAAATGAAACACGGGCCAACACTATGTTTCATAAAAGGATGCATTTCCGTCATATAAAGAAAGAAGATACATTTCTTGAAATAACAATGACCAAATAAGTTACCATTTCAAGTTGACGGTAACAATGACCATGACATGTAAAATCGACAGAAACCAAGAGCGTACATAGAGCTCCCTGCTCTTTACCAAACTTTAATGCATCTGTTTGAAGCAATAAGGAAGAACCATTTCAGGATAGAGAGAAGGTCAGGAATCACATAGCATCTTGGTAAACCTCAAAGTGAAAAAAATAAACCAGTACTCACTTATTTCTAGTTTGAACAACATTCACTAATAAATCTACAGTGCAAAAACTCAAGTGAATAATTTTGGGGATTAGAAACTTGCTTCAAAACTCACTTACTTTTCATACAAAACAAAGATTTAACGAAAGCAATCTGATGCAACATAAAATGAGACTGTTGTAATTAAAAAGAAGTTGATTTTAATAATTTATGCTAACTTGATTCTTTGACTTACCTGTCCCCATAGTAGATTTTTTTTTCGAGCACATCGACTTCCTCTCCAAATCTCACTGGAATAGCAAGAAGAATGCACAAATATCAACTCAATAGTGACCATATCATGCTTGCTATTAACCCATTAATTAGCCAACTCACTAAACCTACAAGGCTCCACACTGTTGCTCATCCGGAAGATACTTTGATTGAGAGATTTCATTTCATAAAAAAGTCTAAAAAGCAAGTCACGCAGTTCAAGCGGACCTCCATCATCCTTTATCATCTTTGCCAACAAATTAAAGCCAGTATTTTCAAACATTGGAACCATATCAGCTTCACCTGTGATGACAACAATATTTTAGTACAAAGAGCAAGTGATAGGGATATCATCATAAAAGAAAGCTAAGAGTCAAAGCATTTAGAGGCATATTTACACAAGCTTTAATAAACAGACCTCTAAGCAACTCTTGACAGAGCACTCTCCTTCATAGCTCTTTTTAGTTTTGTTCCTTCCAATGCTATGCGTATAACTATGCAATCCGCAAAGGAATCAGCATTGGGGCATCCACCCGTCCCAACTTGGGGATGGCGTGAAGCTCCTCTGGAGGAGGCAGTAAATGCCTGGATGGGCTGCCTATATATACACAGCTTTGGCTACACCACTATTGTGTACATCAAATTTAAGAGTCCATATTTTGTGGAATAATCTGTAGAAAAATGTAAAAATATGAACCAAAGTAAACAGCAATGCTAACTAATATCTTAGAACATATTGCAGGTCACAATCTCATGCATGATAACTAAGACAAATCATTATATTTGTCTTCAAATGTTTCCTTGAGCATACACGTGAACATGGATTTAGTGTTGATGGCATACCAAGCAGTTCCAAGGACGGCGATGTGCATGTTTTGGCAAGATATTTGGCAAGATATGACTGGAAGTTCACCATTTTCTCCTCTGCAGAAGTCACAACATAAACTTAGCACTGGATTGGGAAATTGCTATAATGCTATTTGAGTTAAGCTTGAAAATAACTGAACCTACACAATTTATTCAACAAAAAAAATCTGTAGTGTCAAAACCCAAACCCAGAGATTAAATTGTCATGCAGAGGCACACCATATAGTTTAGATATTCAGGTAAGTAGTTACCCAGAATCATCTATCTAGCTAGGCACAAAAAGAATGAAAAGGAATGATGACCATATTTTGATGTACCTGTCCTTGTTCACATGAATAAATTAAAATAGATGATAAGTCTACTTACAACTTTCATTAGTATTTGGACATCTGCATCAAGCATTTGGTGACCAAATCTATGCAGATCCTGTTAAGATCCATCTTTTCAAACATGTCCTTTATGCCAGCAGCCTCTTCTACTGATAGATGCTCAGATATGACCTGTATCAAAACATGTGATGAAGTCAAGCGTATGAGAATAAAAGGGGAACAAACACTTTTGGTTCCTCCAACTCAAAACAGAATCCTCTTGGCTAGTGGAAACAGTAGGCATAGGGGCAGCAAGAAGAGAGTTCCTCAATCCAACTTGATAAATCATCTCTCTTACCAGTTCCATCTTTCTGATGGAGCTACATTCCACATATCAGGTTCAAGAATGCCCCTGCACAAGTGCAGAGGAAGTGCATTGAGAACCGACCATTCCAAAAATTATCAGCTAGACTATTAAGGTTAATAGTTTCTTCTCTAAATGGGAACAACTTACAATATTATAAGTGAATGATGATGTATAGCCTTAAAATAAACAAATCACCTAACCAGGAAAAAACATATCATACAAGATAATAATAGCACAAAATCAGCCCAAATATTAAAAAGGTATTTAATAAAAAATGAAGTTACTAACCTAACCAAAGTCAAATGTTAATAAGGTATTTAATAAAAATGAAGTTACTAACCTAACAAAAGACAATATTTTAAAAATAAAATAGGAGAGATGATGTCTTTATTATTATGTACAGATTTAGAAGGAAATTTCTCGTACCTCATCAGCAAAAAGAAACTACAAAGCACAATCAATACGACCAATTTCAGGAGCATGATCTGCCAAGATCCTAGTCTCCTAATAAATGTATAAAGGAAAGTAGTAACTAAATGAAAGAGACACATTGAACACATAATTCAGATCACTAAAGAAGCTTCCAACAGTTACATATCTCTGCCTACAATTGTTCATGCAAATTTTATTTAAAATGCACAAACAGAGTACATGACAGGTCTTTAGAGAAATCTCATGCAGCGAGCTTCGAGGCCACCAGTCATTGCTACTGAATGAAATTTATCCAGCAAAAAAATGTATTCCTCTGGGCTATATGTCCTCTGAGCTTCGAGAAACTGAAGGATTAGGATTGTCCAACTCGGATATATGTTTCCACGAGTCGCAAGTGAGTAAGTGACCATGTGACCAGTGTAGAAGTTGAAGGTTTAAAAAACCAACAGGTGGCATGCAATTTGCTAAGCATGTGCAAATATTATTTCTGTACCTACCAGCATTTACCATTTTCATTATCATGAATTGCAGTGTCTTTGATGATGATAAAAAACTTACATGGAAATTTCAGTTAGACCCAGGATGATCTCTTTTGGCTCAGGCATTGATCATGTCCTGCATCAATTAGAATCTCTACTCTTGTTTTCTAATGAACATTGACCTACTTGTTACTGCAAGAAACTGAACTAATAAGTGGGTGGAATATATATTTATACAAAAGAACATTCAGAAAGGCTCTGCAACTGCCATGTCAAGAAATACTCAGTATTCCACCCGTGTAAACTCTACTGATAATATTACTTCATCAGAAACATAAAGTGAACTTGCGAAAATGCCATTAAATTTGCATACATTGTAACAAATGTGAGTTTGGACTCAATATAACTTGTTCTCAAAGTACAGAACTGTTCCTTCAAATTTTAAACCACAGAGATGTGTACTATATAGTACGCCATGAAACTAAAGCTTCAGAACAATACACAATTACAACTAAAGCTTCAGTACACATATGTCAAACTAAATTTAAACAAATGGTTTACCCATGCTGCCACAAATACGTGTATCCATTTAGAACAATACAAAATGAGACAATAATGATATAATGATCAAAATACTAATTGAATTCAGATAAATGGAGCATTTCATAGTAGCCAAAAGAACAAGTAGGATCGAAGGGAGAAAAAACATACTACGCTTGTGTGAGAATTGTGCCGAGCAGCTAGCGCTCCTTGCCATGCAGCTTGTGTTTTGAGGCAAAAACAAAAATAGCAGAAAAGCAAGATTGCCAAGACGCCAGTCAATCTTATTCCAACCTCCAGAACCATTCAGCACTACATTCTCATATGCACTTGCGCATCTGCATAATAAAAAAAACCAAAAGAAACATGCTCATGAATTTGTGTCTTGAGGCAAGGAAAGTGAGAGTACACCGAAGTTACCTAGAGAACATGACAATTTTCAAAAATGATGGGGAGGGCATCAACCAGCTATGAAGAGTAGACCGATGATCGCCGTCACTGGGCATTGGCGGGAGTACTGCGACATTCTCTAGCAGTCCATACAAAGTCCTAAATGCATCTTGAAAAAGAGATCTGCGACAAGAAAATAACATTGAGGATAATGCTCCAAGCAATCAAGATGGAATAGTGGCTCCATGCAGTGCACCATAGGAGTTGTACAAGTACAACAAAGAGTGATTGATAAGGTCCTGAACATCGAGTGACAGTGGAGTGGTTGAGTCATAACACATAGTTTAACATAACAGTAAGAAAATAGAAAGGAACTTCACCTGCAATTGCCAGCATTTAGAGAATCGCACATCAACCGAAAATCCGAATTGCCTGCGAGCCGACAGACCTCGGGGCACCGCCATGGAGTTCATGCATATCGCGGCAGCGCCAGCACGCTAGCACTCCTCCTCAGTCTTGGTGGGCAGCGAGCTGGTGCACAACAGCAGTAGCGGTGCGGTCGAGGACAGGTCGGCGTCGGCATCCTCGTCGAGGGAGGAGATGGAGGAGGAGCACTCCAGGCTCTGGTTCTTGGCCTCGGTGCCCTGCCCCGCACGAGCGACGGCGCCTCCGTGTCGGGAGGATCGGTAGGGTAGGGTTTGAGTAGCACCGCCGGGATCGAAGCCCGGGCGCCGCCACCGCAAATAACCCGCTCGGACGTCCTGCAGCTGCTCGCAATCAAGGATGGGGATGCGGCGGCGGGGGAGTGAGCGGCCGAGGCCATGGCAGATGGCTCCGGGCGCGAGCGGCAGCTACTCCGGGCGCGGGCGCAGGATTGCGATGGTGGGAGGAGCCGATCCGTGGAAAAAGGAGGCGAACGGTGGCAGCGGTGGTGTCAACGGGCACCGGCGGTGGTGTCAACGGGCACCGGCGCCGGCGTCATCCGCGGCTGGTGGCAGATGGGATCGAGTGATGTTGGAGTCCAGAACGCTGGTGGGATGTGGCTGGAGGTGGCGACAGCATCCACGAGCGGTGGCGGATGGATCCCGGGTTGCGTGGGGATGTGGGAGGCGCGAGAGGTGGGGCTGCGTTGGCGAGCGGAGGCGCGAGGAGACGGTGGGCGGTGGCGGTGCGGGAGGGGAGGCGGCGTGCGGGAGGGAAGGCGGCGGGCGGCCGAGCGGGGATGGCGGCGACGCGGATGAGGGGCGTGGGGAAGGAGGCGATGGATCGGCGGCGGGCGAGGTGGGTGGTGGTCCAGGTATGGGATTCAAAGGCGGCGGCGATGAGAGAGGGAGTAGAGAAGGAGGACGGCGGTGTCGGTGTCGGTGCACGGAGAGCGAGGAGAGTAGGACGGGCGGTGGTGTCGGCGGCGGCGTGGAAGGGCGAGGAGTGGAGGGTGCGCGGAAAAAAAAGGAAGGGAGAGGCGCAGGCGAAGCGGATGTGCGGGCGGACGAGGCGGGCCTTGGGAGGAAAAGAAAGTACTAACGAGTTTTTTTCTCCACTTCATACTTTTTAGGAGTAGAGATGACTATGCTTTTGCTCTGCTTTCCATTTGGTACCTCCGTTTTATTACTGTGCGTGTGGCATGATCTCCTCCCGCGAAGTTGGAGAAACTTTACGAAGTACAATCACAGATTTTGCAGTACTTTAGAGAAACATGATAGGTGGTAGTAGTACACCACACTAGACTCTCGATTTGAAGCAAAAACACTTTTTATTTATCCGGAGTACTAAAAGCCACGACTTGTCACAAGAACATCTCACGCACGACACACGCCCAACAGAACAAGCAAAATACACGGAACAACACAACACACACTGTTTTGACGGAACCACGCCGCTGACGACAACAGAACAGATGCATGCACTGCACACTCGCATGAAATCGAAAAGTTAAACCCCGGGCCCGACAGACGCACAGGAGACAGCCCTCACGACGCCGGCTGAAGGCATGGTCTCGGGGCGGCGAACTCACAGGAACAGCCAAGCCGCCGTGAGGCCGGCGGCCATGACGAGCGAGGCGTATATCGCGTTCCTCCCGGCCCCGTGGCGGCGGCCGCCAGCGGCCCAGACGGAGGCTGTCACCTGACTCATCCCTGCGAAGAACAGCCCCGAGAGGGCGACGAAGTAGGCGTTCCTGTCGAGCCACGGCGGCGGCTCGCTCACGGCCATGGTGATTGCCGCAGAGGCGGCAGCGAGGCCGAGCAGGACGCGCCCAAAGGTTGCCGGACGGTGAAGCTTTGGCGCCACACCGTCGCCGGCGGCCTGCCCTTCACCCCCGTTGCCCCCCGTGCCCGGTGCCATCTTCAAGCCGATGCTGCTCAGAAACGCACACTGTCGCTGCTTCTTGTCCTCAAACAGATGAAGGGGGAGACTTAGCTTGCGATCTAGGGGGCGCGGTGGCAATGGAGTATTTATGCTACTACCGCCGGTTGGGATCCTGCGATCGAGGACAAGAAAACGCTGTTGCTGGCCAACCGAACGTCTGGACCTGTCCTACGATGCTCCATTACCATTAGCATGCGGATCCATGACACCCGGCGGGCCCACGCCACTGGACGATGAACGGAACTGTGGTCGAAAGAGCCATACCAACTGCACGAGGTTGTGCGCTTGCTCTCCATCTGACACTGACGCGCGGATGGGTTTGTATAATCCCTTGCATTAACTCCTCATATTCCTCAACGTGATGCGGATAGAGTTTCTTAGCTTGTGACCTACACACCAAATCTCAGGGGCAGGCAGCCGCAGGGGCCGATAGCGACCGGCGGCGGCAGCTGACGCGAGATAGAGCGCGTTTAGTGGAAAAGAAATTGGTGCAAGAGGGTTGGATGGTCAGGTGGGTCGAGGACGAAGCAATGAAATGTTAAGGTCGTGCTTGGTTGCCAGAATGCCAGTCAAGCCCCGCACGCCAACCTGTGGCGAGCCACAAGGTTGTGGCGAAGAAAACCGGCGGCATATGATTTGCGCAAAACCAAATCTACGACCGGTCGCTCCGCGCGACCGGGGGGCGGGGGCGTGAGCGTGGCTCCTTTTTCTTTTTTTTTTCTGTTTTTTCTTTAATCAACAAAATATTTTTCTGCATAAGTTATGTGCACAACTCATCGTTTACCGAAAAAGTTATGTGCACAACTTGTCGTTATAGAAAAAAAATTATACACACAAGTTATTCTTTCAAATAGTTGTGTATATAAGTTGTATGTATAACTTCTGCGCGCCATCAAACTTATGTTTAAAAATTATCTGACACAATTTTACAACTTAAAATTATGCATCAAAGTTACGTGCATAAGTTATGATGTTCCAGAAATATAAACATGTGAGAAGAAAATTTTCAAAAAAAAGAATGTTTGGAATGGGAGTGGACCGTCGCTAATTAGTCCGCCCCATATGATTTGCTTCTCCTGCCGTTTACTGTGCCGCGGCAGGACTGTAGCGCGAGGTGCGTCTTGTGGTGATAGCGAAATGCGATGGGGAACCAAACAACTCCTAAAGTTGAGTGTTGCTGCAGGAGAGAGAAAGATTGAAGTTTGCAGACGACGACGAGGTAGATCAGTAGATGATTTGGGAGATAAAACAAACCAGATGCTGCCTAATACACAGCTTGTTAGTACAACCAGAAGGGCAGGAAAGGGATTATATTTTAAAAAAAGACAACAAAGGGAGAGGAGTGTGCCATAAAGTAGCATATTATTTACATATCCATATCTAATCCGCTGACAAGAGGAAGCATGAACGGACGTGCAATTCCTACCCCCGGGAGGCCAGGAAGGGTTCCTACGGAAGAACCCTTTTGACCTGCAACTGCAATATATAAATTCAGAAGACGGTTACAATTAGTTTCCTAATCCAATCCCCGTTCCAATCCCGCGGAGCCCTCTGCTGGCGGTTGAGCGCACACGCCCCCGCTCGCGTCGATTGGGTACGTATGCATACATGGGTTTTGGGCCGTGACACCAACTTCGACGACGGGCCCACAGCTGCCTGGTTTTTTCCTCTGTCCTCTGTTAGGAAATTTTTTACTCCTGACGGCGGCGATGTATAGAGCTACTTAATTCACGAGTATCATTCGTGAGAAAACTGGCGTAAAGTAAATAAGGAAAAAAAAACTACCGGATGGCTTGATCTCCTCCCGCGAAGTTGGAGAGGACATGTAAATCACACAAGACGACTATAGTAGATTTTGAAGTACTTTAGATCAATGCATAAAGGTAGGCAGGGCCGTCCCTAAGGGTGTGCAACCCGTACAGGGCCTCCGATTTTTAAGAGCCTCCAGTTTGGAGCACTTGAGCCTATTAGATTTAGGTTTAATAGCCAAAATATACTTGCAAGTTGCAACAAGCAGTAAAAAAAGAAAAGTGGTAGTCAACGGCATTTTGTTTCCTCACACTCACTCGTTTGTTGTTTGCTTGTCTCCTGATATGCGCGTTCATTCTCTATTGCCAAGGCTGTGACCTGGCCTATTGCCAAGTTTACCGCGGGCTAGACGCCAACTGCTCATTGCCCAATCTCTATGTAGAGTACATATAGTTGGTGAACTGATTTCAAAAAAATGCTAAAAGAATATGTCTATTGAAGTACAAATTATGTAACTAGAAGATCCGTATATACAATTCTTGATATATATCGTAGTTTTTTTTTATTTTGTTAGGCTTCATTTTTAATTTTATACAGGGCCTCATATTTTTCTGGGACGGGCTGAAGGTAGGTCACATACTGGACTGGACTCTCAACAGACAACGGTGGAAAAACACCCTTTGTTCCACTACATTTGTCCCGGTTAAAGTTTGGACCCGAGACTAAAGCCTTTTCGTCGACGTGGCCCGAAATGGTCTTGGATGCCCCCTACCCTTTAGTCCCGGTTGGTATTACCAACCGAGACTAAAGGCTTGACACCCAACAGCTAGCTGTCTCAATTATTGGTACTGGGCTTTAGTCCCAGGTGGAAACACCAGGACAAAGGAGAACCTTTAGTCCCGGTGAAAACACCACCCAGGGACAAAGATTTTGTCACGGTGGTATTTCCACCGAGACAAGGGCATCCTTTAGTCCCGGGTGGAGACACCACCCGAGGCTAAAAGCCGGTGCCCACCCCGATGCCCCCTTCCTCTCTCTTTTTATCTTCTTCTCTCCCACACATCCAGTCAACTTCTCTCTTCTTCTCTCATCTCTATCTCATCTCTTTCTTCTTCCTTGTGCAGTGGAGGCGTCCCCGGCGGAGGCGGGCGGCGCGGCTGCCCCGGAGCGGCCCAGCCGCGGCGCGCGCTGGGGAGGCGCGGCCCGGCGGCCGGGCGGGCGTCGGAGCGCGGCGGTCCCCGGCTGCCTCTGCATGAATGGAGTTGTATTGTGATGGGGATTTTTCTGGTGATGGATCGGTTCTACGATGATAAATCGAGTTGTATGACGATGAATTGTATGATGATGTGATTTTTCTGCATGAATGGAGTTGAACATGTGTGAATCAAATCGAATCGAACTCATGTGTTGTGAATTGAAGTTTATACAAGATGAGCATATATGCCTGTGAGATGAGTTTTCTTGTTTCGTGTTCTTGAGAAATTGTTTGATGTTCTTGAGATGAGCAAGCAGAGAGGAGAGAGAGGAGAGGATGGGGATGGGGGACAGGGCCACAGACAGGTAGGCTTTTTTTTTTGCTGCAAAATTCTTTAGTCCCGGGTGGGAATCCCACCCGAGACTAAAGGATACCCTTTATTACCGGTTGGTCACCCGAGAATAAAGGTTGGGCTTTGTCTCTGAGATTAGTCTCTAGGTCTTTAGAGAGATATTGCTCTTACCGACCGGGATCGAAGGCCCTTTTTCCACCATTGAGAGATCCCCAAAAGGACGAGCTAAACACACGAAACATGGGGATGGAAGTAGGAGCATCAGATACAGACGCACGCTAGTTGCTGAACCACGGAACGTGACGACAAGAAGGAAATGCACACACGCTTGGAATTGAGCTCAAGTGACGGGTGTGACTCCGAGACAGACGCCGGCGGCCGGCCATGACGGCTGGAGGCGTGATCCCGGAGCCGGAGGCACGAGTTCACTGGAGGAACAGGGAAGCCACCGTGAGGCCGGCAGCGACGACGACCGGCGCCACGACGCAGGCGTTCACGAGCTTCCTCCCGGCGGCATGGGGGTGTGCGCCGGGCACCTGGACGGAGGCTACCACCTGGATCACCCCAGCAAAGAACACTCCGGAGAGGGAGAGCAAGTACGTGGTCTTGTTGAGCCCTGGTGGCGGCTCGGAAATGGCCATGGTGGTGGCGGTGCCGAGCAGACCACGCTCTGAGGATGCCTGGTGAAGAAGGCTGCCTTCGCGCCCGTTGCCACCTGTGCGCGCCAGGGTTTTTTATCCGACCGGACCGACCGAACCGCTGCGCTCCGGTTCCGGCTAACAGGTCCGGTTTGACCGATTACTGAAAAAAACCGGTTGAGTTCGAATTTCAAATCAAAACCCGTAGTTCAAATGGTTTGGACCGATTAGCTCCGGTTACCGACCGGTTAGCTCTGGTTACCGGGGTTTTGACAAAAAAAACCGGCATAGTGAAAAATTTAGCGTATCTTCAAATTTGAATTAAAAAATTAGAAAATAAAAAAAATATCTAAAAATATTTCAAGGTGTAGAATCTAATGGTGTCAAAAATTTTCAAATATTAGTGCATTTAGTATTATTTTCGGGCATTAGAAGTTGAATCGGCCAATTTTTTCCTTTTTCTTTTTGGGTTGAACTTATAATGTCCCATAAAGTATACTAAATGAACAATTTTGAAAATTTTTACACCATTAGATTCTACACACCTTGAAGTATTTTTGAGAATTTTTCATTTTTTAATTCAAATTTACATTTTGAATTTGGGCGGTTGGAAACCGGCCGGAACCGGAACCGGTCCGGACCGGTAGGACCGGTTACCGCGGTTAGCCAGCCGGTTCCCACCGGTTTTACTCCTCCAAGCCGTCGGTTGTTGAGTGAGTTTTTTTTCGAACAACCTCGGGCGAAAGATCTCCACCTACAAAATTTCATTGATCGAAGTAGTACAAGAGTGTACAAGGATCAGCCGAGCAAGTCAGCCAAGAAGGGCAGAGAAAATTACAGAGAGCCGGAATGGGGGAGGAGAAGAAGCAGAAAAACGCAAGAGCTATGGTTACAAACGAGAACGCAAATACGTATTCTAGGCCTGCCAGAAGTGAAGCGATTTCTTGTAGCGACAACTCCAACTTTCCATGTCATGCAGCACCCGGCCGATGATTGAGGCAGCAGAGGAAGAGACATGTTCGAAGATGAGCGCATTCCGTGACTTCCACATGTGCCAGAGAAGCAGGATCATCACGTCCGTGGACGCCAGAGGGGAGCTGCAGCTCGCGGCCCAGCATCCACGGCATCCTGAATTCTTCAGGATGGGGGGTCGATCCTAATGAGCTGCCACACAGCAACAGCAGCGGGGCATTCGGAGAAGATATGAGTATCGGTCTCGAGAGTCAGAGGGCACTGTTCACAGTAGGACTCGTCTAGCTCGCGGATGTGGCGGTGGTGCAAGTAAGCTCTGCAGTTCAAACGCTTGTGATGGAGGAGCCAACCAAAAAATTTGACCTTGGTGGGGAGCTTTGTCGCCCACACGCGAAGCACAGTTGGGTCCGGCTGCTCCACGGACTGCAGCGCCTGGTAAGCCCCCAGGGTGCAGAAGGAAGAAGGAGAGCGATGCATGAGCGAGCGCGAGTCAGGAGTGTCGGTGAGCGTTACCAATGCCAGGCAGTCGAGGAGAATGGTTTTCTCTTCTCCGGCGCAATGGGTGAGGCGAGGTCGAAGCTGCGTCACCAGAGGAGCAGAGAGGGACTCGTGCACCGAAATGTGAGGATTCACAGAATGAGAAAACAGCGCAGGGAAAGATTCAGCAAGGGAGGTGTTCAAGAGCCAGTTGTCATGCCAAAAGTCAGTCATCTTACCATTGCCGACGGTAGGCTTCGTGATGGACCTGTATCGCGGCATCTATTCCTGAAGAATGCGGGCAATGTAGGAGTCATCCTCGGCAGCAGCCAGAACATTCGAGTGTTGCCTGAGGAACCAGGTCTTCCATGGTAGTACAGTGGGGTCATGGAGCTTGTGAATAAACTTAAGAAGCAGACAATGATTTTGAGCCGCGAGCTGCCAGACACCAAGACCTCCGTTCCTTTTGTCTTGACAGACTCGGTCCCAGGCCAACAGGCATTGCGAACCGTGACATTTCTCTTCCCCAGTCCACAAGAACGCCCGCCGGCTTGCATCTAGTACCTCGAGTACCGTTTTGGGGATCAGGGCTGACGACATGTGGTAAACGGCAAGGCTACTGAGGACGGCTTTCCAGCTTGCTAGGTATTTATCGAACTTGGAGATCAGGGGTTGATAATCAGCAACCCGAATTTTGTGAGGGACAAGGGAGGCCAAGGTAGGTTTGGGGAAATGATGAAACATCACAGCAAAGCACCAACGCCATGGCGGCAGCAATTCCTTCAGCAATGTTCAGAGGAACAAAAGTCGATTTGTGGTAGTTTATAGCAAGAACCGTGGCAGCAGAGAAGTTCTCCAGAATCACTTTAAGAGCAGCCATCGACTGGACATCCCCCTTGACTAAGATCAGGGTATCATCCGCGTATTGGAGAACATGACAAGGCATCGACGGATCAATGGGGTGCAGGAGCAGACCATCAGCTGACGCTTGTTGTATGAGGTGTTGAAGAACATCAGCAACAATGATGAACAAATACGAAAGATCGGAGCCCTGCCTCAGCCCCCTCTTACACGAAATCCATCGACCAGGTACCCTGTTGAGCATAACGGCGGTCTTCCCACTGCCCAAGATGAGTGAGACCCAATTACGCCACCGATCATCGAATCCTCGACAAGCAAGAATTTTGTCCAGGCTTTCCCACGAAACCGAGTCAAAAGCCTTTTTGAAATCAAGTTTCAGCACTGCCGTGGGAGATCTCCTGGTGTAGCAACAATGGAGCAGGTCTGCTGCGTAGACGAAGTTCTCCGCTCCCGTGAACAAACCCAGTTTGGTTGGCGTCAACAATGGTAGGGATGGCAGCTCTCAGACGGTTGGCCATCACTTTGGTGAACAGTTTCATGGGGCAGTTCTGAAGGGATATAGGGCGATAGCCATCTGGAGTTCGCACGCCATCATGTTTCGGGAGGAGGACGAGGTGTGCTCTATTCAAACCGTCTAAATCAATCGCCCCGGCGTGAAAGTCCGCGAACAGCTGCATAACAAAGGGTTTAAGAGAGCTCCAGAAGGTTTTGTAGAATGAAGGCCCAAATCCGTTTGGCCCGGGGCTGTAGTTCATATCCATGGTGAACAAGGCTTCCGTGACCTCCTCAGCAGTAAACGGGTCGGACAGAAGGTTGAGTGAGTGGGGTGGGGATTAGGGAAGTTGCCTCTTTATATACACATGGTCAGCTGCCGCCTGCCAATTACAGGCAGCAGTTCACACGGGTGCGCCAATAAATAAGCCAATGTACTCAGATCATCCATGGAATTGAATTGGCAGCGCGTTTTCTCTTACCAATAAATAAGCAAATGTACTAAGATCAGATCCAACCAATCTAAAGTACGTAGTGAGTATGACCGGGTTCCGTGGACGCTCCATCATGCCTCGTTTGTCCCGTTCACTTCGCGTCGTCATGCGGGCAGTCACCACGACCATGACCATCACCATCAGGGTAAGTACAGCAGTTTAGACATCAGTTGTCTATTTGACACAAAAAGACAATTAAATAGACAGTTTGTACAATAGATCGTCTATTTGGCTGTTTGCAAGACATTAATTCATCATTATGATGATCTAGTACATAATTTGATCTTTGTAGCCAATTTGATGCTTACATGAGAGAACCCATAATGCACAAACAATGTTTGTAACTATAAGAACGTACATGATAATCAAGCATTCTAGTGTTAACATTTAACATGCACGACTGACTATTTGTCCAGGCAAAAAAACTTAAGCTATGCAATTCTCAATCAGCAAGCATTCTTGCCGTGGATGGCTACAAACGAAGGTTTCTATCAAAACCATGGTTTTAAATAGCGGGCTAAGACGTTTAGCGGCAGGATCATGTTATGGCATTTAGCGGGATATAGCCGGCATTTAGCGGGCTATAGCCGACTTTAGCAGGCTAAATGCCATAGCGGCTGCCCTTTCCAGAAGTTATATCCGGCTATAGCGGCAGCTATAACCGGCTATTTAGAACCTTGATCAAAACTGCATGGTTCAGTAACAAAATGTTTTATATCAGAATGCAAATCAGCAATGATAAGTTTAAACATTCATAGATACTAGTTCAGACGGTATCCCCACCTGTTCGGCGGTGGCTTCCATCGACGATCGGTAGTCGTCTCTAGCTGGTGTCCTAACTTTGTCTCTTGTATGGGTGAAACCTCCCTTTTCTAGGTGTTGTGTTGGGTTGTCTTGTAAAATTGATGAATTCTCATGTTGTAGCATTTTGGCTAAAAGCCCATCAATATAATTCAGGTAAGGATGCTCTCCCTCCGGTGACCGTAAAAAAAAACTAGTTCAGAGAAATCAAACCTTCTAGCTTTTATTCTAACAGAGTAAAGGTATGCTTAAATGGACATATCAGTGGACTGCTCTTTCTATCACACACATTTGCATCGGTGGAGTTCAGTAAACAAAGAAACAAAGTAGTGCAAGACATTCAGATAAGCAAGCAACACGGAGATTCAGATAAACAAGCAAAGCTGAGTGTTGATTGGGGTCAAATCCAGGCCTCGAGCAACCTGCCGCCACGCTTCCCTTCGCCCGGTTTCCATCTTGCCGTGTCCATCGGTGGAGGAAGCAACGGAGGCTGAAATATTCGCCGCCTCCGAGCCCTTCCGGTTGCCGGCTGTCGCCGACTCACTGTGCCCTTTCCCGGCGACGCTGCACTCGTCCGCTCCAGTGATGCTCCCATATGGCATGCCTCGCAGCTGTTGCATCGTCAATCGGGCAAGGGAGTAGAAGGATTGGAGATTTGGCGCGTCCGGATGCGATTTTGCCGCCGGCGCAACCGATCAGGGGAGCCGCCACCGCCATCCCCTTTGCCCCTGCCGCCCCTTCCCGCGCGGATGGGTCGATTTCTTCCCGCGCAGAAGGTCTCCGCCCGCTGCAAGGGATCGAGTTCGGGGCACGAGCCGCGGTGTACAACGCTGCTGAGAGCGACTTTTAGACTTGGGAGCGAGCTCCGTCGTCTTCGCGAGACGGCGAGGCTCGTCTATAGGCTCAGGCCGGGGTGGGGTGGGGTGTGGGGTTCAAAGTTTCCAACACGCAGATGGCAAATAGACAGCCGTTGTACATGCCTGACACCATCATTCACGCTTGTCGCGCTAGCGTTCGCGCTCCTCCGATCCCGAGGCGTCACCGCGCGGGTCCCACGCGCACGAGGGTGAGCCGCCTCTGGGCCGTGGCGTGGCCCCTTACCCCTCCTCGGCCTCGCGGCCGAAGCTCTAAACCACCCGGAACGCATGGCCCAAAACTGCAAATTGGGTTTTGTATTGTAGGGTCATTTTTACTACTTTGTTTCTCCACTACTTTTGCTCTGTCTTTTCCTTTGTGATTTCCTCTCATTAATACAGTACATATAGTTTTGCAAAAGCAAATGGGCTTGTAGTCCAATCGTAGGACGGTCCAGTGGGACGCTACCCACCAGGATTCAAATCCTAGTGCTCGCACATTTTTCTGGATTTATTCCGGGATTTTCCGACGTTATGCATTAAGTGATAAGCGACGTTCCCGTCGACGAGTCATTCTAATATATATGTATATGTGTGTGTATATATATATATAGTTTTGCAAAAAAAAAGTCAGGTAATAATGGAATGATCTTGGTCCCCTACCTTTGAGGAGAACCATGAAGACGATCATTTGTTGATTGACAATCCACACAAGTGACACCAAGAATATATAGGTGCAACACAATATGCAACATGGTGTAACTCACAATTCTTTCCTTTACATATAGGAGAAAAAGAACACACTTGTAATAACTCTGATACGTGAGACGACAGACCACTACTAGGGAAAGAGGCTTTCGTCCCACAGCAAAAATAACATTAGTACCGGTTATTTTGCCCACCGGTACTAATGTCAACCAGAACCAGTACTAATGTCTTGTGCCAAAAAAGAAGGAGGCGGAGCCATCCCGTGACAAACATTAGTACCGGCCCGTAGACCGGTACTAATGTGCCACATTACATTATACCGATGCTGATCTACACCGTACTAATATGATGATATTGGTACCGGATAAAGAGAAGCACCGGTACTAATACTTTACACCGCTACCTACCCTGCTCGCGCCCCGTTATTCTCTCCCCATCCCTGTTATCTCTCATGTCCTTCTCTTGCTTCTATCATTTCCCCCCTCTCCTCTCAAGTCAAACCTTATCTCTATCTCCAGATCGACCAGGTAGCGCGGGTCTTTGGGTGCAGCGGGGCAGGGACCGCCGGCGCCGAAACCAAGGCGCGGCCCGGGCGCAGCTCGCGCCGGCGTCGATCGATGCGGCCGGGCCAGCGGCCGTGGGTGCAGCGGCGGGCCGGGGACCGTCGACCGGCGCCGAGCCAAAGCGCGGGCGCGGCCGCAGCCGCGCCGGCGCCGGCCGCAGTGTGGCGGCGCCGGACCGCCGGCCGGGCGCGGGAGCCAGCGCGCGCGGAAGATTTTGTTGTTCTTCTTGTTCGTTCGTGTAAGATTCTGTTATTGTGATTCTTGTGAGATGTATGAGATTGTGAGATATGTGATGCACTATTGTGAGATGCATAGAGATTGTGACGGGAGATTTGTTGTGAATCTTATAATTTGAAATTTGTTGTAAATTTTGACTTTGAATATGAGATGAGATGAGATGAGATGAGGAAAAGGAAAAGGAAAAGGAAAAAGAAAAGGGAAAAGGAAAAGGAAACGGGAACGGAAGGCTCACGGGGGAGCACACATTATGTCACATTAGTACCGGGTGAAATACCGGTACAAATGTTTCATCACATTAGTACCGACTCGACAATACCGGTTCCAAAATCGGTACTAAAAGGGGTTATGAACCGGTACAGATAGCTACCCCAAGTGTAACATTGTAGCAACACGTTCGCTCAAAACAACATAGCAACACGAAACAACGCATGCAGGAAGCAGCATGCTGCTTAAGTGCTTATGCTTATTGATACATACGACCTAACCTACGCAGCTGAGATCGTGTGAAACCAAGACAATATATATAACTTAAACATCGTAATACTGATACAGTAGACAGAACCTCACGGCTCGGTGAAGGCTCCGACAGTGACGATGAGTTCCCGACGGGCGGAGGCGTGGACGATGAGTGACGAACTTATTACCAGAGGAGGAATGATGCCGCCGAGAGGCCGACGACGACAGAGTGGCCCGAGGGAGGCCAGAAGCCCAGAACGAGCTTCCTCCCCGCGGCACGACGGGCGCGGGTAATGTCGGAGATGCAGGCGGTGGCTAAGATCGCCGCCACTCCAGAGAAGAATGCCCCAGCACTACTAGGGAAGGAGGCTTCCATCTCATGGTAATTTTTACATTAGTATCGATTTTTTTTGACATCTGGTACTAATGTGAACAAGAAACAGTAATAATGTATGATGCAAAGAGAGAGCCCCGCGGAGCCCTCACGTGACCCACATTAGTACCGGTTTGCAGTGACGGATTCCTGAATAAAATTTAGAGGGCTGAACTATACATAATAGAAAGACCTAATACAATTAATGTGGGTCAAATGATCTTTTTGGTCAAAAATCACAAAATCACTTTCTCCTACCTCAGAATACAGTCTTTCTACGTATCTATGACAAAAAAACTAAAGAAATTGCAGGAGATTTCTTGGAGTTTGACGGCAGAGGGGGCCGGAGCCCCTCCGCGCCCGCCCGCCGCCTCCGGCCGCCGGTTTGTAATACGCACCGGTATTAATGTGAGACATTAGTACCGGTTTACGCACCGGTACTAATGTGAGGCCAGCACATTAGTACCGGGTCATATTATCACCCGGTAAAAAAGTGATACATCAATACCGTAGGTAGGGAGCACCGATACAAAGTTTTGCCGCCAACACCGTCATCTCGATCCGCGCCTGTGGCCCTCACGACATATCACGCCCGCGCTCTCCCGTGCGCCTCCGCCTACTTCATTCTTATCTTCTCCTGTTCTCTCTATCTTCTTTTCTTCTTAGCTTCTTCTCCATTCACTCGTGACTCATCCATATCTTGTTTTCTCGGCCAGGCGGGCGCGACTGGTCCGGAGGTCGGCGGCGAGGCGCGCTCGGCCCGGGCGGCGCCCGGCCCGTGGCGGCCTCGAGACGGGCGGGCCCTGGCTAGCGGCCCGGGCGCAGCGATGCGGCGGTGTGGTAGTGTTTGTTTCTTAGCTTGTTCTTGAGATGAACTTAGTTGTTTGTTGATTCTGTGAGATTGTTGATAAATCGATGTTGTAACTCATGATTCTTGTGAGGTGTGATTCGTTGTATCACAAATCGATGTTGTAACTTGTAAATCTTTGCGAATGATTTGGTTGAATCTTGTGTTATGAGATGAGATGAATATTATTGTGAATCTTGTTAATCTTATGAGATGAGATGAGATTGAGGTGAGATGAGATGAGAAAAGAAAAGAGAAAAAAGAAACGGACGGAGATTACGGACGGCGACGGGCACTCCCACGTTAGTACCGGGTGGAATACCCGGTACAAATGTCTCTTCACATTAGTACCGATTGGATAATACTGGTTCGAAAACTGGTACTAAAGAGAGTTACGACCAGTACAAAAGGTTGTTTCTCTAATAATGCTACGAGGGTGATGAGGTATGCGTTCTTTTCGAGCCCCGGTGGCGGCTCGCGCGCGGCCAAGGTGATGGCCATGGAGGGCGTGACGATGCCGAATAAACCGGCCTGGCCAAGCTCGTCGGCACCGGCATCCATAGGAGCCTCCTCCTGCTGCTAGATGATGCCCGTACCAGCCGCTGCTGATCGAGCCTAGAATGGCGGCCCTCCTGGTCTCGGCTCGGGACGCGACGAAAGGAAGTATTTGTGCTTTGGAGAGGTATATAAGGTGGGAGGTACATGGGAGTATATACACGCTAATATAACCGTCTGATTCGCGGATGTTTTTCTGAATTCTGAGGATCGTGTGTGTGGGAGGAATCGTTGCGCGGTCGTCAACGAATCTTAAGTTTTGATAGTATCCGATCCGCTGCCGGTCATCCATATCAATCAATTTCCAGGAAGCTTTCCTTCCCTTCAAACTGACTGGCTGAAACGAGAGGTGCTGGTGCATAATGTCTTCTCTCTATCATTATGTGAGCTAGTGAGAGAAAGAGAAAGGAAAAAAATAATAAAAGTTTCTGCACTTAGCCTATGTGTGTGTTTTTGCCTATGTGAACTAAGTTCCTTAGCGAAAAGGTATCTCTTTTAAAAAGAAGTTTTTGTAACTTGGGTTTTCTCTAGGAGAGCATCTCTTTACTACCGGCATGTCGGAAAAGACAAGCATAGTGACACCAAGCTTATCACCGGCTCCATAGCCATCATCAATTCTAAAACCGAGTATTGCAAATCGAATCATCGAATTACATTCATCAGTGCAAATTTATGGAAATGCTCAAAGAGTCTTCCTGTGAAGATTCTTAAGCTACAGCTACAGAGTATAGTTATAGCTTCGAGCAAACTCTAAACATAATGCAAAAGATTGTGCTAATCATCACCCCTTCAGTAGTCTGGCAGACTATCGACGAATCTGAATAAATGCGGTGTATTGGAACTAGAGAAAAAACATTAATTGTACTAATCATCATTCTTTGTGGAACAGAGCGAGTATGTTGCTATTGGAGTTGTACCCTTTTGTTGTTTCTGGTGCTTGAGTTGGCTACTGTGCCATGGTGCATTTTACTAAAACATGAGTGCGATCTGATATGTGAAACTATGTATTATGGATCAGATGCGTTTTATGAGAAATGGGATAAAAATTGGCCCAAATTTGATGGGTTGTTGGTGGGTTAGAATTTGAGTTGATAATCAAAATAATTAAGTAATGGCCTGAAAAATATTGTAAGCCTATTTCACAAATGGACCGTGATGAGATCACGTCCACATCATTGGTCACGTGTTACCAGCCACGTCAGCAGCCACGGGTCATTCGTCATGTCATCAACCACGTCAGCTGCCACGTGTTACCAGTTCAACTGCCACATAATTAGCCATGTCAGCTGACACATCAGTTTTATTTATCAGGAGTACTGAATACCATGACTTGGCTGGCACAAGCAGCTCTCACACGCACGACAGTGGCTCAACAGAACAAGCAAAATACATGGAACAACACACAAACACTGCTGACCGAACCACACCACCGCAGCTGACGACAACAGAACAGAATCATGCACACATGGCCGCGGCCGCCGTCGGCCCAGCCACCCGCCCGGACGGAGCCTATCACCTGGGCCATCCCTGCAAAGAACACGCCCGAGAGGGCGACGAGGTAGGCGTTCCTGTCGAGCCACGGCGGCATCTCGCACACGGCCATGGTGATTACCGTGGAGGTGGTGGCGATGCCGAGCAGGCCGCGGCCAAAGGCTGCCCGATGGTGAAGCTTTGGCGTCCTGCCATTTTTGGTAGCCTCCCCTTTACCGCGCCTGTTGCTGCCCGTGCCGGCTGCCATGTTCAAGCCGAGGCTGCTGCTGTCCTCGGAAACAAGGAAGGAGGTGGATTAGAGATGGGGAGGAGAACGAAACATGCGCGCTCTTGCTCTTGCAGCGAGGGGAGAGGAGGGCAGCGCGACGTTTATATACGAAATGCGTTGCCGTGCCGTGAGCGCGAGTGGGATCTAACTTTCGCCGGCCGCGTTAGTGGTTTACTAGTTTATGGAAAAGTTGCTCTTACCCTCTTGCATTTTTATGGAAAACTACAGTGTTCAGATCCAGGGGGCAGGGGTGACAGTTTTGTTCTGGACATTTCATCTGATGCGGGGCCGCCGGGTTGCCCACTTTGCCCTTGCGAGGAAGAATACCCGGCTTGAGTCACCCACCTTTCCCTTTGACGTAAGTATAAACTAGTCTTTCCTCGCTGTAAATGCAAAAGGGAAGACGAAAAAGATAGACCGCGGAATTATCATGAGCTCCATTGGCGTCAACTTACGGGCGAGGAAAGAGCTGATGCTACTGACGAGTGCATTAGTCATCATGCACTCGAGTACATTCACAGGCTCACAGAGCTACTGTTCTCTAACAACAACATTGCATCATCATTTTCAACATTCCACGATGCTGTATTGCAAATCGAATCATCGGATTACATTTTTGCATTCATCAGTGCAAATTTATGGAAATGCTCAAAGAGTCTGCCTGTGAAGATTCTTTAGCTACAGCTACAGAGTAGTCATACTTAGCTCTAGCTACATAGGTAGCGTTTGGATGCGGTGAAAAAATATCACTCAAAAGAATCTTGTATACATGGACTACTAAATGAAGTCTATTTGCGAAACTTTTTCACAGATAAGTGCAACTTTGCGTGACGAATCTAATGAGCATAGTTAATCTGTGATTTGCTACAGTAATGCTACAATAATCATTCTCTAATCATGCGGTCAAAGGCTTTATTAGATTCATCTCGGAAATTTACCTAGGGTTGTGAAAGTAATTTTGAAAACTAACTTTATTTAATACTCTTAATTACTGGTCAAAGTTGCATTTAATAGGGATAAAAAAATTTCACCCTTATCCAAACACGACCTATAATGCAAAAGATTGTGCTAATCATCATCCCTTCGGTAGTCTAGCAGACTATCGACGTATGCAGGCACAGAGGCTCCAGCCCCCCCACACACACCGTCGTGTGGTCCATCTAAAATAAGAGGGGAGAAGGAGGGAGAAGAGAGGAATGTTGGGGTGCGCCTTAGGAGGGGTAAGGCTAGAAACCCCTATTATGTATAGAAGAGGTTCAAAAATGGGGTTTAAGGGCATATTTGTAAGGACCGAGGACCTGATTGTAACACCTAGGAACTTGTTTGCAATGGTCAGGGACCTCAGGTGTAAATATCGAGGGCGTAAATGTAATTTTTGACCCCACCGATGGAAATAATAAAAACAACCACCTCCCCTCTTCCCATAAATAGGACCTTAAGGGGCGGAGGAGGGGGACTTTTGACCCTTGGCATTTTTTGGTTGTCTTATTGACTTGGTCAATTCCTCTCTCTTTTCTTCTTTTTCATCTGTCTGGGATTTTTTATCCCAACAAGGAAGAAGAGGGAGGGGGGTTGTGGGGGGGAAGGGGAAAGGAAATGAGCCCCCGCCCGGTCATAGTTCCGTCATTGGACGTATCATACTAGCATTTTACTCCATTCGTTTCAAAATACTTGTCATTCTGGTTTTTTTCTAGATACATTCTCTTTGTTATGCACCTAGATAGTTAGTATGTCCACATACATAATAAAGGAAATGTTTCTAGAAAATCTATAATGACAAGTATTTTGAAACGGAGCGAGTAGTTGAGAGTGAAGCTCACCACAAACAGCACCTGCGAAGATTTTGATGCAGACCTCTGTACATGTTGATAGAGAAACAACCTCGTTGAAATGCGTTATAAATCTGAACATTAGGAAACCATATTAAGAGCAAATCCTGATGTCAGCTAGCACGAATGAGCCACGCACGGCGGGGCAGCTCGATCACGCACGGCCCAGGTGCCACGGACGAGGCCAGGCCGAGCCGTCTGCCTACGAAATTCTTGTGGGCGGAAATTGAATTCTAGGCTCGAAGAAATTAGCTATTCTGGCTGATGACGGCGGTAGGAGGTCCACCCATCGACCGTTGGACGCGTCACCAACCGCCGTTTGGAGCGGCGATTTCGCCCACGTACCGACGTTTAGAACAGTTTCAAACGGCTGTGGATGTCTAGTTTGAAAATTTTCAAATCCGGTATTTATTTTTGAAAAATGAAAAAATTAAAAGAAAAATCCGGCTGATGACATTTGTATTCTGGGCTACAAATTGAAATGTTTTGTCTACCTCCTCCCTCGCTCGCGGGCTCACGCGCAGTTCAACGCGACGACCCAATGGTCTCCGATGAGAAATCTCGGCGAAGTAGGAGAACTTTACAAATTACATCATTGATCCTGCAGTACAGAAATACCATAGGTGATAGTACACTAGACTCGATTTCAAGCAACACCTTTTATTTACCCAGATTACTAAAAACCACTAGAACAGTCGGCGCGTGTTGCACGCTCACAGGTGTATAAGTAAATAGTGCATATCGAATGCAAATAAAAGCACGAGCACCATACAAAAACATATGAGATACAATCAAACTCTATTTAGAATTTACAATCAATATAGAACTTGCAATATGCAAACAAATGAAAGCCAGTAAGCCACTGATATCTTTGAGTAGCATCCTATGGAATTGTAATTCAAACCAATAAACCAATAAAGAATTACACAGGCAAACTGTTTGTTGACTGTAGAAACAAAGACTCAGTTGGATGTATCAAAGTACCATGCAGTTCTGTTTGCATCTACAATTGCATTAATTCCAACCTGCAATCGACCTATCTCCTCTCCAATTTGTGTCTTCTCATGAAGATCAATAGAGCACCTATCGCAAGCATCTGCATTGAAGAAAGCAGCCTTCATTTAGACCTGGGATACTCAGGATCTTTCAAAGTGGTTCTGAAGTGGAGGAGCGTTAAGTGTAGCATAAGCTTCTTCATAGAACAAGGCAGCCTGCAAATAGCCACACATAATGTTAATCTTTTCCCTAAGTGCATGCTTTCTAACCTAACATTGTATATTGTGAACACTAAGCACCACATATACATCTTGCCACTTCAATAAAATGATCAACAGATCATGCACGGCCATTAAGGAGTCCAGAACCCTGAAATGGAATCAGAGAACCGGGTCTTTATTTCTACATACACATAACAGGGAAAAATAATTTGGACACTGCAATTGGCACTCCTACCTTTTGTTTTCTAGATTTTCTAGATTACTCACTAACATGAAAAGACACTCGTACCATTTTCTGTGAACCTTGGGCCACTCCAGGATATCTGAACCTTGGTCCTAGAAACTGTACAAAGACCATCAGTCAAATTGTCAAATCGATACTAATAGCATTTCTTGAGATAAAATGTAACAACACTGATTAAAACATGGATCATCTTGTTTCTTCAGGCACACTAAAGATCAAAGTGCAAAAAATTGAAGGTACCATATCTAAATTTGTTTCATAAAGAGGCTACTCGGAATCAAGTGTCTCAGGCAATGTTGTCTATGATGGGAGCCTGCACTTTTTCCATTTAATTATTACCTCAAAGCTACTAAAATGTGTACATTAATCAACAGGAATAAAATGATACCAGAAGACTGGCCAAACAAAAGAGTCAATCATCTAACAATTTTTCGGCAGTCATCCATCTCAATCACGGGTCTTTTTTTCCTTCTATCCCCAGAAGTAAATCTAAGTAGTCACCTTAAAATTAAACCATCTTAAACCATCAATCTAGCCATCAAGCATGGATCTCTCTCTAGATCCGGGGAAAGCACAAATGCATGTCCGTTCAAGTTTTGTAATTTCAAAAATAGAACATATTCAGACCAAAATCGCACCAAAAAGATTTAATTTATAATAGATTACAACAGCAGAAAAAACCAAGCAGTATATCTCATTATCATCTAGATTGTCTAGGATGATAGGCTGATTTGCGATAATGCTAGGTTATGTGAAATCAAAAGGCCTAAATATCTAAGTATGATTAGATACAGAAGACACAAAAACAGGAACATGTTAATATGGACGGACCAACTGTAATCGATGCCACCCGGCATGACGCAGCAGCTCTACAAAAGCACAACAAAAAGTAGATCAGATGAAGATAAAGTAGAGATGAAGCTCTAACGGAAAGGAACCTTCCATTTAGTTTATCAATCTAGGTGTGTAAGTATAGTGCAGTGTTTTTTATTCAGATTATTGAACAACTACGCGAAGTAACCCCAAGTTTGCAACTATCAAGGAATAATGAAATTATGTGAAAAATGTAGATAAACTAACATTTGGTACTGAATAGTGCAACAACAAAAGGAACATAACACAATTTTCTATCAGAATGCGAATAGTAATTGATGCAAATGAAAGAAATGGACCTTGCTTACAAAAAAGAAAGAAATATGCACACAAAGAGGGAGAAAGAAGTGAAGTTATAGCGACGTAGAACATCACCTGACTTCCACACACACACACTTCACACCTGACTTCCACATGCACACCTTGCACAAAAAAGGGAGGAAAGGTAGAGCGACAACACCATCCATTCGCCTGGTTCGCAAGAAGGAGAAACAGCAGGAGCATCATCCATTCAGTTCATCATTACCAGTTTGATTTGTTCGTTCCTCTCAAGAGCAGGTTGCACTTGGCAGTGGAGAAATGGAGTGGTGCCACGACCCAATTCACTACCGCTGAGGGATAGCCCTCTGCCATGCCGGTCGCCAGCTCACCTCCAAACCTTAGTGGCCGAATCTGAAAGCGAAACTGAAGATGCTAACCAAATCGGGGAGATTAGTGAAAGAGAGAGGGGGGAAAGGGGAAGAAGGGATGCCAATGCGGTGACCTACTGACCTGCATCGACGGTGTGACGTGCGAAGCGCTCCCCTCCGTCCTAGCTGTTGCTGGTCAATCCGGTCCCCACCAAGGTGAGGAGATCGCAGCCGCCACACGCCGATGGGCGGGAGCTGTAGCGGCAACGACCACCGCCGGTCCCCTGCTCGGGGAGCAGCGCGGCACGGCTGATGTAGCCCCGCCACGGATCCGAGCGTGAGAGAGGTGTGTTTGCCGCCCACCAAGAAGAGGAGACGGATGGGTGGAGGAGCGACGCGGCGTCCGAGCACGACCGCCATGCCCAGGACGACCGGGAGCAGCGGGCGGGGAGGGAGAGAGGGGGCGGCGGCATGGGAAAGAGATGCCGGCGGCGGCGTGCTCCTCCTTCGCGAGGAGGGAGAGAGCGGCAGCCGAGCACGAGAGGGGAGGAGGAGGAGGCTGCGGTGAGGAGTTAGGGGTTAGGGTTTGGCTAGGTAGCGCGCAGGGGTAAGGTGGGGTGGTGGGAGGGGGTTTCCGAAAAACGTCACGCGGGTTTTGCAAAAGTAACACACTATCAAATTTTCCTATGAGAAATAAATTTTAGTACAAAGGTGTACGTGAAAATGTTTTAAACGCGGATTCTGTGCGGTATGGAATTGGTGGACCGTTTCGTGATTTCTAGCAACCCGAGGGTTTTTCGCAAAATAGCCAAACGCAGCGCTGCGCGACGCATACCCCCAGAAACACGGTCGTGCGAGCAAGGGGCTGAGCTTTTAAGAATTCTGATGGTACAAGCAGATCTCACACGCACGATAGAGGCCCAACAGAACATATATATGGAACAACAGTTACAGTACAACACATACTGCCGACTCACGACAACAGAACAGACTACAGAGGCACACCATGACGGCTGAAGGTGTGATCTCGTTGGAGCAGCAAAGTCACACAAGCCATTGTCATCACTGCGGCGCCGTTGGCCGGAGGCCCAGACGGAGGCTGCCACCTGGGCCATCCCTGCGAAGAACGTCGACGTGAGGGCGACGAGCTGACGAGGTAGGCATTCCTGTCGAGCCGCGGCGGCGGCTCGGTTACGGCCAAGGTGACCGTGAAGGCGGCGGCGAGGCCGAGCAGGCCGCGGCCAAATGCTGCCTGGTGAAGCTTTGGCGCCCCGCCGGCGGCCCCCGCTTCACGGCCACTGTTGTACGTTGCCGGCTGCCATATCCAAACCGAGGCTGCTGTACAAGCGACGCTTCTTGTCCTCGAAATCAAGAAGGCCGAATTGGAGATGGGGCAGATAAACAAGCTTGCAATGAGGAAGGAGGGGTGCGACTGCGCGGGATTATGTAATTGTAATAGAAGCCCGCAGGCCGCAGTTAGTTGCCGACTGTCAGTGTCAGGAAGGCGCTGCTCACCGCCGTGCAAGTCAGTTACAGGTGGGGCCCGGTTGCCCAAGACGACCGAGCGATGGAGCCGTGGGGGTAGAGCAAATCAGAGCGATGCGATAAGGATGGTAATGGATTGAGTTCGGAGCGGATATCTGTGGATTTTAGGTTCGTGGGTTGTGGGTTTTGTTCAGATTTTCGCCCACGAGTTCGCGGATTCGGATATCCGCAATGCCGTGGGTTTGGGGCAGATTTTAGATTTCGCCCGGATGCCCATTGGAGCTCCACCATAGTTGATGAATGATAATTGTCCATTCTTATTTGTTTGGAGGACTATATATGGATGTTGATTTGTGTTTTCCACTTTTATTAAACTTGTAGTGTGCTGAATTGTATTTTTGCATACTTTTGAAACAATTTGGACAGTGTGTGATGTGCTGATGTATTCTGTGTTCTTGTTTTCATGAAGTTATTTCCTAATTTTGGATTATCTGTTGGGTTTTGGATATCCGCGGGTTTGGGTTTGGATCTGAATTTTCACAAGAATTAGTTTGTGAGTTAGATTTGGGTTTTATGTCTGGGTTATGTATTTGGGTGACCTGACACTAAATCCGATCCGAATCCGATCCGTTGCCATCCTGAAATGCGATGGTGCCGTGCCTGTCTGCAATGAGTTCATGACGACCGACCGAGCGATGCGATGGTGCTGCCATGAGTCCATGACGCTGCCCGCCCACCGGTCACCGTGCCGGTCCACCACTAGTCTACGCACCCAGCTCATATATACTCATCAACTTTTTTCCGTCAATTTGGGTACCTCTTCCATCCTGTTCCAACTCCAAGTTCCAACCAAGCATATATATAGGCTCCTCCTCACTCATGCGGGGGGATTTTTTATTTTATTTTTCAACGATTTTATAAAAAACTGTCGTGTCTAACCAATATTTGCAAAATACCGTTGTTCTCGATGTTTGAAACGGCGGTTTCTGAAAAAATCGCTAGATGAATCAATGGTTAAATAAATCGCCGTTTCAAATGGCAGTAACTCCCCGGCACATCTTCAAAAAATTCATATAACTATGTTATATGAAGTCGGCTTAGTTGGGTCCATTCCCTCCCACCTCGGTCCGTGAACAAAACTCTGATTTTTGGAGTGGATTGAAAATATTGA
Source organism: Cenchrus purpureus (assembly GCA_022644695.1). Taxonomy (NCBI): domain Eukaryota; kingdom Viridiplantae; phylum Streptophyta; class Magnoliopsida; order Poales; family Poaceae; genus Cenchrus; species Cenchrus purpureus. Next base: position 16,870,901 of record CP053466.1, read on the forward strand.
TAAGCACTGATTTTTGTGGTCTAGTAGAAATAATCATTGAATATCTGATGGCAGATTTTGCATGCCGCTAATTGTAACAAGATGTCTCAATAACATTTTTTATAATATATTGTTGTTTGCTAGCTATGGTTAGATGAAATGAAAGTTTCTATTTTAGTTTACACCTTAAGTACTAAAATAAGCATATAATTGCGTAAATATTGATATAAGTCGAGATGACCAGCAAGGAGAGCCACGATTTGAGCATACAGGAGCAACTATATACAGTCACTTAGCTCAATTAGGTGCAATTGTAAGACAATATTGATACATTACTCGTTTTACCCTACGTCCCTACCATGTCATGAAATCATTGTTAATTCAGTCAGGGGCGTAGCCAGGACTTCATCATAGGGAGGGGGGCGCAAGACATCATGTGGATAATCAGTTAGGCTAATATTTACCTATTGTGAATTATAGTGCAATATAATTGGAGTTTTTTTGGTGCTGTCACAGGAGCATTAGGGGGCAGGCCCCTGGGCGCGCGCCCTGTGGGCTGTGGCTCCGCCCCTGAATTCAGTGGCACAAATAATATAAAACGCACTCCTAAATTTGAGAAAAACAGAGAAGGGTAGCCGATCTAGTCAGAAAACAAATACTCAACTGATTAATTTAATTAAGCCCTACTATCTAGCCTTCCCCACTCGATCAATCTAATCATCAAGTTGCAGACTTGCTATTGGCGCGCCCGTGTTGCAGGTTGCAACAGCAGCAGCGGACGCTGGCTTGCATTGGAGGACGCCGTAGTCAAGCACATGCTCGATCAATTCATTCATGGTGCTCGAACAATTTTAGATTTTAACTACCGGGCGATCATTGTGATTTCGATCTAGATTTATTCACAATTTATCGATATCTGCTAGATCTGCAAGTTTTATCTTAATTCTTATTGTTTTAGCTTTTATCACAAGTTATCCAACTTGAAACTGCTCATCGACTTTTATCGCATTATTATATGTAGATCTAGATCCGTTTCGAGTGTTGCTTGTAGCTTTATTTAGATTACGTTTTAGTGATCTTTAAAGCTCTACACCTATATCATATTTATCTGTATCGGACCTCTGACCGATACGCTTGTAGGAGCAATTCGGCAATCAAAAACTAAGTTGGTGGGGGAAAGACTGCCCCCACGGTTTTTATTAAGAAGAGAAAGCTAACTCCCGGCTTAGAAAATCCTCGAACTCCAGCTTCATCAGCGAGATAATTTTTTTGGGGAATAAATCCCTGGTAGAGAAACCTGCGCCGGAAGGCTTCGAAGTTTGAACGCAGGCCGGTGGGCTCACCTACCCCGCCAACCACCCGAGCTATACGTTCCAGAATTTGACTTCGCATATCATTGTCAATTAACAAGTCAGATTGACTGGTATGCCTTGCACACCAGGGACCGTTAGTGTGTTAGTACGTGAAGATTGTTGTCCGATTTTTGCATCAACAATTTGATGGGCTGAATTTTTATGGACCGTGGGTTAGAATTTGAGTTGATAAGATGGAAATAACTAAATAGTGGGCTGAATAAGATTGTATCGTCCTAGGCCTATTTCACAAATGCGTCCTGATGATCACGTCCACGTCATTTGCCACGTGTTACTAGCACATCAGCAGCCATGTTAGCAGCCACGTGTCATCAACCACTTCAATTGTCTCGTCAGCTGCAATATACTCCCTCCGGTTCGTTAAATCGAGTCGTCCTGGCTGGGAGAGGAGTTGCGAAAATGAAGTCGCGGCGCGCGTGTGAGGCATTCTTTTCCATCGGTGCCCCTGAGTTAATGCGCGCTGTCGTCGTCAGATCCGTACGCGCGACGCCCGACACGCGATCCATCCTAATTAACGCACGTGCCTCGCCTTCCTGGCACGCGCCTCCTCGCCAAGCCTCCGTTTCGATTGAAGGCGTAAAAATTGACGTGCCCAGCAACCGACGGAAAAACGGAACCTCCGCGCCCTACTCGTCAAGCAACAAAAAAAACGTAACGAGAACCAAAAAAACAGGTGTAGCTGCGCCCTGCTCGTCAAGCACCAAAAAAACATGTCCAGAACCGAAAAAACGGGCGTAGAGACGCGTGAAGCAAAAATTTGAGGCCACTAGGAATCGATACCGTGACAATAACCCTTTGGCGTTGCTGGGCTTAGCTGGGATAACCAATTGAAACTGCGCTGCGTAGTTGCATAGGATCACCCGCAACTACATTTAATAAGGGTAGACAGGGAAAACTTACCCCTAATTAATCACTCCTTGGTATTAACAATCTTGTCCTAAACGACTTGATTTAACAAACCGGAGGGAGTAATTAACCACATCAGCTTTATTTATCGGGAGTAGTGAAAATCATGACTTGGCTGGCACAAGCAGCTCTCACACGCACAACAGGTGACGTGAGATAGAGCGCGTTGAGTGGAAAAGAAATTGGTGCAGGAGGATTGGGGGTTCAGTGGTGGGGGCGCTTTCAAGAGAGAAAGATGGAGATTTGCAGACGATGATGAGGGAGATGATTTGTAATATGTGGGGGATGAGTGAGACAGGGGTGAGAAAGATGGACGAGGCTTCAAAAAGATGGAGGAGTCTTCAAAAAGATGGAGGAGAAACAACAGGAAGAAGCAGGATACGAGAATGGAGACCTCTCTACGAAACTCCCCTACCTCAATCCCCATGGAGGAATATGTTGGATTCTGTGATCACCTTACTTATTTTCCCACATAATATCTAGTCATTTGATATAGACAAGATTTTTACCTAGGTTAAAAAAGGTAAAATTTGGATGTGTCTTTGTGCCTATGACACCCAACATCACAACTTATGTGTTTAAAAAGATGATTAATAAAAGAAAAAAGTCTAAATTACTTCCTTCAAGTATGATCGAAGTCAACATAAGCTCCTAAACTGTAAAACCGTTTACAAAACCCTTAAGTTCTCAAAACCAGTTTATTTTTCACCTTTAGCATTCAACTAAAAGCAGTTTTGATCATATCCTCAACAATTCACATCTGATGGAGGCATATTATCCTGATGAGCTGCAAGGACCATTGAAGCATCCAAGGACACCAGGAAAATAAATTATACCAGCCCAAGGTTAATTTTGCAGAGAAAGAAATCCACGTATGTGGGATAAATTACCAAAAACCTCTTTTTTTACTACTACCAGTCATACTACCTCCGTCCTTTAATATATGACGTTTAAGATAAGAAAATTAGTTCAAAATGAACTAATTTTTTGTCCTAAACGTCATATATTTAAGAACGGAGGGAGTACAGGGAACAAAAAGTAAAAGAAAAATCAAAGGAGGACAAAAACACATTATAAGAGCTGTTGTGGGCTGAATTGTTATGGGATGTTGGTGAGTTAGAATCTGAGTTGATAAGATCGAAATAATTAAAAAAGGGGGCTGAAAAAGATTGTATCATCTTCGTGTTACCAATCACGTCAACTACCACATAATTTGCCACGTCAGCTGACACATCAGTTTTATTCATCGGGAGTACTGAAAACCATGACTTGGCTGGCACAAGCAGCTCTCACACGCACGACAGAACAAAGCAAAATACATGGAACAACACACAAACACTACTGCTGACCGTACCACACCACCGCAGCTGACGACAACAGAACAGAATCATGCACACATGGCCGCGTGGCCGTGGCCGCGGCCGCCGGGCGCCTCAGCCACCCGCCCGGACGGAGGCTATCACCTGGGCCATCCCTGCAAAGAACGTGCCCGCGAGAGCGACGACGTAGGCGTTTCTGTCGAGCCACGGCGGCGGCTCGCTCACGGCCATGGTGATTGCCGCGGAAGCAACGGCGAGGCCGAGCAGACCGCGCCCATAGGCTGCCGGACGGTGAAGCTTTGGCGCCACACCATCGCCGGTGGCCTCCCCTTTGCCGCGCCCGTTGCTGCCGGTGCCGGTGCCGGCTGCCATCTCCAAGCCGAGGCTGCTGTCCTCGAAATCAAGGAAGGAGGCGATGGGGAGGAGAAATTGCTCTTGTTGCAGCGAGGTGAGGGTTATATACGAAATGCATTGCATTGGCGTGAGTGGGAGCTTGCTTTCGCCTGGCTTTCGCCCGTTCGTGGGTAGTGGTTCACTTTATTGAAAATTTGCTCTTACCCTGTTGCATATTTGTGTCGATCCTAGTCGGTCGGTATATTCGTGTTGTGCTCCGCGAGTCAGTGACAAATGGGGCCGCGCGCGGTCCATAACGAGGAATGGAGTCGTGGCGGGAGGGTGATCAACTTGTGATCCTAATCCTATACCGAAATAATGTGAGGTGACAGTTTCCTTCGGGTCTTTTTGTCATCCGACGCAGGCCAGGTTGCCCACTTTGCCCCTGCGTGCGCGAGGAATAACCCCCTTTTACGGCTGCCGCGTGTCGCCTTTGTGTGTCTCCATCCATGTCCCTGTACACGTGGAGACGTGGAGGCTATCGGTTGGCTGCCTCCAAGACTATTTCTTTCCGTCTCCAAACGGAGTAAAGTCCTCGTGTGAATCTGATTTTCTATTGATTTGGCCTCGTTTAGTTTCTCAGGATTCCAAAAATTTCATCTATTTCACCAAAATGTCACTCATTTTTTCTCTCTGTACACGTAACTCAATGCAAAAAATTTCACCTATTTTACTAAAATTTCAGCCAACTAAACGGAGTCTTGTGAAATTAATATTACTACATGCTGATTGGTACGACTCATCTTCTCTACTTCAAATTGGCTAAGGTAGGCCCTCGTCTTTATTCCAATTGTGGACGGAGCTTGATATTAGTGGCAGGAAGGTTCAATTCGACTGCACGAAGCCCTGATTCCGGTTGAGGCGAGCTTCACATTCGGCGCTAAACAAAACTTGATTTGCGTAACATAAGGGGAGGTGATCTTGGTGGGTGGACAGTGGACAAGACCTCCATTTCATTTGTGGGATTTCGATCGGGGTGTCCAGGATCTAGCTATATTTTGGTACCTCAATTTCTGGATTTCTTCATCACAACAAATGGTGGGGGAGATTTGTAGAAGCCATTGCTGCTGTGTCGTTCTTCTTGTAATTGACGCCCCCTTCACGATTTGGGGTTTCCTTCATCCATTAATTCTGTTAATTGCCACAATTATTCAAGCAGCGCAATTATTCAAGATGATGAACTGAGTAGCTGACCGCTCCGTTTTTCTAATGGCCTCGGACTGTGGGCAGAAAAACAAAAGTGATGGCCCACCTCCTAACGGGAGCCAATGGATGGCCTCCACGTATGGGGGGACACAGATGGGAACATCCCCGGCAGCCCGGTTTTAGTCACCACCTTTCCCTTTGACGTCAACTCTTTGGCGAATTATCATCAGCTCCATTGCCGTCAAACTTACGGCAACGCAAGAGCTGACGCTACTGACGCGGATTATCAAGCAACATACAGAAGCTCAAGTAAAAAGCCCAGAACCTGATGAAATCTGAGGCACTCCTCAAGATCGGGCAGTGGCGGAGCTAGGATTTTACCATAAGGGGGGTCATTTTAGCACGAAAGATGACATTATATACATAATATATGGTTAATAGTATTTGGTCACATTGCACAAAATACAAACGACCATGATGGCTATCATGTAGTATCAGACATGCCATTAACAAAATAAAGTAACTCATATAACTAACACTAGTTAAAACTCCACTCTTCCGTCCTTCGGATCTACTCGAACTCGTCAATTATATCTTCATAAGTGTAGTGCCTTACAAGTTCCCCTTCTGTATGTACTAGCAGACTATTGACAAGAAATTCATCTTCCATCTTATTGCACAGCCTTGTTTTGATGATCTTTAAGATAGAAAAAACACGCTCAGCGGTAGCTGTTGAAACTGGTAGAATAAGAAGCAACCAAAGCAATCTATCAACCAAGTTAAAAGTCTTATCACGTCCTGTGATAACAAGACGTCAACAAAGGTCACCAATTGTTGCAATATTTTTCAGATCCTCGTGGAAGCATCAACAACAAAATGAATCAGTTGTCTCTAATGAAGTCAAATCTTGTTTAACAAAATCTGTTGGGTAGTACTTTTCAACCATTCTGCAGATCTCAGGAGCTTGGAAAGATGCAAATCCATGCTTTGGTACCAATGTAACACTGATGGATAAAAGACCCAACACCTTCTCATTGAATTTCAGGTTTAGTTCTGACAATTGAGTGTCAATTGTTGCCCGAAATACCTCCACTCGATAATAATGTTCTTGGGTAAAATGATCAGTGACTGAGCTCGGCCACCACGCATAATGTATGTTTCTTCCATGTTTGGTATATCAATTTCATGAGTAAAACAGAACTCAACGACCATGCAAAAAAAGTGTTCCCAGCCTTCATCTGATCTCAGTTGTTCTAAAAGAACTTTGGTGGATTGCACAAGACGGATAGCATTTACTATGTCATGTCTTTTCTTTTGTAAAGCTTGACCAAGTAGCTCAGTGATCTCCAATATTTCTCTCATCACACATAAGATAAATACAAACTCAAAAGATGTCGAGTGCTTGAAAGATGTATCTCCATCGGCACGATGTGTACCAGTTGATGACTCAGCAGCCAATTTTTGTAAAACTGAACTTACAGGTTTGAACATATCCATAAGGCTGGAAATAGAACCTAAGTGTAAACCCCACCTTGTGTCCCCTGGACGTTTCAGTGAGCGGATTTGATTTGCTCCTTGACCTGTCTCAAGCTCATCAATAGCTAGCAAGCGTGCAAGTTCAACCACTTGGGCATCATGGAGCTCATCATGACGCTTTGATGATGAGTCAACTGTGTTCACAATGAAGAGAAGATGCTAAAAAAATTGGGTAACAGGAACCACATCCTTTGTCAAAAGAACAAGAGCAAGTCAGAAACGATGGGCATAGCAATGAACATAGTATGCATAGGGTTATCTTTGAGGAAAAGTGCTTGCAATCCATTGAACTCTCCCTTCATGTTGCTAGCACCATCATACCCTTGGCCTCGAAAGTTCTGAACACCAAAACCAAATGTGGACAGTACATGAGACAATTCCTTTTTAAGGGTCAATGCTTTGGTGTCCTTTACATGTATCAAGTCAAAGAACCGTTCACCATCTTGATCAACAAATCTGAAAACAAGTGCCATTTGCTCTCGTTTTGCTACATCACATGTTTCATCCACAAGAATAGAGAACTTTGCATCACCTATTTCCTCATGGATATGCTTCCTGACTTTCATTGCAAAAATACTCAAGATCTCCTTTTGAATATCAGGTGAAGTGTACTTGGCATTTTTTGGAGCATTCTCTAATATAACACTTGCAATTTCAGAATTAAATTCAGCAACAAGGCTTAAAAGTTCTATAAAGTTTCCTCTATTATTGGACTGAGGTGTCTCATCATGGCCTCTAAAGGAACAAGACTGCATTGTTAACCACTTAACACCTGCAATGGACGTTTTCAGCCGTAGTCGATTTCTTTTTCTGTCCTGGTCGCTTGTCACCTGCACAATATTATCTATGTGATTCGGGTTGTTCAACAAATATTGGCATTCAGTCACTACATTGTTGTGTTGCGAGCAAGGATCTGACCCAACATGAACTAAGAAAGCACAATATTTGCCATTATGAACTTTCTTCCAGGTGTCAAAACCTTGTACTGTGAAGACATCATAACCACTTCTTGTGCTTATATTCTTACTGGCAATGAAGCAGAAAAAACAATATGCATGGTGGCTGCTCTCTGAATACTCCAACCAAGAAGGAAAATCATTGAACCAACTAAAGTTGAAATGACGCCAATGCTCTTTTGGTCCTGAAGCCCTGTACTTCTGCAGTTTTGATTGCATTAGGCCTAACATCAAGTATGCACGACGTACTTCATCTTGTTGGTTGCTTGGATATTGCCAAATTTGTGGATGTAGTCGGATCTCGCTCGAGAAATTCAATTCCACGAAATACAGCAGTAATCGACTAATCGGAGGTTCCTCTTGCTCTCCATCCCCAATCGTGGTTGTTCTTCATCTTGTATCTCCAACTCAATTAAGGGGCAAGAACTAGAGGTTCCTCTTGCTCCCCATCCCCAACTGAATCATCTCTTTTCCTTTTGAAAAAATCATAAATGGGTATCTCTTTAACTTTAACCATTGAGACCTATCAAGAAATTAGAGAATCAGAAAATTGTTTGGAGAAGAAGAAGCATCAAAGCAAATCGATTCACGATTATGGATCAAAGCAAATTTTGGCATCCTAGGAGCTCCACTAATTTTGAGACCTAGGGAATGGATTATGGATGAACTCACGATTCACGGACGCTGGCGACGGGGTCCGCTGCAGATCGATGGAGCAGCCAGCGCTGCCGGGCGACCGCAAGAAGCCGGGCTAGGGCCGTGAGCTGGGATGCTTGTGGCCTCTTGGGGGCGGCGGGCGGAGCACATGATCGCGAGGCGAGCGAGTCATGAGCACCAAGGAGGTCGATGAGGCGACCGAGTCGTGGCGAGCACCAAGGAGGCCGAGCTGGGAATTGATGTTCTGCCTCGGGCTAGTTGATTTGGCATTGTCTTGGCTGAAACATGCATATGGGGTGATTTTGTTTGGGCCAAGGGGGAGCAGCCCACCTTGGCCAAGACACAACTCCACCAGTGAGATCGGGTGATAGAGAGTTACCCAATGACACACAACATTTTTCATCATAAACACTAAATCATACCGCAACATAGGAGCCTAGCAGGGATAGAGAAGTGTTCACGTCAAAGGACACCGCAGAGAAGGGTTGTGCAGCATCCACAACGCTACTTTTAACAACATTGCGTTACCATTTTCAACATTCCACGATGTTGTAGTGCATATCGAATCATCAAATTACATTCATCGGTGCAAACTTACGGAAATGCTCAAAGAGTATGCCTGTGAAGATTCCACACATGATCAAGTGTGATATCATGTGTGGAGATGTCTGGGTTTGAGGCATCCGACATCCCAACTTGCTCAAAATCTTCTCAATTCTTGCATTCAGCCTCTACATGCCATAACATGACACCCAGACAAGTTTCATGATTTTCGGACTTCGTTTGGATTTTATATAATTTACAAACACTTTTCCTGCTAGTTGTTCCTCATGTTACGACAAAAAGATGTTCGAAATTTCATGTGGCTTCCTAGATACGGCCTCAACATACACCAAATATAATGAATATCATTTTTTGAATTAAGAAATTTCATTACTTCATGCACCTGCAGTTCAAATTTGAAGTATGCTAAAAATTTCAACAAAATGAAAAAAACTAATGAAATATACCAAAAAAATTCAAAATAACCCCAAATTTGAGCAAGGAGTTTCAAATAATGTGGGATAACTTCACAAAAAAATGAGGCAAAAAAAACTAAAAAAAATAATTCCCCGAGTGCCTTCCCAAGACTCTGGGAGAGATCTTCCCGAGTGCTAGGAGGAGGCACTCGGGGAAGAGGCTTGCTTCCCCGAGTGCTAGGGTGAGGCACTCGAGGAAGAGGTTGGCTTCCCCGAGTGCTAGGGAAAGGCACTCGGGGAAGAGTGTTTTTTAAATATCTCCATTTTCCCACATCATTTTTCGTTCGCGAGTGCCTCTCTTCCCCGAGTGTTGCACTCAGGGAAGAGGGCCTTCCCCGAGTGCCTCTCTTCCCCGAGTGCCATGGACTCTTAGGCACTCGGGGAAGCCTCTCTTCCCCGAGTGCATTTCTTCCCCGAGTGCAACACTCGGGGAAGAGTTTCTTCCCCGAGTGCCCGATATTTGGCACTCGGGGAAGCCCGGAGCACTTGGGGAATTTCCATTCTCCCGTAGTGTCGCGTATCACCGCTGAGCATTGTTTAGTTAAACTAGTACATAGAAGGAGTAATGGGCTAGCCGAGTCTGGGAAGGCATCACACGAAGGAGAGAGAACCGGTGCAGGGAGAACATGCAAGGATCAAACATAACACACATGAAGAACCAAGTTTGAGATTGATGCAGAACTTGAGCTTGAGCTAAGTCCGATTCGAGAAGGATAAGAGCAACTCCAACAGTCTCTCTATTTCTGCTAGCTAAATTTGAAGTTTCAGCCCCTTGTAAAAATAGAAAACTCAATAATTGTATGGGGTAATCCAACAGACTAGCTAAAAATTGGATAGTTGTCTGCTTGGCCCACTGGACAGGAGGACGTCATCGCTTCTTCCACGCCGCCGCCCGCGTCCTGCCCTGCGGAACAGGCGATCGCATGTACGGCGCCGTCGTAACGCTACATGACCGCCGGACTGAACACTAAAGTAGAATGAAGATGCTTCTTGTCTGCTGGTCCTCCCTCGATCAAATGACCGACTAAGCCTATAAGCGGTTGCTGATAGGCCGGCCGGTTGCCCGGATCAAGAGATCAATGAGTTTGAACTGCAACCGCTCGTCGCCGTTGCGCGTGATCGGCCGGATCGCACGATGCCCTGCCGGGGCCCGTCTTTCTCAGGCAACCTTCACCGGGAAGTAAAAACCGTACGCGTAGGATGATGGCTACTACGAGTGATGATGTCCGACGGAAAGGGATGGGCGCCTCCCTGCCGGTGGCATTATCCCCTTGTGAGTTGCGAGTGAAAAGGAAAGCCGGATGAGTCTGCTCCGGCGCGGAGTCGGCCATCGAAGCCACAACCTCCCAGCTGTGCCGTCGCCGACTCGACTCGTCGTCGTGGAACCCACCACGATCAGGGGCCCAGGATCTCTGCTGCCCACATGGGTGGCCGCGCACCACCACGGAGGCAGTCAGGCAGCACAGCACAACCGAGGCCGAGGCCGGGCCGACCCTGATGGGCATGCGGCCTATACATGGCGGGCAGCGTCTGCCCGCGGCAACGATGAAGGCCGCCGGTGCGGGGCACAGGCGCCGGAGAGCATGGGCTGGGCAGGATGGCGCGGCGCGAGATGCCTTGGATTGCGCGGCGAAGGGAGAGATACCGAGGGGGAGGCGTCTTCCATCTTTGACGAGCGGCCGGTGCGTTTTTGCGAGGGGGATGGCGAGCCCGTTGTTTTGCGAGGCTGTTGGAATTGATTTTGACGGTAGTATTTTATTTTTTGTCGATACAAAACAAGATAAAGAGGCTGTTGGAGTTGCTCTAAGATGGTTTTGGAAACATGAAATCTATTTTTTTGTTGCTACCATGTTAAAGCATTACTTATGTTGCTACTGGAGTTGTACCCTTTTGTTATTTCTGGTGCTTACCCGCCCAAAAAAAAATTCTGGTGCTTGAGAGTTGGCGGTGCATTTTACTAAAATGTGTATGTGATCTGATATGTGAAACTATGTATTATGGGTCAGATGCGTTTTATGAGAAATGGGATAAAAATCGGCCCAAATTTGATGGGCTGTTGGTGGGTTAGAATTTGAGTTGATAATCAAAATAAATAAATAGTGGCCTGAAAAAGGTTGTAAGCCTATTTCACAAATGGACCGTGATGATATCACGTCCACATCAGTGTTCACATCATTGGTCACATGTCAGCAGCCACATCAGCAGCCACGGGTCATTCATCATGTCATCTGTGGGGTTAAAAAAACCGCTAACCGGCTGATTTTAGAAACCGAAAAATCCGGAGCGGTAAACCAGACTAACCGGGTGGTAAACCAAAAGGTAAAAAAACCTAAGTTCGGTTAGGGTAAAAAACCGGTCGGGCCGGTAAGACCGGTTACCGGCCTAACCGGTCCGGTTCCCACCGGTTTTGTTAACCCTGGTCATCTGACGACAACGCAAAATACATGGAACAACACACAAACACTGCTGACTGCGAACCACCACGCAGCTCGTCAGCTGACGACAACAGAGAATAGAGGCATGCACACTCCTACTAACCGAGTTGAGCTGCGGGCCTGCGGCTTGCACGACGACAATAACCACACGAGCTTGCTCCTAGCACCGTGGCCCGCCCGGACGGAGGCTATCACCTGGGTCATCCCTGCAAAGAACGCACGAGACGGCGGCGAAGTAGGCGTTCCTGTCAAGCCACGTGGCGGCTCGCTCACGGTCATGGTGATTGCCACGGAGGCGGAGCAGGCCGCGCCTAAAGGCTGCCGGAAGGTGAAGCTTTGTAGCCACACCATCGCCGGTGGCCTCCCCTTGGCCGCGCCTGTTGCTGCCCGTGCCGGCTGCCATATCCAAGCCTAAGCTGCTATCCTCGAAGGCTCGAAATCAAGGAAGGAGGTGGATTAGAGCAGCCGTAGTGTATATTCATTTGGAGAGGGAAGATGAGGTACATGTCATCAGGATAAAGTGCAGACCATTTTAGGGGTGTTTGAGCCACAACCACCCACGCTCACCTACAGTGCGCCACGGCACAGTAAACTGAGGCAGCATATGGCGTGTGGCGGCCAAATCGTTCACCGCAACATGTGGCGCAGGTGGTTGTGGCGTGGCGGACTATGGTCAGCAGCCAAACACCCCCTTACTCCTCTGCCTCTAGCTTCAACCGATTAAAGAAAGGAAAAGAATCATTGATTTACTTTTCTTCCCACCTGTCCAACCAATCCTGGTGCTGCAGATTTTGTAGCGCCGGCGCAAACTCAGCACCAGCTGCTCAGAAGCGCCTCCCGGCACACTCCGGTCCAGCGTGTGGCAGCCCCAAAATGTTTCTCTCTCTCCATGGAGCACAGGCGCTCTTGCTCTTGCAGCGAGGGAGTGGGGAGCGACGTTATATCTGAAATGCGTCGCCGTGAGGCGTAAGCGAAAGTGCAAGAGAGTAAAAGTAAAAAGCCATTCCATAAAGTAAACCACTAACATGACGAAAGGCAAACTGGAGATCCGACAGTTAAAACATGACATTCCATCCACTCTTGTTGAAAAACTCCAGTGCCATTGTCTCTAACCAACGACAACCTTCCTTCAAAATGCTCCGCTCCTCATCGGGACTGAACTGGGAAGTTTATGTGTCGGTTGTGACCTGTTGTTGTTGTTAAGCTTTAGATGTATCGCTGGATTGCAGCTGGGTAGCTGCAGCTTGTAAACCTTGGCTGTAGGCACTCCTGGAGTGCTGAGGCCGGAACGTTCATGTTCCTTAATCTAAAAAAACGTGACGAAAGGCAGCTTCCGATATGTATTTGTGTTGTACTCGGAGAGTCAGTGACAAGTGGGGGCGTCTGATGACGAGCATGTGTTCTTGGCGCTCATGTTTACAGCAGGTTAAGTCTCTTGTATCGTGTGTTGTTTGGTGGTGGTGTGGGTTTCTCTTTCTCCCGTTCCCTTCGGTGTTAGGTCGTCCTATTGTGTTGTTTTTTTGCATTTTAGGTCTCTCCTAAAGTCGCATCTTTGTAACTTGCTTCTCTTCTCTTAATGAAAAACGTGCTTTGCTCGTTTTAAAAAAAAGTGAGGCCACGGTCCATAACGAGGAATGGACTCGTGACGCAGAGATGATGATCAACGCGGTCCTAGAGAAATAATGTGAGGTGGCAGTCCTATATGGCTTTGGAAGATGGATAATGGTTGAAATTTTCAGTCCATCAAAATCTATCTAACTTGCTATCTATTATTTTCCCACCATATCACATCATGACTATTGATTACAAAATGTTGCAATATTTTTTAAAAAATATTCAAAATTTTGAACCAACACTTTTCATAAAAAGTTGACCTAACATTTTCTGGAAAGAGTTGCATCCACATTTGTTCAGAGAAAATATTCGACCCAACATTCTCCAAAATGTTTTCACCAACATTTTCATGGAAATGTTGATCAACATTTGTTAAAAATGTTATAATATTTTTCTGCTAACATTTTTTCTTCATCTTCTACCTCGTGGCTCCTTTCACCTCCGACCGACGCTGGCCGCCAAGCTTGGGGCAAACACACGCCAAGTGCGGGGCGGCCCGGTGAGCTTCGCGTTTGGTGCGGTCGACCGCCGCCAGAGCGCGCGTGAGGGCCGGGCCGCTGAGCCTCGGGCGCCACCGGCCTGGGGTGGCGCGGTGGAGGGTGGTGGGGCGGGGGCGGGCGGGTCATGAGGGCGCGATGTGCGCGCAACGAGGGCGGCGACGGGAGGGGTCACGAAGGCGGCGACGGCTGGTGAGGGAGCAGGAGAGAGAAAGTTGGTTAGGGTTTAGTGTTAGATCAATGACTATGATTAGTTGTACGAATCTCAAACACTTGAAGTTTCAACTCATACTAACTTCCGGAAGATATATAGAATTCCCGGTTTCCTTCGGGTATAGATGCCATATGGCACGAGGGTCATGGGCCAGCTCAAAGCACGATTTTTTGGTCCAACACGAGCACGAGCCCAACACAATGTTATTGGGCTTTGGGCCGGCCCGAGCACGATGTCAGGCTAGTGTTGGGCGCCATTCTCAACCCGTAGTGCCGGCCCAGCCCAGGCACGAAACCCTCGCACAACACCCGTGGGTCACGCGGCCCGATGGCCCACCGTGCAGCGATAAAACTAGCACACCGCTCCTCATCTCCCAAACCCTAGCCATGCTCCCCATTCCCCAATCCGCGGCCCAGATGAGCCATCCACCTCTCCTCACGGCCACCACCTCGACGCCTCCCTCCTCCCCCGAGGACCACCATCTTTGCCGTCGGCCACCTCCACCACCGGCCACCACCTCCTCTTCCTCCACCGTCTGTCTCGCATGTTGCCTCCCAGGAAGCACCCGTGGCCGGCGGTGGGGGAGGTCCATGGCGCGGCGGTGGGAAACCTCCGGGCGCGTCGGTGCGGCCGGCGATGAGGGATCTCCGGCCTCCATCAATCTACCAGGTGGGGGAGCTCCAGACGCGGCAGAGCGGGTGAGCTACGCGACTGGCGGTCTTCTTCCTCCTCCTCGGCCTCGGCGTGGGTGCAGGCGGTGGGTAGGTACGAGCATGACAACATGATAGGCCGTCGCAGTGCCATCGTGCCATCATGGCACAGAAATTCACCGCCGTGCTCGTGCTGTGCCTCGAGCTCGGCACATACTCTCGCGACGAGCACGACAGCCGTCGTGCCGCATCGTGCTCATGCCGCATCGGACTCGTGATGTGCCGAGCTGGGCGAATCAGATGGCCATTACCTTTGGGTGTTGACATCCGACGGGGGCAACAGGGCGTGAGACTGAGCATTTTCGGGCGGGCGGCTGTCGAAAAGACCGGTTATTCGGACCGAGAAAATCCTGCCCATGACCGTCCCAATGAGCATGTCGGGCCTCAATTTTCAGGCGGGCCGGGCTTGGCGGCCACCGCGCATTTTATAGTGTAAAATAGCTAAAACAGCATTTGGGTCGCCTGGGTCAAAAAATTTTCTGCTGCAAGATCGTGCCACACCCATCCAAAGAAGATTCGTGGGCAGGACGGGTTCAGACCGGGAGCCGGGGGCCGGGCTAAAATGGTCAGGTATAAACAGGTGCGGCCGCCCAAGGCGTCCAACACAGACCGCCGATTATCATCGGCTCTATTGGCGTCAACGGACGCAAGAGTCAATTCTTCGACCGATTTTCAGGCAAGTTTTATAATTAGTTTCTTATTAATATCTAAACATGTCTTTCGACATCCCAATATCTCATAAACACCACGAGTTGTTCGTCCCTAGATCTAAACCAATGTTTAACTAGTGGACTAAGCCTTCGTGTTGACGGTTGAAAAGTGCTGCTTTTACACCGTCAATACCTGTATAAAATAAATGTAAAAGGGTCATCAACACTAGAATAGGGCTTGATACTGATAGTTTCCACAAGTGTTGGTATTTCTAGCTTTTGTTGCGGATGCACCAAATACGTGCCAAATGGTACGGTTGAGAGCAAGTAGTCCAATGGCTATTAAAGGACATCATCATAAACATCCTCAAATGCCAATTTGGACTGCACCATTCGACGGGCTCGTCAAGATGATCGAAATGGATATATTATATGTCTACTTGGTCCGGACGGAAAGATATGCACAAGACAAGATCATACTCGATATCTTGTGGGCGATGGGATCCACACTGAGACCACGTGGCGACGTGTGCCACATTGGATGCCATGTGTCCATGACACCTCATCAATCCATGTGAATCGACACCGCCACGCATGCGACAAGGATCCAAGGGCCCACCGGGACCCAAACCACCTCAAAACTCCGCATGCACTGGGAAAGGCGTGGGACCCACATATCGACCTCTCGGAGAAAGCACATGAAATCGTCGAACCCCGGTCGGCCGGCCCCTTTGTCGCGTTCACCTCCTACTTCCACGTGGTGATCCCCATTGGCCCTAAAGGCGCTTTCGGTGTGTTTGGTGACAAATGAGCCTCAGCAAACCACCCCTCCTCTATAAATAGGAGGGGAGGGGCTCTCATTTGGAACACACACTTCTCCTCCTCCTCTTCATTTTGGCTTGAAGCCTCTCTCTTTAGGAGAGGAGAGCTCTTTGTATAGGATTAGTGCTAGGAAGTGAGGTGGGAGGCTTGAGGACATGTCATGTTCATGACATCTTCCTCAAGAACGATCCTCAGCGGTGCCTTTGTTCTTCAACTAGACTAAAGTGAGTATTTCAATATTTCCTATTTAGACTAAAGTCGTATGCATGCTTAGTTGCTTTGTTCTTGTGTTCTTCATTTGTTCTTGGTTTAGAGGCTTGTGTTTTTCGAACACAACCCTTTCGATCTAGTAGACTTAGATCATAAGTTTGCATCTAGTTTGCCAGCTTGTCTACTAGAGTAAAGTGAAACAGATGCAAAGCTTGTTTTACCAAAGATAAAAGAAGACAATCAAGGTTAGCCTGCTTTGAGAGTTGTCCTAACCTACCGAGTTTATAAGCGGATGCAAAGCATAGTCATGATAATCATTGCCTTCCCGCAAGCGGCACGAAAATGCTTGTTGGCGCTTCGTAGCGTCGTCATCCTAAGAACAGATCTGGGACCCGTCCTTAGCGACAACACTAGGAAATGCCTTGAAGGCACCTCTCAATGTCACAACTAATGGCGCAGGTTAGCGTGAACACCGAGACTTGCCATAGGTTAATCTAGAAGATCATGAACGAATCCATAGCGCTTTACGGATAAACCATTGTAGCATTTCCCCAAGGAAGGAGAGTATTCCAAGGGTATCGTATCCGTGGAAGGCAATGGCGGATATCTTAGACTTATGCTTTTGCTCTGAATGTAAACCAAGAGATAGATATAGGGAACAACACACTCAAAGACAGCGGTAAGATAAAAGATATACGGGGTAGTGTGACACACACACTCAAATCTACCTCTACTCTAGCACACTATGGCTTAAGGGAACATACGAGTTAGCTCTAGGTTCTAATGTACTAAACATACAAAGCTAGAAGATACAAGAGATGGGCATGAGTATTGCATGAGAGAGATAAGGTTCGCACCGGTGCACAAACGGGAGCTAGCCCTGACGACAAAGACTCTGCGAAACTAGACTTTAGACTCCTACGGTACCCGGTGGAGGTTGCCCTAGGATCCAACAGGGCTGTCACCACCTGAGGACCGACCACTCGTTACGGGGGGTATGCTCACAACTATCGTAGCCAGACAACTCAGGCACCATGCCTACGTTGCTGCTAGACTCCACCCGGCCTGGGCTATTGTGACCCAGGGTGAGAGCCACCAGAAGACTAGTCAACTAGACCGAGTACCGTAGCTTGAACATAGACCTCATGCAACACTCTCATGCCATCTAACAAGATCGACTAAGGCTAGTCATATGAACAGATATGAACTCTCTTATGTCTAATCAATAAGATCAAAGGGTCGTCTTCGTGAAGAACACGAGCCTCTAACTTATGAACAAACACATAAGGAAGGAGTTTATCACCCTTCAAGTGGATCAAAGGTAGTGTTCACGAAGAACACTAGCCTCTAAATGATGAACAGAGGATGAACTCAAGAACATATCAAGAATATGATCTACCATGACTTTATATGAAATAGCTAAATAACTGAAGTAGATCAAAGTCATACAAAGAAATGAAGATAAAAGAGAACTCATACCTAGACTTCCAAGAGGACTTGGAACCTGAATAAGAGCTACTCTAGCCTACCCCCTAGCCTTGGAAACTAAAAGTGAGAGGAGAATGAGAGAGTGGTGTGTGAGAAATGGGAGCCCCTCCCCTTCTATTTATAGGTGAGGACAAGGCTTGCTCGGATGCCCAAATGGCCCCTAAACACTCGGGAGTGAGGCATTGGACCAATGAGCAACCAACACGTGGAAGGCCAGGATCAAAGGCCCCTAGGTCGGTTCATCCGATCCTAGGATCGGCCGGCCCCCTAGGGTCGCCTCCTGGCCTGTGTTTTCTCTGGTTGGCTGACATGTGGGCCCTCCGATCCATCCCCGGTGCATGGCTTGATTTGGTATCCGAGGTGGGCCCTTTGATCCATGTAAAGTCCATGTGGCGTCCTCGATTCGATGAGTGCCTCCCCGGATCGATGACGTGGATTGCCATGTTTCCCTTGGTGGCAGCCACCTCCTCAGCTGAGTTGGCATGGTTTCTTCATAGAAGTTGAGTTTCCATCTCTTTTAAGGGGTAAATCACCTACATACAAATAATCTCGAAGGACAAGTGGAACTACATTATTCAAACCTAAATGCTAGTGAAATATGCATACTCCATTTATGTGAGAATATTGAGGGTTGGAAATGGTGAATTTCCACCGTCAACAAACTCCCCAAGCTAACCTCTTGCTCGTCTCAAGCAAGACATTAGAGACTTAGGTTGGTTGATCGAGTTGCTACAATATTGTATTCTCAACTTATGGCAAACATACAAAGAAAGTACTCTACCAAGAGTTGGACAAGTTGCAATGTTCTTACCTTTCACCGATCGTGGGGCATATAGCTTCACCGCCTTGGGTGGTTGAGAGACAGAATGGTTATATAGCATGTGCATAGTCACTCATACCTTGATCGACTTAGCAATCCGAGAGGTTTTGCAAATTTTTCAAAAGAAAATCAGAGTTCCTCAAATGATACTCTCGGATCACTCAAAAGTGTATGGTTCCTCACCAAGGCATTAACGTTGCCTTTCTTCACATCCTACTCCTAATAGGTCAGATGTGGAGTGTAGGTAGGGAAGATGTGGCATACTTGCCTCTCATGTTTTGCTAAGTCAAAGACCGGATCCTTGGAAGAAACAAACATACATCCTGATCAAGATGTGCATATGTGTGTGATGGATATGAGCATGGCAAGGTGGATACTAGGCCCGGAAGTGGGTGCTAGATATTGCCATCCTTTTATGAGGAAATGAGGATTGATGGTAAGGTGGACACTAGGAGTAGGTACTAGTTATTACCATCTATATGGTCGAATTCTTTCTCTTGCACATATCAATCCATTTTTCTCCTTTGAAATTTTTTTCTCGAGACTTGGGCTAGCTCTCTTTATTTATTTTTGCCATGCTTTTGAGCATGCTTTTCTTTTTTTTCTCTTTTTTCTCTTTTTCTTTTTAGCTAGCCCTTTGTCTCTATTGGAGATATTTGGAGAGGATGCGATGCAAAGATACATAGAGTTTTATTTGAGGAAGAATGCATAGGCATATGGAACAAATGATGAATGCTAACTTCCGTGTAGAAGTTTTAGCATGAACGTATGCGTGATCTTGATCGGGGAGTATGAGTTCTAACAAGGGTCACAACAATTTGACAAAGCTCAATGAGAGAACAAGCTGCATATGTGGAGGCTAAGAACTAGAATCTACATATGGCCTTGGATGGGAAATTCTCATCATGTTTTGATTTTTCAAAAAGGAAAACTCCTGTCAAGCATCACTAAGCACGAGATCATAGCACTCTATTATACCATATCATGTCTCACAACAACTTAGGCAAGGATCATACTTTTTGCTACCCACAACTTTCAAGCTAAGGTTTGAACATACAAGCCAACAAACTCAAAACTTAGGTAGGATACAAAGTTGTAGGCAAGACATACGAGGAAAATAAGAGAGCAACTATTCATCATTTCAACCATAGAGGCAAAGCATTCTTACTAAGCATATCAAAGCAAACTAAGCAAACGATGATGATGAAAGCAAATAAATATTTTTGGTCTTTTATTTTGCAGATTTTTTGGATTTTCATTTATAAGATATTCTAAAAGCGAAGGAAGATACAAGTTACCTCGGTGGGGTCCTCCCCAAGCTAGCTTCGTGCTCACTGCGGAGGAGGGTAGAAGAAACCACGACTCGCGTAGTAAGCCCTCTGCGCCTCCATGTATTCTGATTCGCATGGCTGCTATCCTTTCACCGACTGACTTGCCATGCCGAGGTAGACTCGGCGTGGGTGTTAGCGTCTCCTCCAATCCCGTAACACGGATGGTGAGCTCTCCCATCGCTGCAGCTGAGCATCACGTCACGGAGAGGGAGGAGTGTCATGGAAGGGCGAAGACGGAGGTGGACCACGGAGCTAGAACTAGCGAGTGTGGCCCAGCTCGCCGCTGCACCAAGTTGTGCCACTCGCTTTTCGGTGGTAGGTGGGCTTATCAGCCAGGTGCATATCCGTGGGTAACCTCGGACATGTACCCAGGGCCCCTCCCGCCAGGTGGTGTAGCAGTGTGGGTGAGGTGGTGGTGGTGGTGCGTGACAAGTTAGTACCACGGTACAAGCTCAAGGCATGTCCGGGATGGACATCACTCTGAGCTCGCCCGGAGAATGCGAAAACACAAAGCGGTAGATTGTTTTCCTTAACTAGAATTTTATTGTATAGAAAATAAGGATAGCTTACCGAACTTACCTGTCAGTGCAGAGCTCATTATTTTGAGTCTTTAGAGCTAGACTTGGTTCCAAAGTTCTCACACAGGCGGGGGCGCCGTTTCCTTTGGAGGAGAAGTCGGCTTCCTACTCACCCTCCGCCACATCTTTTGAGTGTTGTGTGGGTTGTGATGTGTAGGAGGTGGTCTCTTGGGCTGGGACTGAGACTTCCAATACTGTTTCTGTCCCGTGCCCATAAGTTGGCGTTCTTCCTTCCAAAAATTCTTCATGAATGCAATGAGGTTGTCCACTTGCCGTGGTGACACTTGACCTCTCGTGCTGTGGTGTCGGGTTGGTAAATCCTTGACCATTGAGCATTGTTCTTTTCTTGGACGAAACTCGAACCTCTCCTCTTGCCATTGATGTTGAGACGGATCACACCAGCTCCCACATCAATTTGTGCATCAGCTGTACTCAGAAATGGTCGCCCAAGTATGAGCGGCACCTCCTTGGCGATCTCCATGTCCAGTACCACAAAGTCAACGAGAATAAAGCAATCTCGAACTTTGACTGGAATGTCCTCAGCTATCCCCGTGGGGTATCGGATCGAAGAATCGGCCACGGTACAGCAAAGTGGTTGGAGATAGACTCGTGTAATTCAATTGATCAAAGACTACCTTAGGCATGACGCCGGCCCCTAGGTCACAAAGAGCATGGTCGAAACGTTGGGTCCCAATCATACAAGTGATTGTGGGACACCGGATCCTTCTTCTTCTCGGGAAGGCGGTTGAGTATAGCGCACTCCTCCATGAGTCATACTACTTGAGTTGTGGGAAGAGCTCGCTTCTTGGTTAGAATGTCCTTGAGATAACGCGTAAGTAGGGAGCGTATTGCCTCAAGCAATGGGACGTTGATATAAACTTTACGAATCATGTCCACGAAGCGATTGAACTGTTCATCTATTGTTGCCTTCACGCTCTTTTGAGGAACGCATCACATTGGCTTCTATGAAACCCGGACGTGTCGTCACTCCTACAGTGCTTTATCATTGGTGGCACCTTCCCACTGGGGAATTCTTCCGAGTCGGATGAATCCTCATGGATATTCTCAACTTCTGTTATGTCTTTCTTATCTGTCCCTGCATGGTTAGGATACAGTGGACCCCGAGTCGATTTACCTCCTCTCGTGGTTACCACATTTGCATTTTCAGAGGAGGGAGCGGCCGGTGGGCCAAGCGAGTTTCTAACATTTTGTTGAAACTCTGACTCTCTGGGCAAAGAAAAGCTATCAAGCTTAACGTTGAGGCTTTCCACAGTTTTATCAAGGGCAGCTAACTTCTTGTTAATACCTTCATTAATCTTAGCTTGCCCGAAAACAAGATCTCTCAAGGAAGGTTGGTTGGGATTGTACGAGTTACCTTGGTTACCTCCTTGATAATAAGGGCATTGTTGATTCCACGATTGGCCTCCTTATTGAGGTGGACGATAACCGTTGTTGTTGCCGTTCATGTACATCACTTCCTCCTGAGTCTCCGGACAATAGTTGCCTGAGTGCCCAGTGTTGCCACAGACTTCACAAGTCATGTGAGAATCCATAGGCAGAGTAGTGGTGGCCATGGCAGCCTTCTCGCTGGTGTAGTCATCTAATCTCTTCATAAGAATATCCATCTTGGCAATAATCATGTCTACTTCCTTGACAGTATGAGTACCCCTCGGTCGTGGTTGGAGTCTTTCATCACTCCACCCTTGGTTGGAGACCATCTTCTCAATGAGTAATTTAGCATCATCAACAGTGAGTGAGAAGAATGCTCCTTGAGCTGACATCAGATCAATATGACCTCGTTGAGTCAACCCATTATAGAAGTTTTGAAGAATAAGCCAATCCTCCATCACATGGTGAGGACAGCCAGACATACTCAAGCCTTTCCCAAGCCTCGAATAGATTCACTTGTCGCTTGTCGAAAACCGTAAATCCTTTCACGAAGAGCATTGGTTTTACCCAATGGAAGAACTTCTTGAGAAATGCCTCGAACACTTACTCCAAGTGTTAATAGCTTCACGATTAAGCATAGAACCATTGCTTAGCTTTCCCCAGGAGGGAGAATGGGAATAGCCGTAAACGAACAACATCCATATTTGCACCCCTGATGACGAAAGTCTGCATAGCTCTAGGAATTGCTGCGAGATGAGCATTGGCATCCTCATTTGGCTTGCCATAGAATGGGCTAGCTGCACCATCGTAATTAGACCCGTCTTGATCTCAAAATTTTCAGTCCCCATTGCCACCTCGGGGCCTTGCAAAGACCGGTCGGAAGGAGCCGAGTACTCACAGTGTCTTTTGGGCCATAGCGTTGGACATGGATGGTACAAAGGAAGCTGGTTCGCCCTCACGAGCGACAAGGTGAGCCGAAATGAATTCGAGCTTTCCTCACAAGTGACTCGGGATCTTCAAGAAATTCCCGGTAGGTCGAAACCAGTCATACACTACATCTTCATCATCCAAAGATAAAAGAAGACAATCAAGGTTAGCTTTGCATTGAGAGTTGTCCTAACCTACTCGAGTTTATAAGCGGATGCAAAGCATAGTCATGATAATCCTGCCTTCCCGCAACGGGCGCGAAATGCTTGTTGGCGTTTCGTGGCGTCGTCATCCTAAGACGGATCGGGGACCCGCCTTAGCGACAACACTAGGAAATGCCTTGTAGGCACCTCTCAATGTCACAACTAATGGCGCAGGTTAACGTGAACACCGAGACTTGCCATAGGTTAATTTAAACGATCATGAACGAATCCGCAAGCGCACAGATAAACAATTGTAGCATTTCCCCAAGGAAGGAGAGTATTCCAAGGGTATCGTATCCGTGGAAGGCAATGGCGGATATCTTAGACTTATGCTTTTGCTCGAATGTAAACCAAGAGATAGATATAGAACAATACATTCAAAGACAGGGGTAAGATAAAAGATATACGGGTAGTGTGACACACACACTCAAATCTACCTCTACTCTAGCACACTACGGCTTAGGGGAACATACTGAGTTAGCTCTAGATTCTAATGTACTAAACATACAAAGCTAGAAGATACAAGAGATGGGCATGAGTATTGCATGATGAGAGATAAGGTTCAGCACCGGTACAAACGGGAGCTAGCCATGACGACCACAAAGACTCATGAAACTAGACTTTAGACTCCTACAGGGTACCCCAGCGGAGGTTGCCCTAGGATCCAACAGGTGTCACCACCGAGGACCGACCTCTCGTTACGGGGGGTATGCTCATAACTATCGTAGCTGCACAACCCGGGCACCATGCCTACGTTGCTGCTAGACTCCACCCGGCCCTGTATTGTGACCTGTGGTGAGAGCCACCAAGAGGGTCAACTAGACCGAGTACCATAGCTTGAAAATAAACCTCATGCAACACTCTCATGCCATCTAACAAGATCGACTAAGGCTAGTCATACGAACATATATGAACTCTCTTATGTCTAATCAATAAGATCAAAGGGTCGTGTTCGTGAAGAACACGAGCCTCTAACTTATGAACAAACACATAAGGAAGGAGTTTATCACCCTTCAAGTGGATCAAAAGGTAGTGTTCACGAAGAACACTAGCCTCTAAATGATGAACAGAGGATGAACTCAAGAATATATCAAGAATATGATCTACCATGACTTTATATGAAATAGCTAAATAACTGAAGTAGATCAAAGTCATACAAAGAAATAAAGATAAAAGAGAACTCATACCTAGACTTCCAAGAGGACTTGGAACATGAATAAGAGCTACTCTAGCCTATCCCCTAGCCTTGGAAACTAAAAGTGAGAGGAGAATGAGAGAGTGGTGTGAGAAATGGGAGCCCTCCCTTCTATTTATAAGGCGAGGACAAGGCTTGCTCGGACGCCCAAATGGCCCCTAAACACCCGGGAGTAAGGCAATGGACCAATAAGCAACCAACACATGGAAGGCCAGGATCAAAGGCCCCTAGGTCGGTTCGGCCGATCCTAGGATCGACCAGCCCCCTAGGGTCGCCTCCTGGCCTGTGTTTTCTCTAGTTGGCTGACATGTGGGCCCTCTGATCCATCCCCGGTGCATGGCTTGATTTGGTATCCGAGGTGGGCCCTTTGATCCATGTGAAGTCCATGTGGCATCCTCTGATTCGTCGATGAGTGCCTCCCCTGGATCGATGACATGGATTGCCATATTTCCCTTGGTGGCAGCCACCTCCTCAGCTGAGTTGGCATGGTTTCTTCATAGAAGTTGAGTTTCCATCTCTTTTAAGGGGTAAATCACCTACATACAAATAATCTCCAAAGACAAGTGGAACTACATTATTCAAACCTAAATGCTAGTGAAATATGCATATGCCTCCATTTATGTGAGAATATTGAGGGTTGGAAATGGTGAATTTCCACCGTCAACATCGGGTGACAATGAATCGTCGCAACCCCTTCCGCTTCTCTAGGAAAATGAATCATTGCGGACTCGCAGCCCTTTCCCCGACGGTTCCTTTCCTGATCTGATCTCCGTTGGTAGGAGACCATGAGCCCGAGCAACGGAGGTCGGCACTCGGAGAGCGGTCGATTCTGCAATCCATTAGTTCGTCAGTTCATGACTTCATGTCTTACGGAGTTGAATCTAAAGTTGTAAACAAAATTTTTATTTCTTTGATTTATGCAACAGACGTTATGTCTAGTACAAGAAATAGGAAGTATGAATCTGGTGCTGAAAAGTGTAGGAAGAAACAAAGGTTAGAAGCTTTTGCTCAATCACAAAAGGGTGCACTTGATAGATTTGTTGTCAGTGTCATAGAAACTCCAGAAGCTAATGTTGGTGATGGCCAAAGTCACCATGATGATGCAGTAGAGGTTGAGACTCCAACTACTGAAATTGCTGAAATTCCAGAAGCTAAAGTTGATGAAGGCCACAGTAATACAGGAGAAGAAGAACACATTGGCGATGGCAATGGGGATGGAGATAATGAGGCTAATAATGAAACTCCAGAAGCTAACCTTGGCGATGGCCTTGATAATTCTTTCCATCCAGATATCTTTGATCCAAGAACTTGGAATGCACTCGATCCTAAAGCGATCGATATTTTACTGGAAAAGGGTCCTAAAAGAGACTTGTCAATTGAGCATGGTCCTAGAGACAAATTCTCCAGAAGATTTTCAGTAGTATCATATACTAGAGTTCTCTCAAACAGAGAAAAGTGTGAGAGGTGGCTTGTATGCAAGAAAGAACTTGACAAGGTATTTTGCTTTTGTTGCAAATTATTGAGGAAGGGCATTGTGAAAGGTCGGTTAGCAAATGAGGGGTTCAATGACTGGGCTCATCTTAGCCATAGGCTTAAAGAGAACAAAAGTAGTAGAGAACATGGCACAAATATGAGCTCATGGTATGACTTCCGTCTCAGGTTGGAGAAGAATCAAACAATTGATAATGTTGCAGCGTGAACTTGAAAAGGAAAGGAGCATTGGAGAAAAGTTTTGCTCGGATTCTTTTGATTGTAAAGTTTCTCGAGAGCACAATATAGCATTCGCATGGCAATGTGTAAGTTGTATCAAGACAACAATGGCAATTTCTTAGGATTGGTTCAGATGTTGGCTGAATTTGATCCAATTATAAAAGAGCACGATGACCGCATCACCAATGAAAAAATCCGTGATCACTATCTTGGTCCTTCCATCCAAAATGAGTTAATAAATTTGTTAACGCAATTAGGTCGGCAATTGTTGGAAAGGTAAAAGAAGCAAAGTACTTTTTAGTTATACTTGGTACTCTGATGCAAGCCACCAAGAGCGTATGTCTCGACGATAATACGGTATGTTGATACATCTTGATTCATTTGCATCGAAGAATCCTTCTTAGGTTTTCTGGTATCAATGATACAAGCTGGGCAAGGATTATTTGATGTTCTATTAGAGGAGTTGAAAAGTCTTGATCTTGATGTAGACAATTTGAGAGGACAGGATATGATAATGGGTCAAATATGAAAGGAAAAATAAGTACAGAGGAAAGTGTTGGATATAAATCCAAGAGCTCTTTACTCAGACTTGTGGTTGTCATAGTCGAATTTGACACTATGTGATATGGCAAAGTCTTGTCGGAAAGGAATAGAATTTTTGGAGTTATCCAACACTATACAACATTTGCTAATTCTACAAAAGGTGAAAATTACGAAAGATAACATATCAGGTTTGACTCTTAAGTCATTGTCACTACTCGTTGGGAGAGTCATCTTGAAAGTGTTAAGGCTATAAGGTTTGGATCCCGAAATAAGAGAGCTTTACTACAAGTGGATGAACTGATAATGACGCACAAAATGTAGTGAAGCTAAATCTTTAGCGGAAAATGAACTTGGTAGCTTTGAGTTTCTAGTGTCAATAATCATTTGGTATGAAATATTATTCATTGTTGTTAATTTGATCAATAGCAGCTACAATCAAAAGATATGCTAATTGATATTGCAATTGAGTCTGAGGACTGGTTTCCTTTTAAAAAGTATAGAAACTGGCTTTTCAAAAGCATTGGAAGCCACAAAAGAAATTGCAATGGAGATGGGCATTAACCCAGAGTTCACTCCCAAGCGCAAAATCAAAAGAAAAAGACATTTTGATGAGGCGTAGATGAGGTGCAGATGTTTAGCGATCAAGAGGAGTCATTTCGGGTCGATTATTTTATATATGTTATTGATCAAGCTATAGTTTCACTCACCAAGAGATTTGAACAATATCAAGAGTATGAAAAGACTTTTGGTTTCTTGTTTACTTGAGATAAATTGCGATCCTTGGATGATAAGAATTTGATGGCTGCTTGTGTCAATCTTGAGAACACACTTAAAAGTGGAGAAGATAAAGACATTGATGGTCAAGAATTGTTTGCAAAATTAATTCTCATCCAAGATTTACTTAAAGAACCTATGAGTGCTCTTGATATTCTAAAGTTTCTGAAGAAGCGCCCCTTTTATCCCAATGTTGTGATTGCATACAGAATTTTGTTAACCATTCCTGTGACTGTCGCATCTGCAGAAAGGAGCTTTTCTAAACTCAAGTTATTGAGATCCTATTTGCGTTCTACTATGACACAAGAAAGACTCAATGGCTTGGCGACAATAGCACTTGAAAATGATGTCTTGGAACAGATTAATTATGAAGACATAATTGATGATGCTTTTTAGTCGAACATGAGGTTAGTACTATGTTTTTTAGCATTAATATTTGATGTATTTTTAAATATTGTGTGAAGCGACATAGGCGAAAAAAATGTGTCTTAGTTATATTGAATAATTTTTAATATTTAAGGGCCACATTTTGCATTTCTTTACAGGCCTCCAACTCGAGACGGGCATGTCCCTCACGTTTTCGTAGTAATAGTCGGTGTAGGCGGGTTATGCGGACCATAAGCTATCCTTTGAAGACCACGTCACGTCGTAGCGTAGAGGTAGGAGCGGTGGTGACAGCCTATTGGACCCTTTGCAAACCCTGCGTCGCGTGCAGTTGGGCTCGTTGCACACATTGGCCTCTCCCTAAAAAGTTAGGATGTGCACGGTGCCCAAGTGAGTGTTATACACGAGACCGTAACTAGACTCTGGCTCGGTGAGCGGATCCTTTCTACCTATCCTATCAATCGGTGTTGTGTCCTTGGATCATCATTACTAGAGTAGGAGATAGTGCACATCGTTCCTTGGATTCGATACCCTTGGAATACTCTTCTTCCTTGGGGAAGTGCTACAGCGGTATTTTCGTGCGCTTGCAGTATACCCGGTTGTTCTTATATCGCTCCCTCTAGGTGTACAACTAGTGGTGATGTTAAACGCCAACAAGCATTTGATTCTTGAGAGCAGTTGTTGTATCTATCTTTGAACCTAGTGGTCCTCGTATTTATCTTTTTCGTTTTCTTCTACCTTCACCCCTGTTGCCCATCAGATATCCTTTTTGTTTCTTTCCTTCTACCTTTACCCCCGCTACCCATGGTGAAGCTTTCTGTAAAGCATCACTACCCCTGTGAATGAGCTCCCAGCCACCACCTTGGTGCGCCTTTTATCACATCGGTGTGAGCCTCTCCACTGCGACTATCGATCTCGTTCGACGCACTATCTTCTCTGGTCTATCGAGCGAAAACCCATATTACCATCTTCGTGACTTCGAGAACTTGTGTTCTCTCATCTACACTATGGGTATGACTTTGGATACCTTCAAGTGGAAGTTGTTTCCGTACTCTCTTGTTGGGAAGGCGGAGCAATGGTACACATATACCGTAGGTAGCATGAACGATAGTTGGGAAGAGCTTAGAGACAAGTTTTGCCTTGAGTTTTTCCCTCCATCTCGTGTTGCTGCTCTGCGGGAGGATATCCATTGTTTTCAACAGAAAGAGAAGGAAACGATAGAGATGGCCTGGTCTAGATTTACATGCTTAGTGTATTCTGGACCTCCTTGTCGATGTTCGATTCTCGGTTCCAAAATTTTATGATGGTCTCGACGAAAGGTCTATCTGTCGTCTTGACTTCGAAAAGCCATTTCTTGAGAGGGGACCAGCTGAAGGTTGGAGTTTCCTGAACACCTACTTCGAAGACGATCCCGTATCCTACCGAGAGGAATCCGAGTCGAGCTATGAGAGTACCTCAACATCCAAGTCCGAGCCTTCATCTTCTGAATCCCAAGACTTGTCTGTTGAGCCCTCTCCTGAACCCCGAACACCAAAGGAAGAAGAAACTCAACCTTCGGTGTTCATTTGCAAATTCGAGGATGACCCATCTAGAAATCCTTCAGACACCTCGAATTACGTGATGCCCAATGGGGAGGATCCTTATACATACGATCATTCTAGAAATCTTCCGACATAACCTTCCGTTAGGCATGCGGTGCTACCTCTACCTCCTGATCCTCCTGATGAAGCATATCCTAAGGAGGCCATGAGGGAGGAATGGTCAGAGGAGTGACACGATTTTCCGAGGCAACTTGGAATAGTTCACCTTCTCTGGTTATCCCTTGCTCTATTAGAGGCACTGTCGTAGAGGCCCATTGTAACCCCATCATGGAGGTTAACATTTTTCCATGGCACTTAGCGGAAACTCTTTTGGGCAAAGTCCCGCTAGCACCATCCGACATGCTCCTCAAGACTTGTCCCTTTGGACACATTCTTGAATGTCGAGGGATTGCAAGTGTCGTGCCGCTTATCATAGACGGGATCGAGGCTAGCTTAGACTTTCACATCTTCGATGTCCTTGATCTCGATCTTCTCCTAGGCTCCCTCTAGAGCAGCTCTTGATACATCTTTAGGGAGCCTAGATGATAAGCTTAGAGTCGCTTTGCTACCCCTTGTGTCCGGACATCCTATGGCAAAGCCTCTTCCTCAGCGAAACCTGCTCGAGAAGACAACGAGTATATCTCCATTTGCATCATCCGAGACCGTTCTCATTGAGGGTGTAGAACCTTCTACTCCTCATGAGTACGACTCGAAGACTCTCTTCACCTTTGTGAAGGCGACGATCGTCACCACTCTCGACCGAGTTTCACCTCTTCCGGGCCGGCCGTATCATGTTGCTTTCGATCGTGATTGAGAGTCAACATCGAGCTTCCACGTTGACTCTCTTGAGATGGAGAATTCATGGGCCATGGAACCTTCGAGGCACCGACTCGGAGTCGGAGGAGAGGATTCCGCGCACGATCATGGTAGTTTCATTCTTGATTCACCATATAGACCATGCTCGCATCATGTCCCTCCAGAGTCAGACATGCTTAGTGCGTTGAGCACGCATGAGGGCTGCAATCACCTTATGGTCCTCTTTTGTAGAAAGTTCAGAAGGTTGGTTGTAGATGTATATGTTTACCATAAGCATATCAGATTTCGTGTGTGCACTGTGGCACTAACCTTGCAGCTGAAGCTTCACTGATATATCAAGGATTGGTGGTGAGACGATAATGACACCACCAACGATAGCTGCAAGATGAAGTTCCCATGGTCGAGCTTATGACCTTAAATAAACAAAGCACTCCCAGGAGATAGCACGGATTAGGTTAGGTTTTATTTCCTTCTCGAATAAAAGCAAGAACATGTTTTTAGGATAAGTTGTCCTTGGGTATTTTTGGTCACTAACCTTCGGTGGAGATTGAGAAGAAAGATGGACATGTGATGCCGACGAACATGTGAGCCACATCAGCTGCAACACCTAGATACGCTTTGGTGAGGGAACATTTACAAAAGGAAGCTTGATCACCACACACTTGAGTTTTGTTGCCTAGCAATGCAAACTTCAAGTGTGGGGGAGGTATGTGAGCATCTTGAGTAAAGTTCCTCCTCTACCAAATTTTATCCTGGTGTGGTGATGATGTTAGCTCTTGCATCTTGCCCACTAGCTAGGTAAGTCCTGCTTTTGACATTAAACAAAGCCCTTAGGGAGGTTCGAGGTTCACCGTCATATGCTCATGCTTATGTTCCTTTTGGTAATAGCTTGATCATGCTTTCATGCTTCCTTTATCTGTATTCATATACTCTGGTTTGAATGTTTGTCGACAAATGTTCATAGACTGTTTTAGATTAAGCATGGTGCTTAGGTTAAAATTGTCTTCTTCAATCAAAACAAGACATGGTGTCGAGTTTTGATTGATGAACCTTAGAGTTATATTTTCATAGATCTTGGTTGCATATATGCCGACTAACCCCTCGAGAATTGTCAAATTTGAATGGGTAAGTCATCGAGCTAAATTCAAACGGGAGGGTAAGTTGAGGTGTTAGATTCATGTTGCACGGCATCCATAGGTGGTACATATGACCACTCAAAGGTCCAAGGTAAGTATATTCCCCTTTGCGTATGAAGTGTAATTTTGGTCTAACCCTTTCGAGCAAATGACATGGTGACAATAAAAAAACCCAAAAATATTTGAATTTGAATAAAGGCTCTATGGTTCTTGAACCAGTAGAGTCCTTTTTTGTTTCCACTTTTTGTTTGAAGAACAGCACCAGGGTCAACCACCAGTGTGGGGGAGTTCTCTCAAGCTCATCATCAACATATCCACTCGAGAACTCCCACACAGGAGTTGCACAACATCGACTATGCCTTCATGACAAGAGCAAGGTAAACTAGAGTGAGTCGGCCGCCTTATGGTCAGCCGAATCACCGCTGGTCTTCCTTGATCTCTTATCCTTCGAGCGATGGTATGTGCACCTCTACCTCACTCTCCTTTATCCATGAGTTTGAATGAATTTCAATTCATATCCTCTACATCAAACTCAACAATTTGTGCTATACTTGCTCTACATGATTCCGTGGTTGGCTTGCATATGTTTTATTCCTTACTCATCATCTTGATGCTTGCGAACAAATATCATTAGGGAACTCATGCTTATCTAAGTAGTTGGTGTTTGTGATATGGTTTGATGATATGATCTTCGCTCTTTAAGTTTGAGTGCTTGGAAATTTTATTTGAAAATCATAAAACCCTTTGCAAAGCTCCTCTTTGATATGCCACTCCTACTAGAGCCATATGATATAGTTGAAACCTTCTACTCATATGCTGCTTGTTATTGCATTGAGATTTGTCAAATCTTGTGACCCTTGTGAGAATTCTTTTCATTACTTTCATGATCAAGATTCATGTGCACACCATCATATCCCCCTTGCTATGCTTCTACACTGGAAGTTAGCATTGTACCCTTCATCCATCTCATTTAAATAAAGCTCCATATGTGGTGTGACATCTCTCTCCAAAAGTATCCTTCAAAAGAGACATGGGCTATGAAAAAAAAAGAGACACATGCTCAAAGCATGATGAAAAAAAAGAGAAAAAAAGAGGAAGGAAAGAATAGCCCATGTCCAACAATAAAGGAGAAATAGAAGAGAGATGAGATCATGCAAAAAGGAGTTCCATATCATAGATGGTAATAACTAGTATCCATTCCGAAGCTAGTGTCCACCTTACCATCACCACAGCTTCCATCATATATGTATGGTAATATCTAGCACCCATTCCGAGCCTAGTATCCACCTTACCATACTCACCATATCTATACACGTGCACATCTTGATCTGATTGTATGATTTGATTTTCTCTGTGGATCCATTCTTTGACTTTGCAATATATGTGATACAAGTATGCCTTATCCTTTATCCTACCCTGAGCTCCACATATAGCCATCATTAGAAGTAGGGTGAAGAAAGGTAGTCTGATGCCTTGGTGAGGACATATACACATTGAGCGATCTGAGAGAATCAAATGAGGAGCTAAGCAAGATTTATTTTGAAAATTTATTGCAAAACCCCAAGTTGCTTAACATGATGAGCAGGAGTCACTTGATTCATGACTGTTCCATTCCTCAACTGCCCAAGATAGCATGATAGACACTTCAGAGTTCACAAGTACAAGGTATGGTTTGGAATATCTCTTATGCTCGCTTCATACCTTTGGATATCATGTCTCACCTTGACTCCCTTTACTGGACGAGCAAAGGTCAAGTGTGGGGTGTTGTTGACGGTTGAAAAGTCTTTGCTTTACACCGTCAATACACATAAAATAAATGTAAAGGGTCATCAACACTAGAATAGGGCTTGATACTAATAGTTTCCACAAGTGTTGGTGTTTCTAGCTTTTGTTGCAGGATGCACCGAAATACGTGCCAAATGGTACAGTTGAGAGCAAGTAGTCCAATGGCTATTAAAGGACATCATCATAAACATCCTCAAATGCCAATTTGGACTGCACCATTACGGCTCTCGTCGAGACGATCTAAATGGATATATTATATGTCTACTTGAGTCCGGACGGGAAAGATATGCACAAGACAAGATCATACTCCCGATATCTTGTGGACCCGGTGGGATCCACACCAGACCACGTGGCGACGTGTGCCACATTGGATGCCATGTGTCCATGACACCTCATCAATCCATGTGAAGCAACTCCCGTGAATCGGCGCCACGTGTGCGACAAGGATCCAAGGGCCCACCGGGGACCCAAACCGCCTCAAAACTCCGCATGCACCTGGGAAAGAGCGTGGGACCCACATATCAGCCTCTCAGAGAAAGCACACAGATCGTGCCGAAGAAGCTTCGTAGAACCCCGGTTCGCCGGCCCCTTTGTTGTCGTTCACCTCCGCTTCCACGTGGTGATCCCCATTGGTCCTAAAGTAGCATTTCGATGTGTTTTGGTGACAAATGAGCCTCCGAGCAAGTCATCCCCTCCTCTATAAATAGGAGGGGAGGGGCTCTCATTTGGAACACACACTTCTCCTCCTCCTCTTCATTTTGGCTTGGAGCCTCTCTCTTAGGAGAGGAGAGCTCTTTGTATAGGATTAGTGCTAGGAAGTGAGGTGGGAGGCTTGAGGACATGTCATGTTCATGACATCTTCCTCAAGAACGATCCTCAGCGGTGCCTTTGTTCTTCAACTAGACTAAAGTGAGTATTTCGACATTTCCTATTTAGACTAAAGTCGTATGCATGCTTAGTTGCTTTGTTCTTGTGTTCTTCGTTTGTTCTTGGTTTAGAGGCTTGTGTTCTTCGAACACAACCCTTTCGATCTAGTAGACTTAGATCATAAGTTTGCATCTAGTTTGCCAGCTTGTCTACTAGAGTAAAGTGAAGCTCCTGCATGTTTCTAGTTAGATCAAAGTGCATTCATGATCTTGCATGAGTGATAGAGCATACCTTGAGCTAGTGCGATCTCCCTCACGGATTCGTAGTAATAATCGGTGTAGACGTGGTGTATGCGGACCATAAGCTATCCTTCGAAGACCACGTACGTTCAGTGGCGTAGAGGTAGGCGCGATGGTGACACTGTTGGACCCTTTGCAAACCCTCTGCGTCACAGTCTCGAGTTTGGCTCGTTGCGGTACATTGGCCTCTCCCTAAAAGTTAGGATGTGCTGGCGCCAAGTGAGTGTTATACACGAGGCCGTAACTAGACTCTGCGCTCGGTCGAGGCAGATCATTTCTACCTATCCTATCAATCAGTGTTGTGTCCTTGGATCATCTATACTAGAGTAGGAGATAGTGCACATCGTTCCTTGGATTCGATACCCTTGGAATACTCTTCTTCCTTGAGGAAGTGCTACAGCGGTATTTTCGTGCGCTTACGGTATACCCGGTTGTTCTTATACGCTCCCTCTAGGTGTACAACTAGTGGTGACGTTAAGAAACGTCAACACTTAGCCGATGGCCTACTAAAAAACTAGGAGAAATTATAACCCACCTACAGAATTGTAAAAAAAATACAAAAACTTTTATTACAAGACACAACAATTAAGTCATTGATTCACTAGTCACCATCAAAACACATTACCATGTCATCAACTTAATAATCATCACACCTACACCTCACCATCATAAGAGTACATCACAAGAGCGATACACTACAAAATAACATATCATCAGACCACTGCTCAGAGACACAGAGAGTCTTGTCAGAATAAGAGAAGTAAGCACATTTAGCGGATATAGCTGGCTAAATGCAACTATTAGCCCTCAAGGTAACATTGTGGCTAAAATTGTGATCTCCTAGCGGCAACACTTCCCAACAGGCTATATCCGGCTAGAGCCGGCTATTTAAATAATTGATAAAGATAGCAGTCACCTACAACAACAAAGCAGAGTAGCAGGGACAGAGGTGTTCGCATCAAAGGACGCGCACAGAGGTTGTGCAGTGAGTGTAGACTGTAGTACATTGACAGTTGAAGGACCGAATAGGCGACCAGAGAGGGGGGAGTGAATGGGAGCCGATAAAAATTCTTCCCGAATGATGAACTCGGCCTATACCCCGATTGCCACTCGGATCACTCGCACACACCAAAGAAGCTCTAGACTAGGTACACACAAGCCTACAAGTCCTAGAGACAAGTCTTAAATCAAAGCGCGGAAGCACAAGACAAGAACGGAAAAACCGGCCGCAGTGCCGGTGCGATGCAGGGCGGACCGTCCGCAAGGGTGGGGCGGATTGTCTGCACGGCCTGCCGGTCTCGAAAAGCCAACAGAACCACGAGACGCACCCAAAAATTAGATGTCGGGCAAGCCGCGAATCGTCCGCACCTTCACCGACTGTCCAACACTCAAGTTCGGACCGTCCGCAAACTCCGTGCAACCAAAATCACTTGTGGCACCGGATCAAAACACGAACTCGGAAGAACACGCGAAGAACATGAAGAACATCTGAACTGTACCGAGGCCCGCGATTTGTCATGACGTGAGCGCATCGCGCCACTGAGTAATGAGTAAAAGCGACCGCGAGGGTCAACCCCACCTATCCATCACCGGATCTCCCAAACCGCTTGAGCTCTTGAGACAAGATTTAGGGGAGATATGAAGCGTCACTAGATGAAGGTATTCCCCAAAAATCTTGGCCTCTAACTCACTAAACCACCGGGAATCGCGGATCACACGAACCACCACCAAGAACTTAGGCTTCAACCAAAACTCGCAAATCGAAGGGATTTCCTGGCATTTGAGGGGTCAAGATCACACACAAAGATGCGCAAGCCATCCACCCATGATCTCCTTAAAGAAATCCGAGAGAAAACGCTCTCAAATCAACGAATCGAGCGAAGAACAAAACTCCCCAAAAATAGCCTCGAAAATGACACGAAAATCACAAAGAGCTAGGAGATCACCGCAACGTCGAATGCTTCCATACATCCAGAGGTCAGAGTCTATACAAGAATGTAGCCTAAGGAAGCGGAGGAAAAAGAAGCAGTCCAGAGCGATCTACCAGGGGAGGAAACCCTAGAGTCCAAGAGAGAGATGCCATCCACCTCTCGCTATTTATCTGAAGTCCAGGAGGCAAATGACCACGCTACCCCTACAACTCAAATAGAAGATACACCCCTCGGGAAATATGGTCAAGTCTTCAGCGGACACGCTTCCACCGCGGACTTGCTTAGCCTCGGCAAGCCCCGCGATCACGCCACGTGCCCC
Organism: Cenchrus purpureus; assembly: GCA_022644695.1. NCBI lineage: Eukaryota > Viridiplantae > Streptophyta > Magnoliopsida > Poales > Poaceae > Cenchrus > Cenchrus purpureus. The sequence continues at coordinate 16,907,412 of CP053466.1, forward strand.
GCCTCGAAGCTTCCCGACGCTCCGGATCACCGTCTCCGCGCCGGGCCTCCGGACTTGGTTTTGCGACCCAAACCAAGAAACCGTCCACGATGGGTTTGTGGGCAAACCACCAAACCCCGCGTGCAAGCTTGGGCTCGATCCACTACCTTGCACCGGCCCATCCTCACGACTTCAACTTGTTAGTCTTGCACCGCACGGCTCACACTTGACCCCATCGGCCACCGGGTCCATCGAACCAAGCCTACTTGCCTCTCATCACCCGGAGGCCACCACGGCTAAGGCCTTTCGCTTGTTCTTCACCGCACCAACACAAGTCAAGCCGCAACTTTGTACCGCACTGCTGAGCCAAGTATCGGTCCACACAACATTGTCAATCACTCATCACAAAGGAGCGACCCTCCACTAGTCTTCGGACACACCTGGTCCTCAATAGCGCTACTTTTATAACAACAATGCATCACCATTTTCAACATTCCACGATGTATTGCAAATCGAACCATCGAATTACATTAAATTTATGGGAATTCTCAAAGAGTCTGCCTGTGAAGATTCTTTAGCTACATAGTAGTCATAGCTCTGAGCAAGCTCTAAACATAATGCAAAAGATTGTGCTAATTAATCATCATCCCTTCAGTAGTCTAGTTGGGTATCCTAATCACATTCTACTCTCTCTGTTTCATAATACTTGTCGTGCTTAGCCGCTGCCTTCTTCAAGCTGGCCCGGGCGCAAAGAGAATATGCACTGGTGAGAAACGATAATGCCTATGCTCAGCGTCGTGACACTCACAATCTTTACTTTCATACTATGGTGCAAGAAAATGCCTTCTTTGATCACTTGTTCTGTTGCACTGTGTTTGCTCATAAGAGAATTGATTTTTCCTTTCTTGCATCAAAAGAGGTTTTGGCAACTAAGTTTGAAAATCTTAGACTTTGACCCTTTCTTGAGCATAGATGTGATTGGAATGATACATTAGGCAATTATATGCTACATAGAGAGATTGATTTTGATGAAGAAAAAGTAGATTGGATGACAGGAAAAAGAATGTATTTAGCTACTTTTCAAGAATTTGCTTTTGCTAATCAGGTCAACTATGCCTACTTCACTGAACAAGGTGCTACTCTTGATGTTTATCTCCGGCCTATGCTTGAACATTCTCAGATATTCTATGAGCCTGCTAGTGTTAGATTCACTAAGGTGTTTGTAAAACTAATTGGACTTAGACGTCACTCGGCTGCCATTAACCATATCATCATAAATACTTTCATGCCTAAGAGTGGGAACATGGTTGTTATTCGTGAGCACTATTGGAATGTCATTAATTATGTCATGAACAAGATAAGATTTAATGTGGTAAAACTGATATTTGAGCAAATGATTGAGAAAAAGCAACTCCTCAAGAGTAACATGTATTTTGCTTCCTATATCATCATTTTGATCAAAGACATGATATAGGGAGCAAAATACACGTTACTCTTGAGTAGTTGCTTTTTCTTAATCATTTGCTCAAATATCAGTTTTACCACATTAAATCATGTCCCATTCATGACATAATTAATGACATTCCAATAGTGCTCACGAATAGCATCCCTGTTCCCACTCTTAGGCATGAAAGTATTCGATGATATGGTTAATGGCGACCAAGACGTCTGCCCGATTAGTTTTCCAAATACCTTAGTGATTCTAACACTAGCAGGCTTATAGAATATCTGAGAATTTTCAAACATAGGCTGGAGATAAACATCAAGACTAGCACCTTGTTTAGTGAAGTGGGCATAGTTGAGCTGATTAGCAGTAGCAAATTCTTGAAAATTAGTTGAATACATTCTTTTGCTTGTAATCCAATCTACTTTTTCTTCATCAAAATCAATCTCATATGTAGTAATGATAGTATCATTCCTATCACATCTATGCTCAAGAAAGGGTCAAAGTCTAAGATTTTCAAACTTAGTTGCCAAAACCTCTTTTGATGCGAGAAAGAAAAAGTCAATTCTCTTATGAGCAAACACAATGCAATAGACCAAGTGATCAAAGAAGGTATTTTCTTGCACCATAGTATGAAAGTAAAGATTGTGAGTATCACAAGGCTGAGCATAGACATTATCATTTCTCACCAGTGCATATTCTCTTTGCGCCTGGGCCGGCTTGAAGAAGGCAGCAACCAAGCACGACGAGCAGTTGGCCACATCTTGTGCAGCTGGGTTGCTACCTGTATGCTCTAGCACCACCAGGTCCACCACTGGCTCTGGCTGGTAGAGCTGGCGTTTAAATTTTGAGTACTGAACACCAACATGCAGAGAAGGTGACTGTGCAACATGGAAGGAGAGAGATAATTCAAGTCAACATCTGATCAACAGGTGGGACCAACATGATAGAATTGTAAAAAAGATATTACAAAAACTTTTGCAGGCCACAATATTTCCATTTCATAAACCACAATAATACTTCACATCACATAAGGTGAAGTTCACCCCCACATAATCCTTATATGCGCAAAGTAGTTAATTGTAGGTACTGCTAAGTGCCAACCCGAATCCATTTTAGGTCTATCAAAGTAGCGCAATTGTTTAATTTTGATACTCTTAAAGTCTTAAGGTAGCATGATTCATGATCTCTAAATTATTTTTGTTTGAAAAACATGGGAAGCAATACCAAGTCAACAAAAAGAAGCATTCAGCAGATGCAGCACAGGAAATCTGAAATTAGTTAAGTAGTTACAACACTGGTAGTGACAATCAGAACTACCTTATGATGCAATTCTTCTTCTTCCTGATAGCTGAGTGATAATTACATATGGAAGAATTGTTTTACCTTGGCAATCTTAAGCTAGCAGAAGTTGCAATAATACTAGTGTGCAACCGGATCTATCTTAGATGCATGCATCTTCCTTCTGATAACACGGAGTAATTCATATGGATGAACGGGTTTTCAGCTCCAATTTGAGAACAACATGAATACCAATAAAAACAACATTACACCTATCCACTGAATGGTCACCCAAAAGAACACGGTTTTAGTTCCTTCTCCATCATCATTAAACAAGGACACATATCTACATTTCAAAGAGTCTCTGAATTTATCCCGTAACCAGTTCAAGTTCATATTCACTGTAGTAACTGTAACTTACAGTGCTTCCATTAGGGTCCTTGAATTGGCAAAAAATAGAATGTCACCTCAATTAGGGCTCAAGATGACCAACTACGAAATCTACTGGTTGTAATTTGACCACCAGTAAAAAAACATTACCACCAGTTCATCACCTTAAAAATTATACAAGATTCCAAATTGGAATTTTTGTACGGAATATACTAACAGTCGATTGCTCCCCAACCAAGAGAAATGAAAACATGCAACAGCAACACGAACTCGAACTCACAAGGGTGAGAAAGTACCGAAGATTGACTTTGGAGCAGGGACGCTTCAAATGGCGGCTTCCATGCTTCTCCGTCACCGCTGCAGCAAGCAGCATGACCTGCGGCCATTCATTTCTTCCGGATCTGGGCCACGGCCGACGCCGCTCTAACACGGCATCCACTGCCTGGGCGATTGAAGCAGGGAAAGATGGAGGGGGTGTTGGGCTCCTGTTGTCTCCTCCCGGGCCGCGCGCGGGTCTATCTCCTTCAATCGGTTCCGTCGCGACACCACGGCGAGCGGGTGTCAGGAGGGAGGAGAGGCCGAAAGGGAAGGGAATGGTGCGGCGGCGACCGGGCGGGGGAGGGACTGAGGGAGGAGGAGAGTGAGAGAGGAGGATGAAAGTCTAATTTTTTTTTATTTTTCCAAAATAAATACCGGATTTGAAAATTTTCATGTTCTAAACGGTGGTTCAGGATTTAAACCGCCGCTACTAACGGCGGTTGGTGACGCGGCCTACGGTCGGCGGGCGGACCTTCATCATGGAGTTTGAAGGCGGAGGCCTCCTACCGCCACGTGGAACGGCGGTTGCGCCAACCGCCGTTTTGAACGACGGTAGGAGGTCCGTCTGCTATAAGGGGTGCCCTCCCCGCCTCCCCTCACACCCTCGGTGAGTTTTATTAAATTTTATAAGTATTAGAAATAGTTTAGAAAATAGTAGAAATGTTAGAAATTGTTTAGAAATTGTAGAAATTGTTTAGAAAATCTAAAAATAGTTTAGAAATTCTAGAAATAGTTTAGAAATTGTAAAAATGCTTTAGAAATTCTAGAAAATAGTTTAAAATTCTAGAAATGCCTTAGAAATTATAGAAAATAGTTTACAATTTTAAAAATAGTTTAGAAATTCTAGGAATGCTTTAAAATTATTTAGAAATTGTTTATAATTCAAAAAATTTGCGGTATGGCGGAAGAGCAGTTGCTCATGCGACCTCCCGCACCGAACTGTTGTGCGGTATGTGCTTAGAGCGCCTTTGACGAGAGGATTGACAAGTAGCACCAGTTGTACTACTCTGCGATTTGCGGTACGACCCTAGGCATTGTATGCGCGCTCGGCACTACATGCCGCTAGACTATCGTTGGGTTCCCAAGTGTGTAACATAATATCTTGTTAATGATAATATATCATTGCATTTTTCATTACACTATAAACTATTACATTCTTTTGAGCGTACTACTGTGAGGGACTTCTCCGGGCGCGCAGTTGGTGGAGGGGGTCCACATGCGGGCCGCGCTTCGTCCACAGGACCGCCACACGCGGTTCGGGTTCGACTACGTTCTCATCTGCGCACTACTCGACCGGTGGCGCCCCAAGACACACTCGTTCCACTTTCCTTGGGGAGATGACGCTGACTCTGGAGGACGTGACTATGTTGCTTGGGCTACCGATTGGAGGCGAGGCGATGGGGCTGTGGGACATCCCCGACACGTGGTGTCAGGAGCTGCTACAAAGGTTCGCGCTAGTGGTCCGCAATGCCCAGTCGTGCCCTTCCAGCACCCTCACAGACCGACCCCTTCTTGGTTGCGGCAGTACAGCGTACATATTCTGACGTTTCTTAACAATTTCTCATTTTACGTAATAAAATATAATAAATTATCACAAGCTTTGTAATAATTTTTCATTTAGTGCAGGCCGACTACATGAGAGTCGAGCGACTACTGATCGCCGAGCACTTGGGCGTACTGTGGTATTGTTCGGCGGTGATGTTCTACGGATCGCAGGGAGATGCGGTGTCGAGGTTCCTGATCTCCCATGCTCGGGCGATCGCCAACACGGATTTGGAGGCCGTCCCCGGGTTAGTTAGGCGCATTGTTTTAGCGCGACCTCTGAGGGGTTTGTGCGGAGCGTGTCGAAAGGCTGGCGGCGCTCCGGTTTCTCTCGGTTGTCCCCTGCTTCTGCAGCTCTGGTCGTATGAGCGTCTGACGGTGGGTAGGCCCTTGGTCAATCGGAGTCCACACTGTCTTGCCGCAGCACGACCAACAGGCCCACCATGGGCTCGTTGTGGTGCCACCGAAGCGTACATGCTTCTTGCTCTTGTTAGTTAGATTCTAGCGATTTCTACGTTTTTACCAACTAATTTCTGGTGTGTTCTGCACGACACACGCGTGAGACCGGGCCCGTCTGGACTGGACCTGCGGCGGATCGACTCCACGGTGAGCGTCGGTCGTCAGGCCGTACACCACCGCCGCCATCACCGCCCGCGCACCTCAGGCCTCTCGTCACTCTGCTACCGAGATGAGCAGTACTAGTTGATGAAGACGCGGTGGTGTATGGCGTCGTGGTGGAGGAGTACCACCCGGAGTGCGTGATGAGGCAGTTTGGGCGTATCGAGTCCGATGTCATCGTGCTGCACTGCTCTGTTGCACGCACGGGTAAATTATCGTTAATTCATAAAAATTTTGTTCACGTGTAAATATCTTTAATTCTTTGGGATGATTCGCATTTGTGCTAGGTGGTCAAGGAAGAACGTGAAGACCGCGGTCCCGATGGAGCATAAGCTCCTCCCGTACGTGCAGGCTTGGCTAGCCGCGACCCAGTCGGAGAATGTCGTCACCTAGCTGCGGCCCCACGACGCTGAGGCCTAGAGAGCGTACCTGGACTGGTACTTGGTGAGGACTCGGACGCGCGCGACGTTCGTCCCACCCGAGCTGGTGGAGCCGGCGGTCGTCGCCTCGCAGGGGTACCCCGTCCGTCGGGACCAGACGTCTGCCACCGCGGTAAGTTTGAAACTACAAATGGAGTCATTATTCCTTTGATGATGTTTGATGAAACTAATCCATCTTCTGTTTGGTAGCACGACGTGATTGAGGAGGTGTACAGCATGATGGAGGAGGCACATGCCCAGGCGCTACACCTGACGATCCCGCGGCACGAGCAGGTGTACCACAGGGCGATGGTCGCCATCAGGAGGTACTGGCGCGGAGTGAACTTCCAGGGGCACGGTGCTCCTCTGCCTCCATGTATCCCATCATCCTCCTGCAGCTCCGCCTCCACTGCTCGTTCAGCGCCGTCTACCTCCACCACACAGCCATCGTGGGCGGCCACGGCGTCGGGTCCGACGTTAGGCTTCACTCGGTTTTTGACGTACGCCCAGCCGTCGTCGTTCCACCCCGCTGGCATGTCCGTGCCGCGACCGTTTAGTTTCGGCACAACAATAGGTACATCTTCTTTTGTACATTCTAGTTTGCAGGACATGTTGTGTTGATTTTAAATATACGTGACATGTAATGTAATCTTTACAGGGACACAACCATCGATGGGCCCGGGACCTTCGAACTGGTCAGCACCTTCTCGCCCTTGATGCGGCACACGGCGATGGTCGCACCTTCTCGCCCTATACGCTCTTCACAACAAAGTTGCTAACAAATTTTAATTCAATGCAGTTTATGGTTTTATCGGCACACCTGAGTCCTCAGACCCGACCATGGAAGACTTGTTCCTGGACGTCGAGAACATCACGCGGTGCGCCGAGTAGCAGCGGCACCACCACTAGCGGCGGCACCACCACCGGCACCACTACCGCACCGCGCTGCCGCGGGCAGCGACCAGCCAGCGGCGGCACCATGCCGCTGCGGCCGGCGGGAGGGCAGCCGGCCAGCAGTTGGGATCTCAGCTGACACAGGAGCACCAGCAGGCCGGGTTTGAGGAGGCGGCGACGGCTAGATCAGGGGTGATGCTGTCCCCAACGTTAGTGCCGTCGGGATGCGGAGCGGCACAGGCGTTGGCGACACGGCCCCGATCCGGCACACCGCCAGCACCACCGGACCCCTCACGTACCCGGCAACCACACTCGGGCAGCACGAGGCGGTCGGGAGGCGGCTAGGGACCGCGCGCGGCCCAGCTGTAAGCGGCCGTATATGGATTCGTCATAGCGAACTCTTAGTTCTGTAAACTATTATTGTTTTATCGATATTCGTGTTACCTTATTAGTATTATATTCGTATTTGTATTATATTAAGTGCCTCTCATCCTCTTCGAGCTTGAGCCCTTGGTATTTTTTCACTTTGTCCTCATAGAATCGGAGCTCTTCCATGGCGAAAACGTTCGGGACCAACGTCGCAGGAAAGAGTGAGAGACACAAAGATGCTTTGTGCAAAAAATTAAAGCAAAAAAGCTCCAACCGCCACTTGGAACGTCGGTTTGCGCTACCGCCTTTTGAAACGGTGGTTAGTGGTCCTCAAACGCTGTCTGAAACGGCAGTTGGACCTCTAAGCCCAACCGCCAGCCGAGCAGCCCAACCGCCCAGCGAACAACTCACCCGCCGCCGTTTGGAGCGGTGGTTTGCTTGAACCGTCGTTTAAAATGGTGGTTAGGTGCAACCGCCGTTTTAAACGGCGGTGGATGTATAGTTCTGAAAATTTTCAAATCCGACATTTATTTTCGAAAAATTTTTTTAAAAAAATCATGAAAGTCCAAGTAATTGGGCCCTCTTGGCCCAACATTGCAACCCAACCCAAACGCGCATGGCCCAAAACTGCAAACTGGTTTTTCAGTTGCACGACCTTTTTTTTACTCTGTTTTTCTAGTGCATTTGCTCGGCCTTTTTGCTTGCGACTTTTTTTTTTGTTTCGTGTAGTAGTTTTGCCAAAAAAAAAAATCTCCTTGAATATTTGTGTCAGGTAATAGTGGCATGATCTCGGTCCGCTACCTTGGAAGAGAACCATGAAGGCGATCTTTTTTCATTGACAATCCACACAAGTGACACCAAGAATAGGTATAGCACCATGCAACATGGTATAACTCACAATTCTTTACTTTACATAGGAGAAAAGAAGACACTTGTAATAACTCTGACACGTGAGACGACAGACACCCCAAGTGTAACAAGCCAGCAACAGGAAACGACGCATGCAGGATGCTTATTGACCTGACCTACGTACGCAGCTGAGACCGTGTGGAGAGACGAAGGTGATAATTACTTAAACATGGTAATACTGATACTGTAGACAGGCTCGGTGAAGGATCCGACGGTGATGGTGAGTTTGCCGGCGGAGGCGTGGACGGTGAGTGACCAACTTATTACCAGAAGTCAGAGGAGTGAAGCCACCGAGAGGCCGACGACGACAGCGAGTGGTCCGAGGGAGGCGAGCACGAGCTTCCTCCCCGCGGCACGGCGGGTGGTGCGGGGATTGTCGGAGACACGGGCGGTGGCCACGATCGCCGCCACGCCAGCGAAGAATGCCCCTGCGAGGGTGAGGAGGTAGGCGTTCTTGTCGAGCCCCAGCGGCGGTTCGCGCGCGGCGGAGGTGATGGCCATGGAGGAAGTGATCATGGAGAGCAGTCTGGCCAGCAGACTAAACTTATCATCACCGGCATCCATAGCCATCTTCAGTTCAACACCGAGCGAGGCTGCTGCCATCAGCGCTAGTTCTTGGTCTTGGCTTCTCTCTCGGGACGATAAGAAAGGGAGTATTGGTGTTTTGGAAGGAGGTTGTGCAGAGAAGGGGTCTATATATATAGGAGTAGAGGACATGTCGACAGTGCCTAAAAAAAAGGCAGGTCGACAGGGTGCTTACGTGAGGACAAAAATCGAGCGCCAGTTTTGTCAGCACCGTGTGATCTAAGGGCAACTCCAACCGACCCCTTATCTCCACCCTCACCTCATCTTTGAGAGCCCAAAGCCAAAAAACTCCCTCCAACCCACCTCTCATCCCACCCCCGACGGATGAGGGGGTCTCATTTCCCCACTCCGAACTCTTAGCTGTGGGAGGTCCTCACTCAAACCCTCATCCATGAGCAGGCCAACCACCGGCGCTCCAGGCTGCTTCCCTCGCTTTCCCTCGCCACCAACTCCGTGAGCGAGGCGAGCTGTGGCGGGCCGGCACGGGAGGGATCTCCGGCGTGAGGAGGATGTCGGCGGCGCGGGGAGGGATCTCGGGCGGCGGGGGATCTCCGGGCGCAGGGAGCAAGCCAGGAGCGGGGCGGTCGAGAGAGGCGGGGGCTCGGGAGAGGCCAAGATGATTGAGGAGGGAGGAGGGTGGGGTTAATAAAACACGCTGACAGGTGGGGTCCACGTGTAAGAAGTGAATAAAAAAAGATTGGTTAGAAGTAAGGGGGTATGTGAGAGTTGGGTTGGAGTTGGAAGGAAATAAAACCCTCACATGTAGATGAGAGAGCCTCGTATGGAAGAATAGGGGTCCAAATTTAAGAGTTGGGTTGGAGTTGCCCTAACCCCGCTGATACGGTAGGAACTGTGCTTCTTTTTTTTTAAGTAGGAACTGTGCTTCTAGCCGGTGATCAATGAGGTCATCCGGTCGAAGGGTCGATCAATTTTTAGGAAGATTCCTTTTTTTTCGAGCCATATCGTTTTAAGAGTTGGTTGAGTTGCCCAACCCCGCTGATACGGATAGAACTGTGCTTTTTTAAGTAGGAACTGTGCTTCTAGCCGGTGATCAATGAGGTCATCCGGTCGAAGGGTCGATCAATTTTTAGGAAGATTCCTTTTTTTTCGAGCCATATCGTATAACTTTTTTTCTTTTTGACTTGTCGTATAACTGACTGAGCGTGACTGACACATTTAGGCTTAGGATTCCCCGGTCCCGGTCATATATCCCTCTTTTTTTGATTCGACCGGTCGTGTACGCAATTTCAGCTTGGGTGTGTTTAGAAGCCAAAATTAGAATGCAAAATTGAGAGATTTTGCGAGGATTTTGGTTGAAGCTATGTTCAACTGAAAAGTATAGATACTTTTCGTTGTTTTTGCAAAATATTATCTACCATGGCCTAATTAGGCAAAAGATTCTATAAACATCCAAACTGTGTAATTAGTTTTTGATTTCATCTACATTTAATCTTTAATGCATCGACATTTTGATCGACGTTTGATATGAAAATCTTCGTGATGATTTTATAAGTTCAACTCTAAACAGACCTTAGCTTTCCATGACCTACCACCACCTCCCTTCTCCCAAAGCATATCGATCGGCCATACGTCATCCTTTTTTTGCAACGTAGGGTTTAGCTGAGGAAAGAAACAGTTTAGGTGACATCGAATGTTTGATCAGAGGTCGGAACAGATTTTCGGATATTAAAAAAAACTAATTTCATAACTTGCCTAGAAATCGCAAGGTGAATCTTCGGAGTCTAATTAATTCATCATTAGCACATGTGGATCACTCTAGCACTTATGGCTAATCATGAACTAGTTAGGTTCAAAAAATTCATATCGTAGTTTACAGCTAAACTGTGCAGTTAATTATTTTTCTCTGATCCTAGCTATGTAGTAGAGCCGGCTTTATTAGGCTAAAACTTATTACCAGATGAGTGACAAACTTATTACCAGATGAGTGAAGCCGTCGAGAGGGCTAAGACGACGGCGAGTGGCCCGAGGGAGGCGAGCACGAGCTTCCTTCCCGCGGCACGGCGGGCGCGGGGATTGTCGGAGACACGGACCCCGGCTACGATCGCCGCCACGCCAGCGAAGAATGCCCCTGCGAGGGTGAGGAGGTAGGCGTTCTTGTCGTTTCATGGGTGAGGCCGCCTGCTCCACATTTTATTATTTGAGGAGTACCTACTATTTATCTTAGGTGGACTCCTCGAATAAAATACAGCCGCATCCGGCACTAATTAACGCATCAGCCCACAGGCCCCACACCCCGCGCGCGCACACACACTAGTTGGCTTCTTGTTTGTCGTTTCATTGTTTGTCCCCTTACTAATGGGCAGTTCTTGTAATTCCTCCGTTATGGGAATGAAGAAAATGAAAACGTTAACCACCCGCGTGGCGTGCAGATTCCTTGGGCGCGGGGCAATTCGTGTGTTTAGTTTCTAATTTTTTTCTCCAACTACCTGTCACATTAAATATCAACTTTTAGATATTTTTTTTTCGAATTACACAGTACAACGGAGACACTCATAACGCACCCACACTTATCCTTATGAACA